>KK499877.1:269449-404179 GCA_000688715.1 Glossina pallidipes | reverse complement strand
AGAGAGAGAGAGAGAGAGAGAGAGAGAGAGAGAGAGAGAGAGAGAGAGAGAGAGAGAGAGAGAGAGACAGAGGGAGAGAGAGAGGGAGACAAGTTATCAATGAAAGCGTTCAGTTTTAATTAACCGAAATTTATATCGTTTATCATGCACTTCTTTCGATGTTTTACAATCTTGTTACAAATTGTCTTAGTATGAGAAGATAATTCAATAAATTTTCGATTCTCTAATATATTACACTCTCGTAATTCAATTTCAACGTACAAAAAATGCTTAAGAAAACGTTAAGTTTTTGCATGATATCTTATTTTGGAAATAAGTTTCATGTGATAATTTTTTTGTTTTTTTTTTGTTTTTTGCCTAACGTTTGTAATGCATTCAGTGTGCATGTAGTGTGCATGTGTGTGTGTTTGCCGCAATATTGTGTGTATTCATTTAACCGTAAAAATAGGAAGCATTACGATGGTGTGTGCTCGCGTTCGCTTTGTGTATATTTTGAAATTCGGCAAAGAGACGAATGATTTAGAAAAATTACAATTTATTACAAAAGAATCATGAAATAAACATGAATCATGACCGCAAACATGAGCATAAAAACAAATGAATAATATGATTGATATGTCTGCAAATCTAATAAACAAATGGTTGTGTACTGCTCTACGTTCAGTTAAATTCTAGTTTAGCTTTTTTTCTTTTAATGACTTTCATACATACATACATACATGCATGCAAACACCGCTCAAGGATGATGGTATACTAGAGTTGCGCGTTCGTTTGTCCTCCTTGATTGTACGACTTTATGTCTTAAGTATTAAGTCTTGTCCGTCCGCCCACGCATTTATCTGCTCTCTCTTGTTATGTTCTTAGTCGATTCTTAGAGACCACATTTGCAAATGTGAATGCTTCGGACGTGGCTTTAATTGTCAATCCATAAACCATACCATTCCGTAATCCATTCAAACAAATATTTTTCATCTGAAACTTGAGCACAAGGATGAAGAACATTTCCAAAAGAAACTCTCCCACTGAACTAAACTAAGAAGAAAAAAAATTATTGAAACATGCAGCATATATTTAAGGGAACCGTACGAAGTGTACAAAACTTTTCAATTTCCCAGTTAATATGACTGGAACTACTTTACAATTCTTATGTATTGAGTGAGATAACGGGGGTATCAGATATTCGACCCAAAGCGAATATAATTTTCATACTTATTTCTTAATATTTTTTTCTTTTTTATCTTTAAAGCTGAAAACAATAAATTAAATCGTCGGTAAAACAAAACAGAAGAACAAAAATGCACTAAGCTGCTGAAAGTTTCATGCTTGAAATTATGCACAGGTACCTCATGCTTCTGGCAACACCAAGAGAGTGAAAAAGCAACTTGACGATTATACAAAAGAGAGAAGGTAATGTAGTGTGAGAGATGATGAGTTTTTTCCGCTATATATAGACATCGAAATATTATTTTCGACTCTTAAACCAAATGATTAGCAATTTATTTGCACAAAAGATTGGCAATAAACTAATTTGAATATTATTTTTCTATTTTTTTTTTTTTTTTTCATTTCATTTAAACTTTTTATCTTATTTTTATCGTTTCATTTTGAATATCAGACCGGATTAGTTCGTCAATTGACTCGTGGGGAAAAATAATTAAATTTATAAAATCGGTTTAACAAAATCTAATCGAATAAATTTTGAATCGAATAAGCAAATCGATAAAGTTTACTTTTACCCTCTTTTCTGAACTCTGTGACAATCAAACAACTCATTAATAAGCTGACTTTATTTAAGAACACTAATGTCTCTCGTCAAACGTTTAATAATGAACTTCAAAAACTCCAAAAAGCTCCTATGACAGGAGTGATAATCGATATGCACACCGTTCAAGAATATGCATGATTTGTGGTAGGGGACGTATTAAGTCTGTGAGAATGTATGCAACACTCAGGAAGACTTAAGATGGACTCAGCTTATAACATAACGTTACACTTATGTGGTGGGTCAATGTGAGGCGGCCGTGCATGTGGATTACAGCGAATTTCAGTTGACTTTTCTGGGTTATCGCAACACTATGCTTAGTTAGTGGAGCGCACGTTGCCTTTCTAAGTATAAAGATAAAGTGCATACAGTTTGCAGTCTTAGTCTGCTTATTTTCCATTTTTGGAGACACTGCTCTAGCATGATGATATGATTTTGAATTCGTCTTGCCTGCGTATTGTGGCTTGCATGCGTGCTTATGATTGCTATGTCATCTGGGAAGGTGAACGTGTGCGTAAGTTAGTGCTTTCGGATGTCTCCTATGTGCAACATATAGAGAATTAGTCACACAATAGGAATGCCTTGTGGGACGCAATTGAACTGACTATGTGCACTATTATCGATTGTCAAGCTTTTAGACGTCTTGGGTGTTTTCTCCGGTTTATTTGCACGTGAATTTGGTGCTCTTTTTACTTTTTCTTAATTTTTTTTACTCTTTTTTTTATTTTTCTTCCTGTGCTTTGTCATATCTTTGTCTTAACACTTAGCATAAGATTTATTTCTGAGAGTCAATCAAATTTGGCTGTTAAGTTATTGTAGCTGAATTCCATTTGTGAATATGTGTAAATAAATAAATAAATAAACTCATCTCTATTAATTTACCAGAAGCACTGAACAGTAGCTATGAAAGGATTAAAATTCGGTCCTATATTTCTTCACCCTTAAGATGTAAAAGCTGTTTGTGCTTTGCACGTGTGGTGAAAATTTATGGAGATTGTGGCGAAAACTCTCACACTGCCGACGAAGATGAACTTTGCCATAAATCTAAGCTAAGTGTCGACTGCTCTCAAAAAACCCTTAAAAAAGCATACCATAATTCACTTATGCATCATCGTTAAAATCTTCAACAGCCAAGCAAATCTCTTTTTCAATCGACATCGTTAACTTTGTCCTGCATTCAATAACACATTGCCATCGTTCAATACGAATCAAATGACATTGCACCTGATTTCAAAAAATCGAAATCGATCGAAGCGATTCTTCCTAAGGAAACACTAATTTCAAGCAGCAAATGATTAAATACAAAAATAAATGAAAATGACGAGAGACGTAAACGTTCTTGCGTTCAAACCGACGCACTAGAAAACAATGAGTAATTCCGTACAACATATGTTACCTTTGTTTAATTCCATTATCTTATGCAATGAATTATGCTAACGAATACTAGAGGATACGCGAACAATTACCAAGAATTACTGTCACTAATTAAAAGTGCATCCTCTTATATTAGTTGTGATCGAGAGACTCGTTGACACTCAATCATGAAGATACCCATTTCTGTGCAATTTTAAATTATACAACACTTATATCGGAAATGTCGCGCTTATCGACAAGTCCACAAGTATTCAACACAATCTATATAATATAATACGAACACGGACATTAAAAATGCTGCGTTAAGACTTTAGTTTTAGTCTAAGAAAGAAATAAGATTTAATTTGTATTCGCTTATATTTCATTTAGTGCTTCATTTAGCCGCAAAAAGCTGATTTACTCTTTACTCGATTGAGTTCATTGATAATAGTTGGGACCATCCTGCGATCAATACCTAATCCTTGCCAAGATCCCTCATAATGAAAGTCACCAATTTTCTGATTGATTACTTCTGGCTGTTTACGGTTGTATAGTTTAATCGCATCCGTGACCTATTGCCAATAGAAAGTAAAATTAATCTTCTGGTCAAGTGTGGAACGATTTCCTTCCAATTTCACGAACCACAAGCCAATAACTTGCGTAGAGTCAATTCAATCTTGCATCATGATTTCTTTGTCGATCCGTGTCGATTTCATTTCGTCTCGACATCCATGCACTCCGATCAAAGGTCATTCCGTTCCATTTCTCATTTTTAATTCAAATCGCACAGAGATATTAAACTTCCTTTTTCGTATCTCGCCTTAAGCAATTAATTCATGATTTTCTTTTGGTCAATTCTTAGTTCCGTAGTGATATCATGACATCAATTGCACCAATTTCTCCAAGTTCTTTATAGAATACTCGACAAGAGCGTGACATGTTTTTAATACCCAAACTAGAAGGACGAAGACGAGCAAATGATTTGTGAATCAGGGATTTTAGTGAAATATCTGCCGACTCTTATCGCTTTAAGTTAAAGCAAAACAAGCGAATCTTCAAACAATTTTGACTTGTTTTAAAACCACATTGTTTTACCTATCTATGGCCTTTCGTCTTTCGTATGCGCCATAAGAGGCCTAATGTACTGAAGTGTGACCAAAATGCCAAAATGCCACAACATGTTTCCTTAACTTATTATTTTCATCAGTAATTAATCGATTTTTTTTTATTCGCATTATAGAAAATTGTTTTTGCTCGATGATTATCCGGATTCCCCAAAGATAAGCCTGGTGTTGCAGCCATCAAATGGCTATTTAGTCATTTTTTTATTTAATTTTTTTTAATTAAATATGATATTCTGCATATGTTTATGTGTGGTGTTCTCCATCGGCGTAAAATTCTGCTAGAAAGAAAAAAGTGAACGATTCAATGCATTTTTATGAATGGCATGCAGATTGCAGTAAATATCGATCAGAAATTTTATAAAAAGATTTACTAAAACCATTCACAAATCCGAAGGCAAACTTTTTCTAATTTTATTTTTGTAGACTAATTTTATAGAAGCTTGTATGGTGTATGTGTTGTATTTCATGAGCAACAAGCAAACAACATGGAAAGCAAAAGCGTTCAACGTGTATGTTGGCGTGGTAGGCGTTTTCTTTGAAAAATTTGGCTAATTTTCAAATTCTTTTGCTAATTTGTAGGCGATATCTTCCACCACACAATTGCTCAGGTTGACAGATGAACGGACAGGCATGCTTAGGTGCATTCCCAGTCTAAGATTGGTATGGGGATTTTAAGGCTTGCTTCTGTGCGTTATAAAGGTTTTGAAAAAAATAATTGTATTATGACACGCTACAAAATTGGGTAGGCGTGGTTAATTTTTTCTACTACATCATTACTGCATCGCCTACAGAATCTACATTCAAATCTTTGTACATTTACTTACAATAGAAATGAATTTTTTATTCCTTTTGAAAAATAGAGGTGCTCTTAGTTTACGTGGTTTTGTAGGCGTGACCATCGACCGATTTGGCCCGTTTTCAATACCAATCTGCGCGCAGGAATTTCCAAATTTGAACTCGATAGCTTACTTTTTGGCGGCCAGGAGAATGCTCACAATAGACATTACACAGGCGAGAAGACGAGCAGACTGCCAGCCAGAGTTACTTAAATCGATTCCGAACTTCCAATGCTGTTTATAAATATATATATACTTTGTGTCATCCAAAACATAATTAAACTTCGTATACGTCAGCTTTTTCGATAAGCACTCTCTTATAATGCAGTTAAGCATTTTACACTTTCTATCGTATGTGTTATCTGTGCGAAAGTAAGTAATTTGTAAAAATCGTATTTTATAAATAAATTACATACCGCAACTTAGTAATTTAGCAGGATGTGTTAGAAACTTTTTTTTCTTAAATGAGATAAAATAACCTATTGGAGCTTTGAAAAGATTCATCCCAAGTCGATAGGAGAAATTCAATCCGACTTCAATTTGTATAAAAAAAAAAAAAAAAAAAGAATGCCATAAATATTTGCTTGACTTTTTGTTTAACAAAGCCATAGTAACCACAACAACGATATACGCGATAATGTTTAAGATTATCGTTATAATTATAATCAGCCGTACATATATCTTATGTGCACGTTATATATCAAATGTCACAATATATATATATATATATATTTGCATACCTTATAATTATACATGGCTCGGCTTATGTTGCTTTGTTTAGGTTGGCTTGTATTTAGGTTCTCGTTGCATTTTATAAAGTTTTTTCCTTTTTGATTTTATTTTGTTGGTTTTTTTTGTTTTTTTTTTTTTTTTTTTTNTTTTTTTTTTTTTTTTTTTTTTTTTTTTGGATTTATTTTCTTAATATATGTTTGTTTTTATTATTTCCAATCATAATAAAGCACATTTTTTATGCTAAATTTATTATCGAGATTATTTTGAGTCTAGTAGCGCCAAGCCACACCAAAAAAAAAAATTGCTGTGGTGGCGTTTAGCAATATATATATATACATATATATATATATATATATATAAGATTATATTATAATTAAAATAAGATTTTCACACTGTTAACGAGTTGAATTGAAAATTTATGATCGTTTAAAGAAATTCCCAATATAATGTAATGTAAATTTAGCATTAACATTAACTAGTGTGTACCTCCTTTTTGTAATAGTTGAAGCAATTTCTATAACAAATGGCAATAAAAACTTTATTAATAAATCGATATTAGATTGTTAATCGGTTGTCAATTAAACTACTTTTACGGGCAATGTGTTGTCGTTACAAATATTTGAACATTGTTTTACATCTTGTTCAACTGCATTGTTTTCACTTATAAGCAACGTTGCGACAAAGACTAAAAAAGAATACATTCTAGAAATATACGATAATTGCCTTTAATATATGTTGTTATTGTTCTTTAATAATATGACCATGAATTTATCTCAAATAACCATTGATCTATAACAATACTAATCTTCTTTTCAATTTGTGAAGTAAGCAATCATTATAACAGCAATAAATGTCACTAATGTCAGAAAAAACTTTAGTAATTTGTTAAACCGCAAAAGAAACAAAAAGCGCAATTCATTTATTGCGATAGAACGTCATGTCTGATAGCGGCATAAAGTACTCGAGTAGCTAACTGAAAGCAGCATATTCGCAGTGGGCATAAATCAGGTCATATGTACTGTAAACCGGACAATACGCACGCAAGCATGTGTCATAAATCATGTTACGGACCTTTTCTCTTTTTCTCCTCTTACATCAAATCAAGGCAGAAAGGTCTGCCATTATTACGAGTGCAAAGCGAATGTGAAAATATTTATATAATTTGTTCTTAATTGCGACCAAGTAAAGAGACCTATAAGTCTCGCATTTTAAAAAATTTTTATATATAGCGGAGAATTTTTTGTTCCTTTTTTCTTTTATAAGCAACCGTTCAAGACCTATTTTCTAACATGGATAAGAAGGGCTTGAGACGTCTTCATCAATTAGAATTATGATAGGTCTCTCAAGCATAGATGAATTGGTTGGAAGTAGCAAAACGACGCAGCAAAAACGAAACCATGAATCACTTTTGTTTTTCCCAGATCGTACATTTGCTGATGCATAAACATACATATGAACTATGCAGACATTTGATTGGCATGTAATCAATGCTCATATAATCTCCATCATCATCGAGCAGAGTTTACCATCTTTCCTGCAAATTTTCACTCTCTTTCTTATGTAGAAATGCAGGGTCCGTGAAGCAAAAAATGACCAAAGGTTTCTAAACGATAAGTTAGATTTTAGGACGTTTGAGAAGCTTTATGTTAATAATCGGAAAAATTCTCCCACTTTTCATTTAAAAAAAATAAAAGTCAAACTAATAAAATTCAAGGCCTACTCTTTGATTACAAAGCAAAGCGTATTCCTTGTAAACAACAACCTACGACTTTAAGACGTCTTTTTTTCTTATGCAGCTGCGGGCACACATTATAAAGCAGAGAAAAAAGTTTTCTTGTAATAATTGACACAAAAAACTTTGTGCATTAGAAATAATTTCAAAAATTTCTAATGACTCGCTGTTCATAGAAATAGCATCAAAGCTTCCGTTGCAAATTTGAAATAATCTGTAATGCTGTGTATATTACATTAAATAGTAGTTTAGTGAACAATTTTTGTAAGTAAACAAATTCATTGCTTTCAAGCTCCCATGCGATTCTTTGTTGCGATTGTTCAATCGCTACTTATGTCATGTGAATGATGAATTCAGTTAATCCTAAAAGATACGGATCAGACATACTCTGTTTATATTGGCCGCGCATAAGATGTTTAGAGGTTGTCTTTATATCTAATAACTGCGCCATTTACAAATCCCGACGCCGTCAATCGCAATTAGAACACCAAACTACATGATTAAGGCGCAAAATCATGCATTTACTACAATGATATCCATTCATTAAAGGCCCTTAAGTTGGTATAACTTTGTTTGGTGAAAACTTAAAACCTTTTAAAATGTACTCGATTTTGTATAAAAATAACAAGTCGCAGTAGTCTTCAAATGTATGAAAGATAATCATGTTGAGTTCGCGTTGCCTTCTACCAAACAGTTTATCATTTAATTACAATCACATCAAAAGTTGCACCTTTACTGTAAAACTCTCACATGAGATATCATCAAAATCTCATTAAGAGCAAAGAACAAAGCATTCGATATATAATAAATATATGTTTACAATTACAGACCTCCCTATTAATTATGGTTAACAAAGCGATTAATAAAAAAAAAAAAAGAACAAAATATATAGAAACAGAAATCAAACGAAAAAAAAAAGAAAAAATTAAAATTAATAAAAGCAATTATTAGAATTATAAATACTGTTTACGTATTAGAGATCAAAGAAGCAAACATAAGCATATATATCATTGATTATATATTTAACTAACATATTATGCAATTAAATGTTACCAACAGTTAAACAAAACAATGCAAAGCCAATGCATACATGCATTTATACTACTCGTATGTATGTATATCTATAACAGATCATATATTACAAAATCGTGAAATCTAGAACTTGTAAAACAAGTAGCGCTTCATTGAAAACCAATGAAACAAACAAAAAAATTAGTATAAATTCAACATACATAATGCATATATGCATACAGACATAAGCACATACAAGTATATATATGCATATATGTATCTATTTATATGTATATATATATATGTATACATATGAATCAATGTCAACC
This sequence comes from Glossina pallidipes, assembly GCA_000688715.1. Lineage (NCBI taxonomy): Eukaryota > Metazoa > Arthropoda > Insecta > Diptera > Glossinidae > Glossina > Glossina pallidipes. The sequence goes on along the minus strand of KK499877.1, from coordinate 395,300 downwards.
GATATGAGAACATGTACAACAAGATTAAAGTCAAACTAAATTAAATTACGGCAAGTTCATGTTAGGATGTCGTAACTTTATATGTTGAGATGATGCTGACAACGCAGCAACAACAGCAGCAGCAGCAACAACGGTTGTGGCGATGATAGTTCAATAGACAATCAGCATCTGAACAAGCTTCTACTTTTTAAATTTAATCATATAATCAAATGATACTTTTTTCATAGATACTCTTCTATAAATACCATATATATAATAAATGCAGAAGTTTAAAATGTTGCCAAAAGTGTGTGTGTGTGTGTGTGTGTGTGTGTGTGTGTGTGTGTTTGTACGTGGGTAATATTGTCATTTCATTTCACATGCCAGCAGTTAACGGTTCTTGAAGTGATGGTGATGCTTATGATGATGATGATAATGATGGCGATGATGATGATGGCGATGATGACGATGACGATACTTTTGACCAATGGACTTGATTAGTATTTAAAAATGTAAATAAACATATTCACATTACGAAATTTAGTAATTAAAAGTAAATAAGAGAAGAAGAAAAAAACTATTTTAAATTATAATTACCAAGAGAATGATTATCTTAAGACGACACAACGACACAAACGATTGCATAATAAGTGCTCAGCTTATACAATAACAATAATAATAATAGTAATGAAAATTCAACTAGTAGAACATATAGAAAAAGAAGATCTCCATACTAATTAATGATACGATCAACGGAAAATATTATGACTCAGATAAAAATATATGCATACGTATGATTAACAATAAAAACAAAAAAGTACCGGGAAATAATTAGTTAAATTCAATTTTTCGCTTGGTAATGTGCTGAGAGTTATAATAGTCGTGAAAACAAGTCTATATACTTTCAAGTTATGTGAATAACTATTTGCCAGTTAATTAGGCCGGCTTTGCTCTGCCACTCACAAATGATAGTAGTAATGCCTTCCAAAAGGTAAAAGATGCTTTGGAATTCATATCTTTCCAAGCTTCTGATATGCTTTCAATTGTCAGTAGGCCAAAGTGTGTCGAACATTGTTTGTCGGAATTGTTTTGTGAAATTTCATTGACGTGATGTTTATCGTCTCGTTTTAGCCGTTTAGTCGTGCAAGCTTTTTTTACACCCTACACCACTCGCACTACATATATAGGTATATTACGTTTTTACGCATCTGTACAATATGCAGAAGAGCTCGCATTAAACGCACCTTTTATTAGAACCAGCTTGTCGGTCCGTCTGTCCATCTTATATGCCTGTTTTCAACTTGAAAGTGTAAATTTTGATACACCGACATGTTATGAGCCAAGGACGAACGGTATGAAAAATGGTTCTGATCGGATCATTTTTTAACCACTCCTCATATAACCGTTTATTTTGAAAATGCGTTATATGAATATCTATATTAAGCGAAGCGGTATAGGGTATTTCATGGTGGTTTTCACTTGTTAAAATAACAACGTTTGCGAGGCCATTATTGGTATGGAAATGCCTACATTCCTTCCGCATATGAAGCTTGATCGCCGCATTTTCGAAAGAATTATTCAAATGGTATTTTTAACAATAAAAAAAAAAAAATAATTGAAACTTCACTTATTTATGAAAGGCTCCTCTCCCACTGTGGGCGAATATGCGAACGGACTTTGTGGGATTTTTATAACGAACAAGTAGAAAAGTTATATTTTCAATCAACCAGGCAAGTCATCGTACATCGTACATTTTCGATAAACTCTTTTTTCAATTCTCATATGCGTAACGAAGCTTTATCTCTTTGCATATTTTAAAATTATCTGCTACAACTTGCCAACTTGCTACAAACAACATTCAATATCAATTTCAATTAAATTTTTTGCTTAATTGGTTGACCAGCGTGACCCAATTAACTCTATATATATTTTAATGATTAACCATAATATTGCTGCCTTTTTTTTATGCTGAATCCTACCACAGTGTGACTCTCAATCGCTTATGAGAATCCTGGGAATAATTAAGTTGTCATTGATTTTGTTTATATTGTAGTTTAGGTGCATGCGTATATGTAAACAAGCTCTATATAAAAATACAATGTTATTCACAGGCGAATATGAAATAATCCAAGAATTTACATTCAAAGTTCAAAAATGATGCGATGTCAACGCACGTCAAGATTAGGGTTAAATACAAAATTTATGGAGCCTCTAATATCCATTATTGGCTTTCACAACCGCAATGATAAAATTTTGGTTAGAAATTTGAAATATTGGGCGTAAACAGTTTTACTGAAGTTTACCGAAGAAGAATTTAGTTGGGAATCTTGAAACGACGCGATAAGTCTCTCACAACAGCAATTTTGGGGTTGTAGTCGTTATTTCAACACTTAATACAATCCATTCTAGTCGTTGGACTACTGTAAATGTATATATATATATATATATATATATGTTAAATGTCATCTCCAATGAATATATATTTTGCAAATAGATCAGCAATAATTTATATATACATTATATATATATATCCCGTCAGAGGAGTAAGAGCAATACCCTCGGCTTCTTTGATTTCTTCCCGATACTTTTTGATTAGTTTGACAGCCTGACACTTGTCTTGAAGATAATACGATATATTATGAAGTAATAACTGGAAAATTAATATAAGATTATTAATATTATTTTTGCCACATATTTCATTCGTTTTTTATTTTTATTAATTTTTTTTTTTTTTTTTTTTTTTTTTTTTTTTTTTTTAAATAAAGAATAATTTATAAAATATTCAAAATACTTCCTCTTACTAAACCACAGCAAACTATTGAGCTAAACAATGATTTGTGTTAATCGTTTTAATGAATTCTACGTCAATTTTTTCTACATTTTCTTTTCTTTCTCACACCATTCTTACGAAGAGTGCTAGTAAGATGTTAATGTAAAACAAAAAAAAACAAGGAATACATTAAATTCATTAGAAACTGTGTTCCCAGTGGGTTCTCGAGAAACTTGATCGTTTGTAATTTGAAAAACGTAATTAGAAAAAAAGAAACTCTTATTACATAAATATTTTTATTTTTCTCTTCATAACATTCATAGTATAAACAACATTCTAACCTTACGTAAGAGACAGCACACAACACAATCGTGTTTGCATTTATGTAAAATAAATTCATTAGAAAAAGTAAAGAACAAATTTAAACGTCAACTTGAATATGACTAAAGCCGGGATAAATTTATTGACACATGTTTATTAAAACGATAGAGAGACAGATAGAGAGACAGACAGAGAGAGAGAGAGAGAGAGAGAGAGAAAACAAAAACATAGGTCACACCCCCTTTCTTCTCTACTTAAATTGTAAATAAACCGTAACTTTACTTGTTGTTTAATTTAGATTGCGATTAGTAACGGAAGTCAATTAAAGACACATAGACAAATACGAAGGCGTTAAGAAATGACTTAAAGAAAAGTTAATTTTTCTAACATACATTTTTTTCTTTACCTGCAAAAAATCATTAAGCATCAACCATAACTATTTTTATTTTTTTTTTTTTGTTTTTTTGATGTGTTTCTACCTTCAAAAGCAATTTGACATTTATTTAGGTGTGACATTATAACATTTTCAAGTCATTCTCTTTTTTTTTTTATTTCTTTTTTTTATTGTTTTTCTTTTTTTTTTTTACCCGTACAGTGCATAGGTTTTGTACGTTTCCTTCATAAGCCCATATATCATAAAAACCGTTTAATATTAACTGCATAATTTGTAATGGTATACGACATACTTCTTACATTTCTATAGATTGATTGTCGCGTGTCTAAAAAACTGAGGTATGGGAGTTTCCACAATTTGATCATCATAACAATTTGAATTGATGTAAACTTTTGCGGCGTTCACGTACTCACTGTTGTAAAAATTTTCTATTCGAATAAGTTACGCTAAACACTTGTTGCTAGAACAGCTATACTACGGTAAGAGCTTTGAATTCAGCATATTGTTGCCTTTATTACTCCATTCTATTTCACACTTTTTAAATGATTTGTGATGTTCTTTTCCTCGAATAATCAGCAAATTTTTTTCGATAATACGTTGCTTTGTCTATTTGTCAGGTGAGAATAAGTTGAATGAATAAGAAGCTGCTAAATGAATAGAAGCATTGCTGGGCCATTGTGATAGAGCATTGTTTTCTTTGTCTAACTATATACCCGAGAGGAAAAAAATCGCACACCATTCGGTCGACTTGTTTCTGTCCATCGTTACCATGAAGACGGATACTGCACTCGTCAGAGAACAGCAGTTCGGGGTGGACCGGCATCAATTTCGGGTAATTTACTGGTCTGTACTGTGTAGTCTGACTAACTTCCACTGCTCTAACTTCTTGGACCTGCTACCTGAATTGGATTGCATACAATTGGCGATTTCGTATTGATGTTTTGACAACCAAACGGTCATCGCGCTGTATTGTAACACGCTTTCGATCACTTCGTCGTCGTCGGTTCCTTGACACCGCTGGTGTACACGTCGAATAGCATATTGGCTTTAAGTTAACTGTCGTGGCACTTGGCTTTGCCTCTACCCAGCTTCAATTCCACCACTTGAGACCCTGCTTCCAGTATGGTGTCCATTTTTCAGTTCTGTACAGTCTCGTCTACGATAAATAAACTTTCAAACTGCTAGTTGATGTGCAAATCAAATCACTTATAGCAATCCTTATCGTTTTACACTAAAAAACAGTGCTCCCTGGAATTAGCGATTTTGAGTGTTTCTATGTTTGTATTGCTGGTCTAATGATTTAGAAAGTCAATGGGAAGCATTTTGTGGTTTTCAATAGCTAACAGTGTGCAGTTTGTGAGATTATAAGAAAATGATTTTGTTATTATTTCAAGACGTTGCAGAAACTTTTGAAAGGTCATTGGAAAAGTGCTCAACAATCATATGGAGATTTTGCTGACCATATCATATGCAATTGTGATTCATCTCCGGCAGCTTTGTCCGTCTCATTTTCCGAGGAGATATTCTCTCAGTTTTTGTTTGAAGTGAATAAAATGCAAGGCATTGTGTGTCCCTTTGTGTGATTCGCCTGATTTTCTTCTTCTCATATATAAAATTGTTTATCTGCCGCTATATCGTTTTGTATCTGTCTTTTTAATCTTCTCATTCTCCTTTGCTCCTTCTTTCTATTCGTCTTTCCCTTTCTCTATCCCTTTCTTCTTCTCATTTTCTTCCTACTGTCTTTTTTTCTTCTTCTTACTACTATCCTTTTCTTTCTGTATGTAGCCCAAAAATATTTTTCTTAAATGCATATTTTTTAACATTAAATTAAATATTCCTTTTTAACTTTGCGGTTTGCTTTCCCGCCTAATACGTATTGAACTTGTCCGCACATTCAATTTACTTTAATATTTTTAATTTATTATTCGGTTGTCTCTTTCATGTAAGCACCTATAACCTGCGTGAATATTTTTTAATTTGTTTCTTATAAGCTTAACATACCTAAAAGTATAATTTACCGTTATTTTATGAAACTAATTTACAACCGCATAAATTGACATTTATTACGGTTAGGTTAACATTCAAATCTCTACGAGTGGGTGTCATACCGTTGACATGCAGCATACATACATACATAGAAAAATAAACATAAATGAAACTTATGCTGCTAAAGTAAAAAATACTAACTGAGCGAAACAAAGGTGAACTGAGTGCATTCAAGTAAATCGGATTTTCGAAAGAAGTGATTGAGATTTCTAAGTAGATAATAGCACTAATAAAATGTACATTTTTCTTTATTTTTCTATAAAATAAAAAGAAAAGAAAAATTTTAAATATAAATTACACACACACACACACACACACACAAAAAAAAAAGAAAAACAACATAATTACGAGATATGCACAAGATTTGCTTTCAAACAAACGCTCTGCATAATTGAATTGTTATAAGATAACCTTAGTTAACATTTTTATATTCGATTTTCTATTTAAACCAAGTAAAAAGACTTAAGCGGGCCGCTGCTCACTATAAAATGCTCTCCATCACCCAACACTTATGTAAGGGTCTATAAGGAGTCTTTAAATTAAGTCATTATATGTGAAGTGATCTGAGCCAAACTATCGTTAGCATTCTTCCTTGGGCCAAAATACGTCAGTGTACCACACTTACGTCGAGATATATCGAAAATTGCAGTCGCTACGTTGAACACAAGACATATGGCTAGACAAGCTTAGAAAAGATGGGTCTGTCTTGAGTCCTCCTGGTCGTCCGAACAATCGTGTCTTTGTATCGCAAGTGGTGTCGGGTATTTCCGATTGATTTTTAAAAGCGAGATTTGGGCACTAAACTCTACTTTACTTATTAAGAGCCGATTATAAATGGAAGTGTGGGAATATCTCTAAAAAACTCAACCACCTGTTCAGGCTTAAAGGTTGACTAAATAGTTTAAGTGATAATGCCACTCTAGAGCTTTTAATAAACATATTAATTTTTTTTAGGTTAGTGGACGCCTTGAACTTTCTAACGTATGTGTAAAAAATTCATTACCTGAGGGAAAATATTTGCATGAAATTTCAAATTTTTCCTCAAGCGTTCCGAAAAGCGTAGCTCAGTCAAAAAAAACTCTGCTGACACAGATACACACAAAGAAAACCGGGGGACCTTGTATTCTGCATTCTTCCCATTTATTAAAAAAAAAAGAAAAAAAATTTTAATGCTCTATATTATTGGACGGGCGTGGCTGATTTTATCCTTTCTACGTGGGGGATCAACTAAAAAAGGTAAGGCAAAATTCTCTCAATTCTCAATTGTCCTTTTTGTTGATTATGAACAATGAACAAGGAAATAAAGATGTTATAAATGCTTCTTTTTGTCTGTTGCGGTTTGCCCATTTTTAATATCGATCTGCGCACAAGAACTTGAAAATATTTTTGAAAACTTTGGAGTCGATATCTTAATTTTTTTTATCCGAAGAACGTTTATCGCTGGCATTAATTAAACCACTTGACGGACAGAAGACGGAAGTGCTTAGTTCCATTTACAATTTAATATTATTTCAGGAAATTCTGAGGTCACGCGACGTCACTTTATTAGCCTAAAAAAGAACGTTTTCTTTGCATGTGTTGTTCAATAGAAGAAAACGTAGTAGAATTTATAATATTCGAGAAAATAGCATTCGAGAAAAAGCATATTAAATATATTTATTAAAAAACAAAAAAAAATAATTTTTGGTTGAAAAATATTATATTAAAAAATGGCAACACCGCAATCGTTTCATTAAGATGATCGTGTAGGACCTGGCGAATGCACCAAATATTCCATTGACAACTTGGCTTTTATTTTCAAACACAGAACCACAAGTTTTCGATATTCTTGTACGATATCACTTGCTGCGCTACTCTGCCTGGTTTTTTGTGATGTATCGCGAGCAAGCTCGTTCATAAATTCAAGCACTTTTTTGCATTTTTACCTCTCTAGGTAAAAACTCTCAGATGATTTCTTTGATCGATTTGTTGTGATTCACTTACTACCTGATTGACGTTTTAACACAAATGCAGTCTCTTAAGTAACGAGCTCGTTAGACCAGGCCTGTGTTCGCTTATATAGTTTGACAGTAACGACTTCAACGCCATTACAGTCGAAAAGTCTGAATCCGGCAGATAAATGTTTGAAAATATCCTGATTCGTCTATAGACACATCCATGAAAAAAATCGAAATGCTTTCACTTGCAAATTTCAAAAACGATTGTTTTCGACAAATCGAAATCTACTGCTGACATTGAGGTCATTTAAAAATTCTGTACAAAAATAGATAAATCTCTCTTAGACGGTAACTCTCTTTCGCCATACACGCCCTGTAATAAAAAAAAAGGCTCTGCGATTTCCACACATTTGCTTGAATTGGTGAGCAACGTAATTTCAAATAAAAACACAGACAGTTGTCTTCTTAGCTTCTTTTAATGCTTTTTTTATCTGTACATTAAAACTGAAAAGCAAAACAAAAAAAAAAAACCGAAAATTTAAAAAAGGTTTTCAATTAACCTATAAGACAGAATGCGGCCTATAATGGCACTATTTCAAAAAGGTTAGCCAGTTTATCTGCAAACTGTTGAAAACCCACACAAAGTCCAAACAGCGATGCTGATATTTCACGAAATTTTTGTTCAACCAATTTTATGCCGAACATTATTCACTGAATTTTGTTTTATTAACAATAAATTTCAATTAGGGTCACGTTTTTTTTTTCTTTTTTTTTTTTTTTTTAGATTCAAAGAAACTAAATGTTACGGCCAAGATTGTACAATAATAGGACGGTCTACACAAGAGAATTGCCAGAGCGTTTTTGTTAATAAAAATGAAAAACGATCAAATTTACATAAAAGGTGGTAAAATCATTTTAAGATAGTTGAACATTTTTATACCCACCAACGATGAATGGGGCGGTATATTCGTTTTACTAGAACGTTTGCAACATTTAATACTGAAGTTTCCCTATCCCTAAGCAATATTCATTACATTCGTGGCCAGTAACAAATTCTGATACGATCTAAAGATGTGCATTTGTTGATCAGTCGCACTGTCCATTCGTACGTCTGTCTGTTTGTTTGTGTGTCCACTTATTTCTATGTGCAATGTCTGTTGCCAGTATTTTGTTGATCGTAAAAAACCTTCGAAGCTCTTGCACAGACAGGTTGGCATAGCGTAAACCAAGAATTCCTTTCTTTTCAAAAGCAAATTGCGTTTATTGCTCAACATTCGCTGAAACTGAAACAAATGTAGTGAATCTGCGACCATGCGCACGCAGTATTATAGATCTTTGAAATTCCATTGTTTTTTCTTTTTTTCTCTTAAATGTCCTTTAAGAAAAAGTTGTTGAGTATAGAAGATTCGACCATGGCCGAATATAATCTGTCAGTATTGAACTTACATTATTGGTAGTTCTACAACTTTGTATCCATATGAAAGTTGACATGCATTAATTTCTATATACTTACGAATAATTAGTCAACACAATTTAATATGATAGTCAATAACTGTATTAAATGAGTTCGGTTGTTGCTAAGGGAGATTAATACTTTTTCAATTCACTAGAGATGTATAAAGGTAGATAAACTTTTTTATTCCGCTTGAAACAAACGCTCGAAATGCGTATACTCTGCCTCAACGTAAGATTGCGGCTTCTTTTGAATTTTAGCTTAATCAAGCCCGTCTGTCTATGTGGCTTTCGATTCGTATGTCCTCGGGAATGCACTTTTAAAGTTCAAAGAAATTATAAACAAAAGCGATACTTCAGATATGCAGCCTTGCGTCAGTTGTAATGTAGATGGATTTCGTCCAGAAGGGCACTCACTTCATCTCTAAAGATCTTAAGGGAGATAACAACCAAAGCAAGAGTTTATGATCCGCGTGAAATCCAAACGACCAGCAAAGAAATCGCATTGCAATCCAGAATTAATGAAAATCTGTTTGATGTACGCGAACCGACAGTTGCCCTTCTCTGGAATGAATGGCATACTTACACTTCTCTAGCATGTTATTATACCATTTCTATTCCCCCCCACCCCCCCCCCCCCCCCTTTCTTTTATATAAACGAAAGATTGACGCTGTATATCAAATGTTTCGGTCTGAGCCAAATTCAATTTCTTTCCTGTTTTTAGTTGTTATTTCACTTTTGAAATTCCCCGGTGTTATGTCTATAGTTAACTCTCATAGAATTGAACTTGATCAGTAGTTGTATTTAATTATAATACACTTTAAATAGTTGTCGTTTGAGTTTAATTAATTAGCTCAACTTAGTAATTAAGTTGTATAAGAATGTTAGAAACCACACAAGCTTATGCAATACCGATTACCGCACAAGTTATTTAAATAATTATTATTTATAACATGTAAAGTTGGAGGCAAAGTTTTTATCCAATTATATAAAGCAAAAAAAAAAAGAAAAAAAAAAAAAAAAAAAAAAAAAAAAAAAAAAAAAAGAACAAGAAAAGAAAACGAACACGGCCGTACTAAATTTGTCTCCAAGCAGCTGTGAAAGCCGTTATTTTGATCAGTTTTGTACAGAGTTGATATTCATATTGCATAAAAGCAAAATATCAAAGTGGCTGAGTGACGTAGATCAAGGATCGGGTGAAAGTTACGCAACCAATTGAGACTTTCTATCGAAGAAGAGAATGATTGCCACTACAACTATCCTCCTCAGAGTGGGAAAGAGGGAGGCACAGAGAGATAGCGAGAGAGAGAGAGAGAGAGAGAGAGAAGATTGCATGATAGAAAAAATATTTGTTTTTTATTAGTTCCTACTTTTACTTTACGCGCAGACTCATCGTACTTTACATACAAACAACAAAGGAGCGACAAACAGAGAGAGAGAGAGAGAGGGAGAGAAAGTATCATTAATAGATTGATATATGTTTTAAGAGGTGGTAATTTCGCCATAAGTTAAGAGTCCGCGATGAAGTAATCGTCAAACTTCTTTTTTTGCTTAATACTCTTAGTACCTTAATTGATGTTTACGCCTGAGATTATTGCTCTCATACAGCGCATGTACTTCACTTACAATAACCTTATTTCCTTTAATTCAGTTTCAAACTTCTTTTGCAACATTTTTATATGCCTTTTACGCTCGGTGGATTTGTCTCCAGGGTGGATTTAAAAAAGAAGAAAACGCACGGTTCCTTTCAATCCGGTTCGCACACTTTCGTATCTCGTGATCGATTAGAAGAAAAAAGCAACTTCGAAAAGAAAGTTCACCGAAAGCTTAGCGAAGACAGTTTAATGGACTAATTCCTAGCGTATTTTTTGTGTTTACTTTCCTGCCTAACTACTTATTAGGAATCTGAGGTTAATCTTAAATCTCTCTCAATGACGTATATAAAGTTTTCAAAATTCGTTGTCGATTACCCCTCATCGAAGCCATTGTTAAGAAACTATTGTTCCTTTTTCTTCTTCTTCTTCTATTTTTCAAGATTTTTTTTAATTTTGCGTTTTACACGGAGCAAGTTTTCGAAGCGGTTAAAGGGCCCCTTTAGATCTGCGGAATACCGAATCTATTTTGAGACTTTCTAGGTCAACTTTTGAAATTTTGATGGTGAATCGAGATTAATCGAGTCAGAATCTTTGGGATGCTACGAACTGAATGGAATACTTGGAGCAATGTTTGAATCTTTATTTAGCAAACACCATTTCCGTCCGAAAATGTAATATTAATTTCATGGAAAACTGATCGGCTGGGAATCATCAAGCGATACGAAAGCAGTTTTGGTGATTCCAAAGATAATATTACGTTAAGGAAAGCACGTTCGGTATTTCGAAAATTGCTAAAATATTTTGAATTTGGAGATATATCGAAAATTACGAACACCTTATAGTTAACAAGCGAGTTCACAGTGTAAGACCATTATTGCAGTGTTGTATTTATTATTCATATGCTTTTTGTTAATACTTAGTGTAACAGCCCGAGGCACCATCCAATCAAGCTTAAATTAAGTTAAATGGTCTTTCTATTATGCGTTGCTCCATTAATGGTCCACGAATGTGGATATAACATCCACTATTCGCGTAACGCAGTGAGTGGCCAGAAACAAGTGAGCAAAGAGAAATGATGATAGACGCAACCAAGTAAGAGCATATTTTATGCCTTTGCCGATCGAGTAACCACTATAGCTACCGCACGGAACTTTGAACCTGCGAACCGCGAACGCTCACTAAATAGTCGCGGTGCTTACCCGCATGGCTACCCATGCGTGGATAATTGATTAGATGAAATTGCAAATCGTAAATCATATTTTCGAACAAGACAATGTCAATAATATATGTGAATAACGTTTTGAATGAAGAGAATAATATCGATTAGTAATATGTCTTACCTATGATTAATTTGAAGATCAGATCTTGGTTGAATGAGTAAGCAGGGATCCGTGTTACACCAACCTTTATTTTTATCTTTTCCATTGCGTTATTTATTTACAACTATTCAGTACGGCAGTCATTTTCAATTTCTGAACTTGTAAATATATTTATACCATATTTTCGGACAAAAAACACTTACAATTTACGCACTCATTTGGGAAAAGAGAAAAACAGCTTTCCTTCTCTCTCTCTCTCTCTCTCTTGCCAATATTTCTTACTTTCGCATTGCTTGCGAACGATAGATGTAAAAAAACAAACCGATAACATTTTTATAATAATTTATTTTAGAATTATATTAATTAAAAACATTTCTTTTATAGACGAATTCTCTTAAGCATAAATTAAGTAATTTAAAGAAAAATATCAAAATCGTTCTCATTTTCGATTTAAATGTAAAAGCAAACGAAAAAAAAAAAAAAAAACTACGAAGTAGAACTAAATTTAAGCAACAATGAGTATTATGGGCTTAGATAGATAGAAACTCAGGAAAGCAGATATACGTGGAAAATTAAGAAGAGAAAAATTTAAACAAAAAAAAATAAACAAAAAAACCGTAAAATGTACATAAATTAAGAAAAGAAAAAACGAAAATAAAACGCAATGAAAAACGAAAGTGTTTTTTTTTTTCTTTCTTCTCACACGTATGCGGTAAATGAAAATGTAAAAAATTTAAATATAATTGCTGTGAAGGTATGAATATAATGTGTAGGAAAATATATATATGCATATGTGTGTGTGAGTGCATGTGTGTGTGTGTGTGTGTGTGTGTGCTTGTGTGCGAAAAGAAAAGACGGTGAAATCATGTGTGAATTAATTTTTTCTTTTTTTTTTTTTTGTTTGTACCTTTTTTTTGGATATGTATGTATATGGTGGCAGTTCTCAAACGAAAATGATTATCTCTGCTGTAAACAATAGCTGGGAGTAATTTTCAATTTCTGTTTTGCTATTATTATATTTCGATTGTTGCAACTTTTAACATTAATGAAAGTGATGACGATGAAAAATTTATTACTTTAAAATTAATAAATTAATTCATATAAACTGATTTTCTCTCTTAACTTAAAGCCAACAGCGGCTCGTCTTCGACGTCTTTAGCGATCGATTTTTTCTTGTACTTTTTCTGTTCCATCTTAGTTTTAGCTAATTTCGTTTTTGTTTTACTCGGCTGGCTGATCTTCTTTAGTTTGTTCTGTTCGGCCGCCTTCTCCTTATCCAACAGTTCCAATTGTTCGAATATATTTTTCGGATGTGATTGTATTTTTCCATTATTTGCTGTCGAATTCTTTGCTTGATACACCACCACAAACTGTGAAAAGGCCGAATCGACCGGTGTATTAATATCTGCGAAATCTCTAAAATGAGCAAATTGTTCTTCGGGATACGTGTATTTTTGCACGAAATCGATGCTATCCTCATTATGATATGGTATTTCTTCTTCGGGATAAAAAGTGCCGCCTCTAATGACACCGAAATCTCCCGAACCTAAAACACTTTGATCGTAGCCCAGCGATCGCTGATGGGCAACTAAATTACCGTCATTGGGTCGTATTTCTGCAAATTTCGGTACCAAGGCTCCACCGTCAGTTAATGAAAAATAAGGTCGCGAATGACCCAAAGGAGGAGCTTCACGAAAGAACGGTGGATAATAGTTTTGTGCTGCCTGACTATGAGAGTCCGGCGAATTCAATCGTGTCGGATTAGTTACATCTGCTCGGGCTATATGTCGCATATTTACAAGTAAAGGGCGAAAATGACTTGTTGGTGGTTCATGGTATTGACGCTCTTGAGATCGCAAAATGGTTATGGGTGAAAAATCATTAGGTTCCATCAACATGTCCGAATCCTCTTCGGGAAATTCTTCTGCAAATAAAAAGAAAAACGAAATCCTAATTTAATTACGTAATAAATTTTTTCCTCCAAATTTTTATTTATATGAATATGCGGATAAAGCTTAAAAAGTCATCGAAGTAATCCTTAGACCCACTCCTCGGAGTCGCCACGTGCTATTTGTGTCCTGAATTGTGTTCTAACTATAGTAAAAAATGACACGAGCTCATATCTGGCAGTGACTTTACCTAATCAATGGCATTAATCAAGTATTTATTCAGAATTTCTTGAACGAAAATCAATCCCTGCAAAATAAGAGAATATGGATCGGGTTTTCGGATATATTAAAGTATTGGAATACTGGCCACCTTCGCTCAAGCTTCCCTAACATTTTTTCACTGCAACTATTTATACTTTTACGATCTCTTGTCGATAATATATATTCAGTTAATAATAGTAAAACATATGACGAAAATCAAAGAAATGCTCCGTTAGATTAGGAAATCTAGTAACACAAATAGTTTGAGGATATGAGAAATAGAAAAAGGCGGCAAACTTTTCTTACAGTACATACAGTTGCATGAAACATTTGTGTGTAAGGTAAGCCTTGTATCGTAAAGACCTAAAGCACTATTTACTCGATGCATATCTTGTTACAGAATTTTCTTAATTAAAGTTTTTTCCTTTATGTCACATTTAAGAATGGCTAAAATGACTTACGAAAGCTGCACTCTTTATGACGTCATTTGAGTAACTTCAAACTAACGTAAGGATTGGGTCCTTTCTACTAGACAAGCTAGACAATAGCACATGTAATAGCTTATTAGATCATGTTAAAGGGTGATAAATATCAATCGTGTATGTATTCATAACATAGGTAGATGACCAAACTGCTGCTGCTAAATCCGCGGGAGCTACGGCTGATAAAGTCTACCTTACCAAGTAAGAGTAAGAGTACCCTCTAACGTCTACCGTCTACCGTCTAAACCGAAATGAAGGCATTCCATGGAGACCATTTTAGAAACCTTTACAGACCTTGTAAGGACCAAAATCACAGGACTTGTTTTAGTCCTGCATGCAGTTGCAAGTCACTCCTATGTATTTAAAAGAGAATAAGTATATTTTACTTTCCACTAAATTTTTTTATAGCAAGGGGTTTGTTATTCTCTTGTGTCTATCATAGGGATGCTGTAAGAATGAAATGAAATGAAATAAGTTAACTGACGTGCTTCGAATATGATCAACTAATCAAATTCGTCATCATCCGCTGGGATTGCACGCTGTAGGTGCCGAATTAGGGATTTTCGAAAGAAGACCGTACGTTCCGTCCGATGACCTTCAACGATATCCCATCCCACTAGATATAAAAAATAACAAATAAAAGTCGCTGCCTCTATATCATAAGAAGACAAGTCGATTCGAACGATCGCAAAGCTTACGAAACGTTTTTTCTTTTGCAAGAGAATTGCGAAATATTACTTAGAGATTTTTTTTAAAAAACCAATGGCTGTGTGAATACAAATTATTTAAAAAATATTGTATGCGAAGGGTTTTCGGTGACAAAATACAAAATCCTGGCTTATGTAACTGACAAGAAATTCTTTCAAATCTAAAAAGCATCGGTTAAGGAATAGTTGCAATCTAATAGCAAGTTGTTGAAAACTATGTATGTGTTTTGTTTTGGTAACGCATTACAAAAGTGGAATATTCCTAGTAGAGGAACGTGGTTTAAAGTGTATAAACCTTAAAGGAGACCTATGCAGTATTGCACTCTTATTAGCTTAGGACTATTCATCGCGGACATCATCTTGGCTGCCGGAAACGTTGAGACATTTAATGAAAAAATTTTCATGGGATTATTGAATTCACACATCAACAATTAATGGAAAACTTTAAAATTTTTATCTTTTTGATAGGAAGAGGAGAAGAGAACGGGGGGGGGGGAATTGAAGATTCATCTTAAAGCGAATCTAACTTTCTTGTTTGTTATCTTTGCTTTTTCGGTTCTAACTTGATTGCGCAACGCTTATGACCTTTTGTTTGTACACATGTTTTGCGTGTTTTTTTTTATTCCCATCCAAGTCATGCATGTCGGATTTTGGTGTTGAGTGTTCCACCCATTCAATTGTATGTTGCTTGTTGTTATTTTTTAAAAGACAATAAAGCAACACCTTAATCATTGTAACTCGTGTTCTGGGTGTATAACTAGAATCTTTGAATTTAACTGCAATTGACTTAATAAGTCAAGACAAAACATTAACACCGCTATGAGTAACGTCTGTTCTTCATTTTATTTGCTTATCTATTTTACTTATTTAGCATAATGTGACATGCAAATCATTATTATTAGTTTAACTGAATTGTATTAAAAGTGTAAAGAATAATAAAATGGCTTTTTCAGCACTTGAAAGATGAGAAAACATTTTGTAAAGTTTGCAAGTTTGACATTCGAACTTGCAACTAGGAATTTATTTAGAAATGAAAAAAAAAAATAAAAAAACTATAAGTTAATTTATGTAATGCTTTTAACAAGTGCTACACTTTCATTTAACTTAACCGACATTGATAAATGATCAAATTATTCATTAGCTCTTTAACAATGAATATTTAATTTGCGTGTAAAGCATTCATTCATTTAACTTTACTTGAATGCATACACGCACACACATATAGAGGAACGTGACCTGTTTTCAATTGTGTGGCAATGAAATTACAAAAATCTTACTTAAGAAAATTTTCAAGCGGAAATTTATTTACAACGATATATATATATATATATATATATATATATATATATGTATTCCATACAGCAATTTTATGCATTTTTTCAAAACAATGTCAAATTTAATAAGCAAATCAAAGATTTATATACATTACGAAGAATGTATGACAGCCAGGCGTAAACTATTTGTTATATTTTAAAATCACCGTCATGTACATTAGATTTTTCATTCCGTTTGTAACACAACGTCAGCTCAATAAGGAGACCCTCTTAAATGTGTTATGTGTGTAACATATCACTCTATAAAAAGGTGGGTTTAACTGTTGACGAATGTGATTTGTAAACATTTTGACAAATACTTTGAAGACCGGCCCCATCTGAAAGTCATATGAATTCGTCAATAGTGGTGACGTCGATATGTTATCCTATAAACTTATTGAGTAATGTCTTACATATGCATTTTGGAACCATTACTTCGTTCGTTTGTTGTTCAAATTCTTGCGACTGAAAAACATATAAAGAAATTAATGAATTTTGCAGAAATATTCGAAACTAAGACTCGAATAATTTAAAATCATATCATCAATCACTTTCTATCAGCAAATTTCGACACACAACAAATTATGAGAGTTCAAGAGTAAAATCGCGAAGCAGACGGGAGTCTGATCGGTTCATTGTTAACCCAAAAATTAATAAAAAACTGCTTGCTTGTTATAACAAATAGTGTGAAGAGCATCGCACCCTCAGAAGGTTAAGGTTATTTGTTTACTCACTGAACTAATATTTAAGATTTATTATACTTTTCTTATATATTTACTATAAAGACATTCAAGAAAGTCTATGACATGAAATATTAGTGACATTGATAGCAGCCAAAGCATTGTTGCTGCCAGTTTTAGATGTTCGTACGACCTACTTCTGTTGGACTCACGCGTAGGAAATTCAACCATTCCAACTGGATCAGTAAGCTATAGTCCCAGCTGTTGAGTATTCAAATACTTTATAAAAAAGAAAAAAAAGTAAAAATTCTAACGTAACCGATAAAATTTTTCCACAAAAATTAGAAAAAATGTTGTAAAGTAATATATACTTATGTTTCTATGCAGAGAAGA
Source organism: Glossina pallidipes (assembly GCA_000688715.1). Taxonomy (NCBI): domain Eukaryota; kingdom Metazoa; phylum Arthropoda; class Insecta; order Diptera; family Glossinidae; genus Glossina; species Glossina pallidipes. The sequence continues at coordinate 377,761 of KK499877.1, read as the reverse complement.
TACTATTCAACGTGAATGCATACCCTAAAGCATTCAGCATCAGAAAAGTCCAAAGTTCATAAAATGGTAAAGAAAGAAAAAAAAAAAGAAAAATTATTTTGTAAACCAAAAGTTATACGTTGATGTAGTCGACCACGTAGAAAATGCTACAGCCGGCAGGAAATGTAATTACTGCAGTCGTGGTCCTCAGTTCCTACTCTTTCAATTCTGAAGAAGCCATGCATCGATGGTATGATCTTCGCAGAGTGCCCATTAATTGCGGTTATGCATACAAGATATGCAAAGCATATCAACTTATTCACTAACTAATGAATTAAATGTGAAGAAGATGGGGGAACCAGGGCTGCCGTATTCGCGGAATTCTAAATAGGAAGGAGTTTTCTCAAAACCATTTGCATCGTTTTCACCTAAACAAACCTGTTCATTGTGTGTCCATTTATAGCAACAAACAAGCTTTGGGTTTATCACTACGATGATCCTAAATTTCGTGCATGGCCAATTGCAATATAATCAAAGGGATCAAAACTATCTGAAACAGATATGACATCAGTCTAATGGAATTTTAAAAGAATTGTGTCAATTGAATAAATTTTCTAATTTATATTAATTTACTGAATTATTAATAATTTCATCTACAAAGATAACTACTACGTATATACGAGATCTTTACTTATGGGTTTGGCATCACACGTATACGAATATACGGAAACAACTATACTGCAGGGTACGATTTAATATCGTCGAACAATAAACCAATTGAATGATTGAAGAGAAACATTGAAATCCTTCAGATCGTTCAGAAGGACAAATTTAGTTCAACGAGGAAAATCATTGTTTTCCAAAACTCGTAGATAGTCAATGGGCAATGGACAAATGACAACAAAGCATTTGCACACCACTTTACTGCCACATATCAATTTTATTCTCCAAATCTGGTCTCTTTTGATTTTCATTTGCTTGCAAATCGCAAACATATCCTTCAGTGGCAGAAATTTTTCAATCAACAAAACACTTGTAATGATAGTAAATGAAGCGTAGTTTCCATAGCTTCCCGAAAATCAGATCAGAAAGCGAAAATTTGAACGTGAACTGTCTAACGATTTTAAATCGTTTCTTAAATAACTGAAACTTTTCAATATGCTACATATAAAAGGCCCGCTACGTAGGCCCCGGGGTAATATGTATTTATTTATAAGATTAGTCGCAATGTGAGCTGTTGTTGTAAAGTTATTTTCATTTCAAAATATTTTTAATACCCGTAATTAAATAGTTTAACTATAAATCCGTTAAACGTAAAATGCAAATTTTTACATAAATTTGTTATGATTTCTCTAAAATAGTTTATCAAATATAGACAACATCTAATTATTGAACAGAAAACCTAATGATTGTTCAAACATTTAAAGATAATTTGGTAACGGGCCAAGCACGATACATGTAACTGATATGCTCGCGCCTATTCAATGTGTGTGTATGTGTATCATAAATTTTAATGCTTTTAACAATGCGTGCTATGAATAAGTTAGTCTTTGCATTAAATGCAGTTTGCGTTGCTTATATATGACAGTAAAAGAAACGAAAACTAACCTTCACCTTGTTGATTCATGTTAAACTGTAATCCAATGCATTTTATATGGAAAATTTTCAAAATATTTGCTCAAACACAATTTATTAAAAACCTGCGTTTAGTCACGATTTGTTATTTATAAAGTAATTGAAAATAAATATTTTGCACACCTTTAAAATATTGGAAAAGAAAAGTTTTTTTTTTTTTGGCTTATAACAAGCCAGCACTCCTTGTTTAACGCCAACTCATTTAATCGAAAAGAAGCATTGAGTGAATGATTTGAAAAACAATAAACCAAATTATTAGATTATTGAAGAATTTTCCAAATTTTTTTGTTGTTTTATGTTCAGCGATTTTGAGAGAAACGTGAAAAAGAGAAATATTCTTTTTTCAGTCGTATTAAAGACATTTGCCAATTAAGATAAATGGCAAATGTTATGAAAAGTGTTCACTTTAATATGGCGAACAATATCAATTAGTCAAGCAAATAAAATGAATGCATGATATGCGAAGTCGGGACAGAGAATAATGAGATGAAAATCGTGTCCGCTGTGGGAGTGTTGGAAAAGCGACTCGCACATTATCATATGCTCTGCTTTAAAGCATATTTTGCTCATAGAGTCCTGCAAATTTTCAATTTTCTTTCTCAATTCTCTCTCGAAACCTTGACCCAATTAGAGATTATTTTATATGGTTTCTCTCGATGGCTTATATAGCTACACGGAAACATGTTGACAGCGGGAAAATGGGGGTTCGTGTATTTGTATGTGGATTAATTAAGTTTTCATTTCTGCAAGCAATGGTCGATACTGCGTCTTATGTTTCAAGTTGTTTCAAGTTGTTTCAAGTTGTTTCAAGTTGTTGGGACATACATACAAACTTTGACGGTTCACCTAAAAATGCAACATATTTCCGGCAATCTTATCGGTAGTTGTTTCGCCAAACTCTAAGGAGCATGACATACTTGATCATTTACTATATCAACGCCCAAAAAGTGAAATAAAAGTCATATTGTTGATCAGTTGAAGTGAAGATTATTAAAAATTCTAAGCACATACTTGAAAATAATTTTTTGTTTTGTTATTTTTCTGTGCGTTTTTTTTTTTTTTTCTCTCTCTCTCTTTCTTTTGTTTGCTAAGAATATCACGATTATTTTCAAATAAATAAATAAGTATGTGGGTGTCCTTGCTAATATTGAACCGATAACAAGTTTGCTGTTTAAGTCTTTTGTTTTCTCACCACATGATGACACTATAGTAGTGTTATGGCAAGATGACTTGAAATAATAACAACAACAACAAAATAAATAAATAAAAACAATACTTTTATTGATTTTTGATTTGAGAAAAAGAGCGAAATTAAATTTAAAAATAGAAACAAAACATGTAATCGTATAATAATCTCTAAAAGGCTTTTTTTGTTGCTCTTATTTTCATTTTCAAATTTTCAATTCAATTTTCAGCACAAGCTTACAACTCTTTTGAAAGTTAAACAATAAGAAATCTATTCTAAATTATACCGTAAGGTATAATAAATCGTAAAATTTACCGCAAGCTTAGCACAAAAAAAAAAAAATATTAATTTTTTTCTTTTTTCATTTCGATGTTGAAACCTTAATTTTATAAATGATTAATTTCTTAAATTAAAATCACTAAAAAACATGTTTTTGCACAACAAGAAAAGAATAAAGAAAGAAAAACAAAAAAAAAAAAAAATTAAAAATAATAAAAATTATTTATTACTTAATATAAAAATCACCAAATACCGACAAATACTTCATGCCACACAAATTGATTTTTAAAAAGACGTATGCGCAAGCCGTTTGTATAAAGTTTATCGTTATCAATCAATGTCTATGAATACAATAAAATCAAACAGATATTTTATTAAATTGCATTTAGAAGGAAAAAACAAAAATCAATTCTGCCATTCAAGCCCAAAGGATTTTAAATAGGTATAACCGGTTTGTCTGAAGGTTGAGTAGTACGCTAACCTTCTCAATCCGTTTGTAAAATACAGAAATACTCCTCATTGATCATGTAAAACGTATGCATTCCGAAACAACATCTGAGTTTGTCTCTCCGACTTTAGCAAAATATAAAAACTTTTAAATCTTGTCATAAATAATGGGTACTCCGAAAGGTCTATATATTGTTGTGTAGAACAGACTTAGCAGACACTTTTGCGAAAAACTTTCAAAATTGATCGATCGTGTTGCAGTAGTGAGATGTAATCATTAAAATGCAAGATCAATGTGAGCACATATTGTGAGATATGTGAGATATATTTTTACTTTTTTATTTCAAAGAAGGCGAAAGAGCTGCAGACAGACATAGAAAAATATGTTCCAATGCTGTAGTAGAAGCCACTTGCCAAAATTGGTTTGCGAAATTTCATTATGAAAATTTTCAATGATAGCTTTACCTTTTTCTGGTAGACTAAATAGCATTGATGACGACTAACTAAAGATTACGATTTAAGCTGATCGACACGTAACGATTCGTGAGATTGCAGAGAAACACTGAATTCATCCGAAACAACAAGTTTAATACTTATGCAAAAAAAAAAAAAAATGTTCTATTTTAGGGTAAAAAGCCGCAAGAAATTTTCCGTCTACCTAACAATTTACAGCTTATGTGGGTAGTGTATTTCGTTTTAAATCATTGGCATAAGTAAATCATATCTGTTTTTCTCTTTATGGGATGTCCCCTCTCCATGTAATACTGCAACGTTCGGGAAGAATCAGAAAAAGGAAAGAGATAGCGAGGCGGTGTTCAATCGAATCAATCAAATGTTATACCTGCACTAACTGAGAGCCCACTAAGTTACGAGCAAAGTAAGCTCTAGCATCGATTTGGTAGCCGCGATTCTTGCCTATTCGACTACTCACGCAGATATCTAACTAAATACCACTTCCACCCAATAAACTTCTAGCAATAAGCCATACGATTATTGCATGTCCTCGGATATGCAAACCAACAACACTTTAATTGGCGGTTCAGATGGGTACCAGATGAATAATAGTCAGTAGGAAGGAAAAGTCATTAAGGCGGAAAAATGATAAGCAGAACTTTGAAGAAAGAGTGCCTCTTGGGTAATTACTGACTTCAAAAAGGTCCGTCGGTCTATCTTTCCAAAAGATATTCAATTCACTATCTCCTTGAGTTTATCCCTTATCGCTTTGGCATTGTTAGATTATTGCGTTAAAAGTCTAATAACCCGAGCTGTTGTATTTATTCGTCTAATTAAAACGAATCAAAAGAAGCTACAATTTTTTTGTATAAACACGTTGTTTACGAAAGTTTTAATTGTCAACAGATTTAATCAGAATCATCATTCAGTTATTGATTAAATCCAATAGAGCTTGTCATGTATTACTTATGAATGCTTCGTATACAAGCAAACGTTGAAGACAATCAATCAATCTTAGCTGAATACTCTAATAAGTAACTTGGACTTATGACAACAGCTTGAAGGAAAATGACACGCAAAGATTTGCATTTGCATCGATATCAAATTTAATTAAAGGAAAACCCCTTTCTAACAACAGCAAGAGGTGTGTGTGTTCTTGTGATTGTCCGTCTGAGACTTGTCAGAAGCATGTGCTTTGTGAATGCTCGCTGTATTCTGACATTAGGAATCTAGCAGCTATGGGACTTAGAGTTTATGAAGATGACGACATTTTTAATGAGGCTCTCTCTGAACACGTTTATGTAAATTATGTAAATTTAAACAAATTTGCAATTTTGGGTCCTTTGCAAGGTGTCTTACTGGTGAGCGTAGGTGCTAGCGTGCTAACTAATTCTTTTTGAGTGGACATCATTCAGTTTTTCGCAATCTGTTTCATATTGGCATACAGGCCACCAGTATGAGAAAGAGAGAGGTATGGATCTAACTGGTATGTGGCCTCATGCTACCCAAAGTCGGACCTTAGACTTTTAAAATAATTAAGAGACCACGGCGATCAGGTTGCCCAGAAGATAACCTCTGCACACAGTAGGATCTGCGTAGTGTGGGTCTTCTACCCGACTGCTGGGAACGGCCCTTTGGGATGTTTCGCGGTGGCTGGGGCTGCTCCCAAAATCGCGGTACCATTAGATATTTGAGGCGTTAGGTAGGCCTCGCTCCCGTCAGAGGGAATGACATGCCATATGCATGTCCTTGATCTGGAACTACACCGGAGCCTCCTTGCTCCTCGTAGTGGCGTGAGTGACCCTTTCCCGCTCCGTGTGTCATCGGGCATCACAGAATTGAGCCTCAACAGCAGGAATGTGAACTCCTCATAACACATTACATGGGATGTACGCTAATAATATGTTACAGTTTGCTCATCAAAACTTGCCAGTTTAAGGTAATAAACACAGTGTCTGCATACACACAATCATGCGGAATTCAGACTGCAGAAGTATAAGAGTCAGCGTATTAAACAAACAAAATTCGAAAGAGGATTTTATTACTCCTTTATGTATACTAATCTGAACAAGAAGTAGATCAGACTTATCTGTTATCATGCCTAATATGCGTAAATGTAGAAATTGTGTTGAAATGATAAAATTATCTCTAAAACTCATTGTGACTAACTTTTGCTTACGTGAGCGTTAAAACAAGAGGTACCGAACATTCGCTACTCAAGAGACTTGCAGAAAAGCATTGAATGAATTTTTTTTGTAAATATTTTGTGAAAACGAGCAGGACTGTATGTAAGACTCGATTTAAGAACCGATTCATTATGTTGATGTTTCGATTTGTTCGCAACAATCGCCCAGTGCCATAGTCTTTGTCTAAAATAACGATTAAAATAAGTTGAACTGCTTCTAAAACTTAAAATACTATGAAAGACTGACAAACTTAAGGAAGACTTGACAAATTTTTCTTCATTACTTGTTGCTGAAACACGGATAAAACGAGCAAGATCGTCAACAACTTCATGATTATATTTCATGGCTTTCTACCATAAATATTCGTAATTTTTTAGATTAAGCGATGACTACAGAAACCTTAGTAATCACACCAAACCAAATCGATTAACAGGCTCTCTCTTCGTTCTGCAACTACGAATTCAGGCGGGTGGCTTTATTGTTATTTAAGAAAACAAAACGTTTGATTGCCCTGCCCAGGGGCCCTGTATTTTCTTAATGTTTACTACCTTTTTATTCCCTACACAATTTACGGTACAGGGTATATGAAAAATTGTGCGGATGTATGTCAAACCTAGAACGGCTTAAGAAAAATCCACCTTTTATTCAACCGATCGATTTAGAATCGTTTACTGAACCGATGTAATCATGTCTGTCCGTCTATTCGTTTGAAATCTGACTATGTATTTTCTGTTCATTCTATAGATCGCAAATTTTGAACTATGGAGCTGTTGAACGACGATCTCCATTGAAATTGCGTTGCATCGAATAACTTCTTCAATGCTTTATTTTGAAAAGCTCATGATATAAAAAAAATGCGAAATTTTTTTAAAACTTCTCGACGAAAATCGCCGAGTATAAGTATTTCGGCATAGATCGGAGAAGCCGGCATTTCTAATCCGATACTATATAATCGCTCGTACAAAAAGGTAGCCGTTATATGGCAAACCGTTTGATAGTTTGTATGTCCCATTAAGAATTAACTCATATTAATAGTTTGGCATAAAAATCAAGCGAGCCAGAGTTGGACCACATAAGTCTATCAATTTTATGTACCCATGGGTTGGCATCTTTACTCTAAGAAAAGATAGTTTTAAATAGCGTCTGGTAGTTTTAATAGCGACACGTTTTTACTAAGAATTTTCTTAGCAATCTTAGGCCAGGAACAAAAATGGTTGAATTTCCCTATATATTTCACTTTATATATTTGTATGGAAACGGTTTATAAAGAGTAATTAAGAATTGTTGGAATAAAACGACTTAAATATATATCGTCCTTTGTCATTTTCATATGCGATGCTTATTGCGTATATGTGAGTATTATGTCATCGTTTGTTTTGTTTCTCTATAATGGTAATCAAATTGATCTTTATTTTAGTATATATGCACGTACATATACACATATGTAACAACTTTTGAAATAAATTTCACTTTTTTTTTATTTTTATAACATTTTGTGCGCTCAACGTGCCCTCATTGACTATTCAGCATATTAAGTATGTATGTACGCACCTTATCGGGTAAGTTGAAAATGGCACAGCATCCAATGCATGTATGCATGGGCACGGAGAGAAACGAAGAGAAAGAGAAGTTATACAGATTACGACTAAACAACATATCACAACAGAAACCACATTATCAAGTTTACAGTATGTGACGTCGTTGACCACTTTCTCTTACAAGCAGCATCTGGTTGCGGTTTTAAAGAAACGCTTTAATACGTTAAATATCGAAAGTGCTTTTGATAAAGTTATTCTGAATTAGGATAAGCTTTTGTAAAATAAAATTTTCAAATTTACCATTGATTGTGCGGCGATACAAAAATTTCTTTTTAGCCTTTGGATCGTCTCTCTGTATTGAGGAATAATTGTTTATAAGCTTTTCCCTATGTTTCCCTATATTTAACTGCGTTGAAAAAGCAATAAATCATCTTAGGGGATGGGAATTAGGAGTAGCGTTCGAGCCAAAAGGGTATCCGGAATTCGTGGCTAATCGCTTGTTAAAGTTTTTTTTTAGTTTCAGTTAATGGTGTTTTCATTTCAATTTAAGGTATTACTTAAATTGACGATTGAAACGAATTAAAAATAAATTGCAATTATTTAAACAAAAATTGTTAAAGTTTTCTACTTTATTTTAATGTGGAACAAATTCAAAATTACTTAATTTATGAAAACAATTAAATAATACGATAAAAACAAATTTTTATTTAATGCAATAAAAGGAAAACCAACAAAACAATTATATGCGCCTTAAGTTCACTTATTTCGATGACTTGAACTTTTATCGTTTTTTTTTGTTTTTCTTATTTATAAATAAAATGCAGTCTGTTAGCATCTTAATCTAGCATGCTATGTAAGCGTAAGTAATCACAAAGATATATACAAGTTATGCACAAAATTATTTGAAGACTATGCAATGTGCAGTATCACGTGAATGCATGTTAGGGCAACACTGTTCCCGTCTAAATAATGCGACGCGTTTGCGAATTTCATATTTTATGCGCCAAGTCTTATGGGTTATACGCTTTGTTCCCCGATAATTAATTACAGGCTATCTCTCAAAATGCGAAAGAGTTCAAATCATGGGGGTTTGGTTTGCGGAAGCGTCTATGACGCAAACATCTGAACGAACAGTTCGAAACAGTTTGGCAAGCGAGCAAAGAGCGAGGAATAGAGTTTCACCGCCAACATCATTGAAGCATTTGTCAATTGCTTTGGTACTTTGGAAACTGTTTCGTCGTACGTCTGTACGATTCTTTTCTGCGAAAATTTTTAGCTTTTCTACAAGCAAATGGTGGCCAAATATCTTATTAACAAACAAAGCCTGTCCATATGTCATGTGTTGTTGTTACTTCGTCCATCCTAAACGTTTCGTAATGTAAGTGCTGTTGGCCGTTAAACATAATTTATTTAAATCATAACATATAAAATCTGTTAACATAACATATTTGAGAAACGTATTTAATGACATAATTGAAAGCCTATTACGTAAACAACATTAATTACTAATAGTTTAGACTGCTTTTTCCGCTTAAGGTATTTAGGGAAAATGCACTGTGATTACAAAAATCGACGGAAGGGCAAATGAAATCAAATACGTTCTAGTCAAGCTATAAACGAGTAGAGAGATCTCTTCTTCTTCATTTTTCTATGCGTTGCAATATTGTAATAAAATTTAATAATGCAATCAAACATGTGCATCTATGTATTAAGTAACTTGTAGACTTTCGGCTTTTTCTCCTTTAACTTTAACTCATTGCTTATATAAGTTAATACAATCTTTGGATAAAGGAAGAAAGCTTCGAAAAAGGTAATCATAATTTCAATAGACAGCCAGGCTGAAAGATAGCTTCCATTATTTCTGTGTAATTAAGAAACTCATATGAAATTTCAATGCATATGAATAAAGAAAATGAATATGTGAACATTTGCTGTTGTTGTGAAGGGAATCAATATAATTTAAATTTATTATAGTTTACGGCGTTATTATAATAATAATAATAAGGAAAAAGTTCGTAGTGTTTCCCCTCAAGACACTTTTGGACGTTTGACGTAACCACACTATAGCTCATATGAGAGGCGAAACCATGAAATTTGTTAAATCAATCGTGAATGATTGCGTTTAAAATTTGACCTGAGATTCTTAAAAAAATTTGCCATATTTCACATAACCATTTCGAGGGAGACGATAACGCTTCGCGCATTTATGAGAAAACCATTATATTTATGGCACAATATAAGTGAATAATTTGATAAATTTAATTCAATATTCATCGAAAACATTGCACACGCAAATGATTAAAAAGCGTAAGTATTGGCGTAGAAAAGAAAAGATACATTTTTATAAAGAAACTACTAGTTATCGCTATTAGATGATGCAAATGAAATTAGAAAGCGATTTGGTTGATTTTTTCACTTGTCCTGACTACAATGGCAAGAAAGAATTCAAGATCAATGTTTTTTCTTTTCTAAATAAAGTTTTAGAGGGCGAAGAGGCACGAAAGTGGTTCTCCATCCATTCATTAGACATAGCATGTATATCTTGTTTATATGCAAATAAACCTAAGTAGAGGTAGACGTATATGTCTATACAGTTATCACATCTTTCAACGATGTTGACCTTATTAATAAAACTTTTGATTTACAAATTGATTTTAGAACAATATACGGTTTTATTTGTATAAAATTGCAGAAAAATGACGACAAACCGCGTTGACAATTCACCGACACTCTCGTTTCTTTGCCTCGGAACTTAAATGCGAAATTATTGCCATTTCGACTTACTAGAGCGAAGGCTCCATTTTAAGATTTTCGAGGGCGAGGGACGGATCGCATTATTTGGAAGGCAAATCTGTTTTCATCCAGCTGAGTACCAGATTCTATCTCTGTAGGCCTTCTTTGTTGCATAAGTTTTCGTGGCTCAACAAAACCATCGTACTCTGTTTGTGTTATCGAGGAAAAATTCTGACGGTATTATAAGCGACGTGTCGTGAACTGTATACAGCTACTGGAGATACCATGCGAAAAATGCAATGCTAAAAGAGTAGTAAGCAAATTTACTCTTCAATTCTCGGCCTGAAATCACAAAATTACTATCTTTCGTGTCTAATGGACGGTACGGGCTGTCCTCCCATTAGGCTTGACAATGATAATCAATGATTCGTATGTGAGCTAGGAGTAGAGTCCGATTAAATTCGGAAATAAAATGACAATTTGAATTGATGGACTTGATTGGACATGACCTTTAAAGGCGCTCCAGATTTAAAGATTCATTACACGCTAGAAGAAATGAAGCCAAATTAATACGCTTTCTGCGTAAAATCTAACAATGTTACGACTCTTAAATTTTGCTTGCGTAACAAACCAAGGTGCTGAAGATTACTTTTCATACATACCCCTGTATGTTAGTCCCGTGTAATGACTTTTTCAAAAGATTGTCATATGTATAACAATAATGACAGATGTTTGAATTTTGCTGCTTGTAACACCGTTTACAGACGAATTAGTTGTGTTTTGCGCTGGATGGCATTATTATAGAAGGGTAGAATTGAAGACTAAGTGGCTTTTCTAGACAAATCTCTAAAGTAGTCTGACTTGAGTTGAAGAAAGCCGTATAAAATGAGCAAAAAGTAAACTCACTAGAACAACTCCACCTTTTAAGTTAATGATCGTAATTAATGAGTAAAGTTGACACAGTTGATCGTTTGAAGGCTGGTACTATCCAGGAATTGTATGAGTCGGTTAACGGTATTGTCATATATGAGCTAAACCGAAGACTTATCGAGTGATGTATTATCTTTATGCATTCAGTTATTTATGCTAATCAATTGTACGGAGCCACACGTTAGGTAATCTAAAGAAGTGGAATCATTACAAAATCGAAAGTTAATTTTATTTGGTTTGTTTTTGTTGATTAAGTCTTATTTTAATATTGAAGTCAATAATATTTAGTTTACCTATTAAGTTATCTATCAAATTATCTGTTATGTATTTCTACAGGCTATTAATTTATGTTTGCATGAAGAGTGCAGAGTAATATTGAAACTCTTTAAAACGGATTATTATTTAATAAAATTATCTTACCGTTCTTGGTATTAGCATTTTTGGTACTGTCAGCTCGTTCGCTCGTATCCTTGGAGGGCTTAGTGCTGACTGTTTGCATTACCATAAAAATAACGCCAAAATACAATAAATTTGATTTTGGCCACATTTTCGTTTAGTTTAACACCGCGAGACTATGTAACCTAATGGAAAAGCACAGAACAATATTGAAATTAAAAAATATATTTTCAAATATTTTTATTTATATAAAAATTCTTTAATTAATTTTGATTGAATTTTTATTTATTTTATCGCATTTTAACAACTTTTTAAGCGGTTACTGGGTCTGTGTGCAGAGTAAAGAACTACTGACTGATTCATTTAGTTTTTCTTTCTTTTTCTTTTGCTCTCTCTTTTTTTTTTTTTTTGTTTTTTTTTTTGCATTACTGCACTGCACGCCAACAACATACTCGCATACGGATATTTGATATGGTTTTACACAAGAAATCGTTTCGCATTGATTTGGTTTAGTTTTACTGTAAACTTTTTTCAGTTGATTAAAACATTAAAGCATTGTAGTTAGACATGTATGCTTGTGTACGAACGCTTGTACATATGTACATAAGTGTATTAACCAAAACTTTACGTGACTTTGAAAACTATTAGTGCAGAAATTAAGAAAAACAAGAGCAAAAAACGAAAACTTTTTTTTTTTTTTTTTTTTTTTTTTTTTTTTTTTTTGGATCAATTTAATACAAATGCTGCAAAATGTCTCGATTGATTTGCAACAACAATAAACAATAATCGCGTGTTCAAAACACTATAATTCTTTTTTTGTTTTTTTTTATTTTTTTTTATTTTATAGTTAGTTAGCTATGGTCAGTTTGTTAAGAAGTCTTGTATGTACACACACATTTAGCAGCATTAGTCGGGTAAATTATTTCACAAAAATTGCCATGAACGAGCAAAAAGACAAAAGAAAAAAAAAAAAAGGAAAAACACTTCAAAACATTTTGTGGCAATGATTTCTGATGTAATTAATTTATTTGCACATTTATTCACTATTAGAAGGACTGGAATTGTGTGTATGCTTATGCGTGGCCATATATATAAATATATATACATATATATAAGTATAAACAATTTGTCTGAGAGTTAATTTCAAATTACATGGATGTTGAGAAACGTGTGAAAAACACTAATACAACTTTTTTTCCCCCTTAAAATAAATTTATTAAAGAACAATTAAGAAAGTTGTATTCGCGTAAACAAACTGAACAGCTGTAGTAACAAATGAATGGTAAAGCTATGCAAATGTAAAGGTTTACGCGACAACGTATCTGTCACGAAGTTGATGTCTTAAATACTAATTTTAGAATATTTAATAACTGTTCCCGAGAGCACAAATGCGGTTAGTAACTGCGCGTCATCTTATCCAAATTCATGGTCTCTTCAATTAAACTCTGAAGCTAGCCTATTAGTAATGAACTTCAGTGGAAGAGTGGGAAAATATATTTATTAAAAAATGTTTTAAGAATGTCTTGCCATTAGTCACCTGTTAAGCAAAAAGTTTGAAGGCAGTGCCCTATACCGGAAAGCCAAAGATGCTGTTCTAGAAAGGAAACCCATAAATTCCGATTTATCTAAATACGACATCGGATAACCATATAAAATGTGGTGGACAGTAGAACGTACCGCCGCTACTGCGGCAATAAGTTATTCGAGTTGATTTAACAGACAACAGCAGTCTTTGCAGGTAAATTTATATCTTTTAGATACAATTTACTAACAACAACACTTTGTAATACATATTATTATATATATCCACAACAACACGGCCTATTAGAATTGTTACAAAAATGTATACATATTTTGTAGGCAAATTGCTTAAGTGTATCCATCTGCTTGTTCGGCAAAATTCCAATTACGAACTAAATCTTTTCCCAAAAACAATAAAATGGTTTTACTACATTTTCCGTAGATCAATCGCATACAGATATGTGCCACTTAAATAAATAACTTTATCAAACATATATTCGAGAACTTATAAAGTATATATATGTATATATATACACAATCGTGGTCAGTGGAAAAAAGCTTATATAAAAGCATAAATGTGGCATGAAGTTGATTGTTTTGACTAACGTCATGCTAAGATCCAGAAATCCAACCACGTCCGACATAATGCAAATAAATTTTTCTGCTTGCTTTTATATTGTGATCTTAAAGTATTACTTAGAAGTGCAGTTTTGTTTTTTCTTCTCTTTATTCAAATTTCCATATCAGAGTCTAAAATGAACTAAATTCGCGCTAAGAATCTTTCGCAATTACAATAAAATCGTACAAAAATAATACGGAACATTAAAAAACGCTTTGAACGTCGTCCATTCGCGCATGTGTATGTAAATCTATCGCGCATATAACATAAGAAACATTTTAGCTAGCTAGGATTTAACCAACAGACGGATAGACAGATATATAATTACCTACATATACATAGAGGTGTTATTGAATATTTAATGCTTGTTTGCGGAGAAATTATGGTAAAAATAGAATAAAAAAAAAAGAAAAAAATCAGTACGATCTCATCCTTCCGAACGGAATAAAGAAATAGTTTGTACTTTGCAAGAGTACCAGATAACACCTCGGTCAAAATCATTTTATATGGTACTGGAATAAAAATACTTCAATTCACTTTCTTAAACTCTTAACAAAAACTATTGTAAAAATTAAGAATTTTGGTTTTTTTTTGGGTGTTTTTGAGTTGTTTGTTCAAAATTGTAAATAAATTTTTAATTTTATTTAAACTGCAAGCATAAATTAAAAAAATATAATGCCAAGTATAGATTTTTTATATCAGCTTTTATACCTATGCAAGTTCCGATAACATGCGAATGGATGGACAGACTTGGAAGGAAGTTCGTACGAAAGGAATTGTGTGAGTGTGTTAGAACCGAAAATTCAAATGAAGTCAACTTCTAGCGGTCGGTCTATGAGGTAAGAGTCGCGTGAAAAAAACGCTGTGCTAGAACGTGTAAGATGGCGTTGATATAAAGGTCTAATATTCGTGCCAAGTTTATAATTACTTGCATAATTAATTATACTTTTATAGATTTTCTTTTGCTTTTTCATTATTTAAATCATATTTGGAGATGGTTTCTGTTCATCTTCGAATTTTATTCGCTAAACTGCAGTCAGATATGCAAGGTGTTAACCATTCAGCTTAAATGGACAGAGGGACGGACAGCATTTTTCAGTATTCAAGCGCACATATGAATAATATATTATATAATCATAAGATGCAATCCAGTTTCATTTGGAAGAAGAAAGAAATATTATTTGACTGAGTGATAAATAAAAATCTGAAAGCACATCGTGCAAATATGTATGAATTCAAGCAAATAATCACTACATGATTAAATAGCAGGTGAGCTTACAGAATTTTATACGAATTAACGGATATTTGACATTAAACTAATACTCGTATATTTGTTCTCTTCAAGTCACCGCTATGCATGACATCAAGCATGAGCTTAATTAAATTTGATTTGAAATTTTGATGAAAACACTTCAAGGCATACAGTCTTGTTTAATTCGATGCAAATCAACTAACTATTCGATTCGATTATATTTTAAGGTAAACACAAAAAGTTAAGTTTTTAGCGAAGCTACGCAGCTTGACTCTGTATTATATATATTTCGATTTATCTAAATTAAAAAAAATAAAATAAACAAATTTTTTTCTTTTTAATACACTTTCACTTGCTATTTGTTGCCACTTGTTGTTTGTAAGGAAAAAACATAAATAATTAATTTTTGAAATATAAACGGAACTCTTCTGCTAATCAAATACACATAAATTATCATTTAATTAAAAGCGAAACAAAAGATGTTTTCTTTAACACTTCATAATATAAAAAAAAAAAAAACAAAAAAAAAATAAATAAATAAATGAAATAAAACAAAAAGTTTTCGTTGTTTTAAACATAAATTGCATAAGAGTTAAAAAGTTATGGTTAAATATCAATAACTAGCGGCGCAAGTAAACTTCCGCGCCTACAAAAAATTTCTTATGCGTTTCCTTTTAAGGCGATTACAACATTTGCTATAATTTTTCAATCATTTTCAAATCAAACAATCAATCTTTTTTCACTTGTTTCCCTTCTTTTCTTTCTTTTTTTTTTCTCTATTTTTTTTTTTTTAATTTTTACTATTATATCTTTTTCTTATGTATAAAATTATTACAATAATCACGCGCCAAATACGACGATCGTTTTGTCTATTTTATTGATTTTTGTTTTCTTTCTATTGTTTGTTTTTTGTTTTGTTTTATTTATTTTTTTTTTTTTGTTCTTTTTCTGCTATATATGAACCGTATCATCGACCCAAGTGCTTACCCTACGAACGTTGCAAACTATCTGAATAGTAGTTTATTGTTAGTAAGTCCATAAAACTACTTTTGCTTGACTGTACGTATGTATGCCTTCTCTCACATTATCATACAGTTTTCTTTCCTATGCATGCAAAACTCTCTTAATGTTATGCTCTGCTTAAATAACAGTTTTTAGAGAGCTCTTGAGTTCATTCATTTCGCAGATCAGCTGTTTTATGGGTGTTTTTTTTTTTTTTTTGTTTTTCATTTTTTTCCCAATGTTTATATTTGCGCTTGTATTTTGTTTTTTATGTTTTCGATTTTCTTTTTATTTTCAATATTTCAAGCGCCGGTTTGGTCAGCTGTTTCTTGCAAATGCCGGTAGTGGTCATGAAGTCTAAGTTAAACTGGTTTTTTTACACTTAATAATTTGTTTTTTGTTTTCATTTATTTCTTTTAGTGGTTTTCATTTTTTCAACGCATCTTTATGTTTATGTATTTATATATTTATGTTTTAAAAGCTTTTTTTTTTGTAGAGGAAGTAAAGTTAATAGAGTTTTTCAAATAATAAAAGTTTTTTTTTTTTTAAATTTCTTTATGTTATTAAAAACATTACATTTTCTACTTTTGCGTCTTGTGAAAAAAGTGAAAAACGATTGGATAATCAATGACAACACTGCACATGAGTGATTAGTTGTATCTTTAAACATTCAAATCAAAACAAGTAATAGGAAGTTTGTTGCTTAAGTCTTTTTCCTTTTACAATACAATACGATATGGTATGTTAGGGAAAGATACAATGTAAATAATGCATTGTTCAGTGCTTAAAGTTTACATAGTTTTTGTCAGTATAATAAGTTTGTGCGGATGTGTTTGTAACATCCAGAGAAACTTAAAATGTCCGCAAGAGCAGCCAGGTACATATGTAAGAGGATAGGTAAGAACCGCGACTAACAAGTCAGCATTCGCGAGTTCAGATCCCAGTGCGGTCGTAGCTATAGTGAGTGTTCAATCAATAAAGGCATGACACTGACGAACTGGGCCCAAAGACCCACTAGGCTGCGCCCACCTTCCTATATCATTCGCTTTCTTCACTTCTTTTTCTCTCCAGCCGTCACCCGGGTACACGAATAGGGGACATCCCCTGAAAGGCTGGTCATTTAACAAGCTGGTAGAGCCAAGTTTTATCAATCCAAAATCATTTGTCTGCCTGTCCGTCTGCTGCTATATCCTCCTTTTGCAACTATTTTGACAAATATTGATACTTCGAGCATCTTTTGGCCTGAAGATCAAGCCTCTTGAAAACAGATTGAATCGGATCAATGACTTTTAAATCAAAGTGATGCAAGAAACTTGCGTCAGATGAGAAAATTTTTTGAACCCTTTTCCATACAATCGTCGCAACGAAAAGTAACCCTTTATATTGCAAAACGATGGTCTAATTTTCAATACTTCATGATGGATAATTTGACATAAGTCTTAGCTCAATAAAATTTGCATCAAACAGGTGGTTTTTATGGACACTACCCCATATAAGGTTTCTCATAAAAAATGAAATCATTAACGGAAAGCTCTTCATAACAGCATTTTGTCGTAAAATTTAACTCCACCAAATTTGGATCACATAGACTATTTGTTTAAACTTCCCCCCTGTACGATTACTCATGGACACAAAGCTTTTATAGTACAAAGAAGCATAATTTTATAACATTTTGTACTAAACCTTGGTTTGTGATTGCCATTTGAGTGGTAGGTCTACATTTCCAACAACAAGGGCCAAGGTATTATTTTAGATATTTTATTACGAAAAGAAATAAAAAAATGCTTTCCATAAAATGTGTAGGTGTAGAGTATTTACTGATCCTGACGTGCCCGACTGTACTGTTTTCACTTGTTTTAGTTCTAAAATGTTTTAAGCACATATTTAAACAGAATATTTTATTTTTCATTTCCAGTTTTTTCTTTTTTATTCTACTTACTATGCTCAAGTCTGTAGTTAGTTATGATTCCGTTGTGATAAAAAAGTGAAAAAGCAAGTTCGTTACTCTAAGAAAAGCTGAATATTTATGTATCTACAATTTCGGAGATATGCTATGAGTTTGTTTACGCTGCACTTACCCTCGGATATAGTAATTGGTTCGCATAAAAAGATTCGTCGCAAACTAAATGTAATTTCGTTCCTTTTATTTTGCCACAAGAAAGGATCTTCGCGTTTTCTTGTTAGCCTAAATGTCAAGAGTAGAGAAAATTTATCGCATGCTTGTTTCATATTTCTCATGGAAATCACAAGAGAAAAACCATACCTTCTATTTTGATAGGCAAACTCCCATGAAAGCACAAAAAACAAATGACTTTTTTTCCTTTCGTCTTTATTAAGACGACATAAACTGAATCGCTTTTTCTTTCATTTTCTGCACAGACAGCTATAAATTTGCATGCGGTTGTAAAAGCCACATATATTAACGTCCACACTGATGGATAATTGAAAATTCAATTCAAGCTGAAAATAATTTCTTTTCTTTTTTTATGATATCGTTAACCTTTAATGGTTAAGGAAGCCCAGCTTATATACAATACATGCCTCCAATCAGCGTGAATAGTTGAATATAGTTGGACTTACGTATCTTTATCTGTTTATGGCCACATCCATAGGCCTTTTCGTAAAGCAATAGATTTGATTCTCTAAAATTTCCCCTTTTGTCTACGCGAAGAGTGAGTATTAAAGGTAAATGCATTGGACCGTACAGGTCTCATAATTGGTAAAAAAGTCGCCACGTTTTTCCCTGTTATTGACTGACGGTTCTACTACGCTACTTTTATTAAATAATGTTTCCTATGTGAAGCCAGGTCCAGTGGTATAACTGCCATTATTAAGAAAGGAAATCACTTATACTTTAGTATATGTAGCGATTAAGGACTGCTTTCTACATACAAGGCGTTTCATAAACAATATCAAGACGTTTCGCCATTTTGAGTAAAGTTAGATGTGCATGTTAATTATCTGTAAATAAATTACGAGTAAATTTTACAATTTTTTTCAGAAGTGTTGTCATCTTAAAGTCAGGTATTTGCAAAAAAAATCAGTCCAAGATAATTATAATTTTTATTGTAAATTATTGCTGGAGAACACAAATCCGTCCCATGAACAGGACAACCTTTTGGCTCTGAATTCAATTAGGAAATATTTACATGCACTTTCAAATCGATTTCTGTTTTAAACTTTAAGCTGAAAACGCTTTCAAATCGGTTTCCAAATATTAAATCGATTTAAATCGATTTGATCGATTTCTTAACTTTTTATAAATTCTTTCCGGAATTGTTTGATATATAAAGACGTTGTCACTCCAGCTCATTTTTTCCGTGAGAATGCCAACTATGGGTATCAAGTGAGAGGAGAGAACGACCAATGCGTCTCACAAAACATAGCTTCTTACGCCTACTAAGAAGATGTACATTTGTTTGTGTTAAGTGTCAGTATATCAGTGTAGTTCAAACGTAGTTCCGTAACAGAAACAATAGATTAAGTAACTGGTGAATAATGAAAGACTTAGTTTAACTCGAATACTGCTTTTTACTGTTTTACTGTTTTTGGTTTTTATTTGCTCTTTTTCACATGTTTTTATTATGTGTAGGTGTTTGTCCTTAAATATTATCTCAACTGATATCTTGATTTTTGTGTGCATTTGAGTTTTTAGTTTAAAAATTTCGATTTTTTTTTTTTTTTTTTTTTTAAATTTAAGGAGTGTTTTTGTTGTTATTACTTTCGTAATTGTTTCTATTCTTTTTCGTTTTTCAATGCTGGCGTTAAATTATGCTGGCTATGTTTTCCCTATGTTTGTGTGTGTCGCTTATAATTTAACACACAATAAACCAGCCAACTCAGCTGTCAATTTTGCCTTAGATTAGTGTCAATTGAAAACTGTAATCGATTTTCTGGCTTTTGTTTTTTTTTTTTTTTTTTTTTATTCTTGCGGTTTCTTAACCTTGGCTGCGAAATTCGGTNTTTTTTTTTTTTTTTTTTTTTTTTATCTTCTTGCGGTTTCTTAACCTTGGCTGCGAAATTCGGTATTGTTTTACACAATTGCTTAGCGAGATACTATTTGACGATAAAACGTTTATGTTTTACAATTGATTTTGTCACCTTTTCAAAGAAAAATTGATTTATTACTGTCTGAACTTTCAATGCACAATTTCACGTCATATGATGAGAAATTTACAAAAAATGGCTAAGTACGGTACGAGCATTACACAAACACATTTGGAATTGAAACATGGACGTCTTAATCTATGGAAAGCTTCTGATCAAAGCAAAGAGTCATAAGTCGTTTTAATTCACTGGTGACTTTCAACTTGCTAAGTATTAATACCCTCGACCCGTCTCTCTCTCTCTCTCTCTCTCTCTACATGAAACAATATTAATCCTAGTCTGGGGATCAATGACAATATTAATGAGTTTGTCAAATCTATAGGGTGCCTTGGCACTGCTCTGGCTAACAGATGAAACTTTCAATACTAGATTGTCAAAATGTATGGTAAAAGTTTGCTTCATAGCAAGTCAATTGTAACAACTACTAATGCGCCTGCTATCTAAAGTACAATATTTAATAGTATTTGATGGCATTATCTTAGCTTTTCATAGCAACAACTGTATTGAGGTAAGTACATCAAAGTCCAGATTCAAATGAAAATATTTGTAACTTTCCAACTAGTACACTTTAAATCGGCATGATATCGGTCCGAGAATTGCGAATTTTCGTATAATAAAGTCTTTATTCAGTTAAATTTAATAATCGCGCGTTCTTCGGTCTTTATACGGTGCAGCTTTTACATCAGTTTTGCACTTAACACATACTAAAAATAAAATCGAAGAAAAGCGGTATAGTACACGCTACACCACTTCGCCTAATATAATTAGTCATTCATTTTCATTATAACGCAATCACAACTTATATCTTGATTCCTTGTAAAGGCACACTTTTCATGACACCTCTTATATTATAGGGTGGTCAAAACTTCAACTGACGTGGTCCCAATTTAATAAAGTAAATTTTTTTGCCAAAGAGTGTCTTCGTCATAATATACCAAAACCAATTACACTTTGTCGCCATGTAAGAACTTATTTTTCATAAGATCCCTTGTACATGGTAGTTTCTAAAGGCTAGATCTGTACAACTGTGCAAATTTGCTACAGAAAATTCTTATGTCAAATTACTCTTATGGCCGATTGAATCGATTTTCGCCAAATAATATTAAAACGTAAACCTTTTTCTCTTGATTTCTCATAAGAAACGTTATATGGTGTAGGGTGCAAACAAGAAAACTTGCTTGCTTAGATTCAAATTTTTGTCCTGTACCGATTCTCGTCATCAACAATTACACCCTTTTGTTATTTCAAAGCTGAAAAGAGACTATTGTAAATTTAACGTTTTTGTCATGTAAGGTGTGAGTACGTAAGGAAGGCTGTGTAGGTAGGAGCTCAAAAAGTCATCCCATCTAATCCTAATTTTTCAAATCAATTTAGAATGCCGAAGTATCATCGCTTAGCGATTTTTTTTTTTTTTTTTTTTGTTTATTTGCAACTCTTTTTCATATCACGACCTTTGATACCCTACATCGCGTGTGAGACAAGAATGTATTAACTTAGTGCGGCCCACGAATCGATTTAAGCTTGTCTGTTCGATTGTGTGTCTTGTCTCCTTGTGTTCAACCTAGGGGCCGAAATTTTTTAAATATCTTTTATGGAATTTGTGTAAAGTGTGTGTAAAGAGAAAATGTTACCTAATGGCGGAATTTAAAAAGAGAAAATTAACTCTATCTCTTCATAACATATGTGAAGACACAATATTCGAAAGGTCTCTAATTATTAGTAGAGTTGCTTCTCGTCCAAGACAAATAAAGATACAATAGACTATGACGTCTGTAAGTATCGGGCAAATCCTTACTTTGCGGAAGAATACATTTTATTACAACAAGTTATCGTAATCTTATCAACAGACTTTTTACAGGAAACACAAAATCCTACAGCAGTGGTGTTGCAGATAATTAAAGTAAATTGAATTTCAGTTACAGCCAATGCTGCAACGGTATTACTCTCAGATCACTTGCCAAATTAAATTCTTCTCGGATAACACCCACGAATTATTACCATTTCACTAAGATACGTAAGTAAAGATTGATCGATGTGCGTGTGACTGTGCTAGTAAGCCATAGAAGCTTTCAAAACTTGATCATGAGTTTTGTAATAAATTTAGTGAAATGCCGATACGAAATGCAGACAACAATTGTCGTGGCTGCGTAATATTTGAAATTGGATGGGTCTGAGAACCATCGGCAAAATTACACACACAGAAAGGACCCGAGAAGACTTTTGAGCTTTAGTTAATAGCACAACTTAGGCAATAATATTAGATAAAGCTGCGATCACCTATAAGCAGCGATGGATAGGTAGTCAAAGGAAGGAAATACGAAAGGTGATGAAAAATGTTATAAATTTGCAAGGTTTGGACATTTAAATGTATGTGTGATATTTATTTAACAGCTAATAAGTTCTTTGGTTTCCAAAACCCTCCGGAAAACACTCTGAACAACGTCATTGTCTGCGTCTCTAAATGCACATGAGTCATAAAGTTAATGTGCCTTGAACAACAAATAACTAAAAGTGTAATTATGACACACGAGAGATATAGAAGGCCAGTCAAACTTAAGCCAATACTAATAGAATGTGATAAACGGACTATTCACAGTCAGCCATCAATTCACCACCTACTGGCATGCTTACTGCTTACTGCAAATCAATAACTCCGCGTGTCGTAACACTTAAGTGCATATAATTATCAAAATCCAAAGACAATTGCAATCAATAATCAAAGAATTTAAATTAACTTGCGATTTCATTATTATTTATAATGAGAGGTCTTGCAGTTTGTT
Organism: Glossina pallidipes; assembly: GCA_000688715.1. Lineage (NCBI taxonomy): Eukaryota > Metazoa > Arthropoda > Insecta > Diptera > Glossinidae > Glossina > Glossina pallidipes. The sequence continues at coordinate 354,718 of KK499877.1, read as the reverse complement.
CTAATTCAATGATAAAATTGCCAGCAGTTCTTGCTAAACATATTCCTTAGAGAAAAACATTTTTGAAAACTTGAAGGAAAAGACCGTAACAAAAGGAATATTAGTCAAATATTCATCCCCTTGCCTTCTATGCTCTGCACTAAAACTATTTTGGAAAACTTTATGCTCTACACTACAACTTCATATTGTCTTGGAAAAATTGTTTCTACTAAACAGACGCGATCTTCAAAAGCTCTTCGCTACACAAATTTGAATCGCTCCTTAATGTGGAGGTCAAACTCAAGTCCGCCAAGAAATCAATCACATTATATCTATGATTCTAAAAGCTATAACTTAATGAGCTTTGCATTAAGACAACTGCGACTTTGATTTCCAGTGAGCAAACAAAGTATGCCATTAATTTAATTGATCTCCAGGTGCCCAGTAATATAATAACGAAAAATCTATTCAAAATAATATTCGATTTAACAGCAACGCTCTGACATCAACATAATCTCCATGCGTAAATATGCCGTTCGCAGCTATATTACTTCTGACACCTGCCTTGTAGAGTATCCTGTATTTTGTCAAAGCTTTGCATCGATATTCCAAGACTGCATCGAAATGCAGATCACATAAGATATTGCGTTCGGTTTTGAAAAGGAAAGTAAAATGCATTTACAATACTTTCCTTTACAAGGAAGTGAGATGGAAATAATGTCACAAGAAAATTATATCGTAAGTTAATATGATTTAAAAATATTACGATGTCAAGAATGATTCTCGCTGAGATCACCATGTCATCAAGATTTTAGTAGATTACGACCAGCATTTATACCGTCTCCAAACGTCTGATATCATTTCAATATTTATTTATTAACCCTTTCGAGACATTGGCGAGAGGCTTGCAATAAAAACCCGCCTTAAATTTACTTACAAAGTTAAGCATCTCTGCTACCGAATCAAATAACTAATTGTTAGAGACATATCGATATAAACTTTTAGTTATTACAGGCCTTAAGCGCATTAATGACAATTCAATGTTTACAGACCAGAGAAAAACTATGTAAAAAAATATTTCTAATGTCTGCATAAAACTATTATGGCTATAAACATATATATATATATATATATATATATATATATATATATATATATTTCTTTATCTGCGTTTCGTATAATCATTAACATTTTCACATTCTTTCTCTTTTTTTAATACTCACATACGCTCTAACAGATGCACATATAGGGATATACGTGAACACTTACTGTGCATTAATTAAATTTGAGGACAAATGCGTGTAAATTGTTCAACAGATTAGGTAAGAAAACGCTTAACATCCATACGTAAAATAGTCGCTTAGAAATTTGAAGAAAATATTTATTCAAAATAGAAATCGACATGAAACTTAGAGCAAGTTTTAGTTATGGCTAACATAAAATTCGGATCTCGGAATGACAGATATTCACAATTAAAAAAATACTCAATAAATTTTATGAAACAGGTATTTGCCTATTATTCGCACTCTATTCGTAGTGGCTAATATTTGATTGTATGTTAAAATTCGACAAGCGCGGCAAAAGTGAACCTTACTCCACGTCAGAAGTCTGCATGCAGTCTTTCTAATCGTCCCACGACACTCGTGTCAATCACAGACGAGAAAAGTAATCATCCTTCTGATATCATTTTCGATGCAAATCTTTGCTTCCATATTTGCCTAAGATGATCGAGTGTACGAAATTCGTTACAAAAGTAGTATAACTTTTGTTATTATCCCACTTAGAGATGCATTCATCGACACTTGTATACTGAAAAAGCAAACAAAAGCAATTTTAAGCAAAATTATGTCTTCATTTCAATAGATGCCAAGTGTTCCAAAATTAACTGAGCGCAATCTCGGACAATAACTTCAAGCGTTTTAGACGCGCCATAGAGACAGTAAAAAAACTAATTATGGCATGAAAGTTTTTGCCAAAGTAATATCTTGACATGATTATGACACTGCTGTTGTCACTGCTACATTGTGAGAGTTAGTTTACGAGAAAGTGGACCACATACGCAATAAAATTCGTCAAGAGTTATTGCCGATTTCCTTTAATACATTTTCGAATAATGAAATCATATGTTGTTGCGGTCGAAAAGTCTATTGCATACGACTTCTCTTTTGGACTTGAAATGAAAAATATTCAAAAAACAAAGAAAAAAACAACGAACAAAGAATTGCAATCGTAGCTCATTTCGGAACACCCACTATAGGTTATTTTCTTTTTTTTACACAAACTTAAAAACAAGCACGAAAATTATATGCAGTCGTGAACGAATCTATTGTACCGTACACCGTTATCCTAAAAACGACTAAAAAAAAGAAAAAATTAACATTTTCATACTCTACAATACTAAGTGGGCGCGGCTGATTTTTCCTATGTTCAGTATAAAAATTAAAATTTATATGCACGCGCATATGTGTTGCACTGTGTGAGTAACAAGCAAACAAAACGGAAAGCAAAGGTGCTTACAGTTTTTGTTATATAAGAGTATGGGCGTTGTAGGCGTGTTCCTTGACCGGTTTACATCATTTTCAAACACTTGCGCAAATTTGTAGGGAGGATTTTTACCGCAGATACTACATAGTTAGTCAGACGGATATATGGACAGACGAACACACGAATATTCTTGAATGCATTACAAATTTCAAGCTTGCCTAGAATTTAGATAGGTCATGCTAAGCAAATAAGTTCTGATACAATTTCATATCGGGTAAATATGATCAAACCTTACCCGATTTTGCGCAGATACTACAACAACATATACAGAATGTACGCTAAAGCGTTCGTAGATTTTTCTGTTGCAGTATATGAGTGATGAACAAACAACCTGTAGAAAAATAGAAGCGTCCCCGCTTTACGTAGCATTGTAGGCGGGTCCTTCGATCGAATTCGCCATTTTTAATACCAAACTTTGTGCAAGAATTTCCAATGCTTCTGTAAATGTTGAAGCCGATAGCTTCGTTTTTGCGGCCGAAGGAATGTTTAAAATAGACGCACAGACGGACATGCTTAAATCGATTCACAATTTGATGTTGATCAAGAATATATACACTTTGTGTGGCCTCTAAACCTTACTTCGTTGGGCGTTGCAAACGTTTTGACAAAATAAGTCTACTCCCCATCCTTCGGTAAACATTTTTAACAAACTATCTATCAATAGAAAATCATTTCTAAAAGAGCTTGTTATCTGAACATAAAATTTTTATGCACAGTTATTTTTGAATTCCACCGTAACGAATATATGTCATGGCTTTATAAGTAAATGCAACATTTTCTTCTTCTTTTTCTTTTTCTACTCAATCTTGTGCTTCCAGCTGTGCTGGCACTATAACAACAATAACAACAACATCTTCTTTTACTTTTCAAGACTTTTTAAAAAGAGAATATTTGAATGAGACCTCTGAGACCTACGCACACACATATCCACACCTTGATTTAATCGTAGTTAATATGTCTTTAAAAAAAATCTTAATTTTTTTTATTTACTGAAAATAAACACAATTTGCGGATTGCAAAAGAAAACTTTATAGCTAACTACTCTAAGCAAAAAAAAAAAAAAAAATTGTGAAATAATTTGTAATATATTACGTGAGAAAATGAATCACACGAATAATAAATGGAGAAAAAATTTTAATTACAAAATAGCCGGGAAAAATATTTTAAATGAGGGGAAAATTTTTTCGCGAAGAAAAAAACAAACACAAAAGTAAAAGTATTTCAACTGAAAGTGAAGACGTGCATTCATTCATTCACATAACAGTATATATAAAGTAATTATTATTAGTGATTTTCTTTTCGTCTCTCAAATATTACTTTAAACGGAAATTTGCGATCATACTCTTGAGATTATGACATTCTCGAACCTTGAATTTTGATATGATTTCAATATGCAAAGCAAGTCAAAGAGAAAGCTTCATCTTTGTTTCTCTCGCACGCTTGTTTATCCATAAGCTTCTTTCACTTCAAGCCAAAGATATTTATTTAGAATATTTATCACTTCTATTGAGCAAATTGTGACATTGCAGTGGCGGAGAGTGGAGAACAACGCCACAGATGGTCTTGCAAAAGAACAAAAACAAAAATATCTTATTCGAAGTGAATTTTAAATGAATTGATCGCCAAAAATTTATGCTTAACTTATGCTTAAGGAATCTTAGACTTTACGCGCACATACAAATACATCGAAGAATGGAAAAACATGGATAGATAGATGACTATGTCAATTGATTATCTCGAGCTGATGAGGCGCAACTATCTACACTTTCTATGGGATCTTCGCTCCCAGTCTTAGTAAAGAAACTTATACACCCCATGAATCCTTTGCTAGGGTGTATAACACTAACTTATCAATCTATTAATCTAGAATATTACATAGTTTATTATGCTAATTGCAAACCAAGAGGATTTCTGCGTTAGCCTAAGTTTCTTATCATTATTCTTTACCATCATTTGTTCCTTTCTTTCATTATTAAATGCTTAGCTTTTTTTTATAAATCTTTGGATTCTTTAATTGATTATTAAGTTATAGCTTTCTTATTTGTTGTTGGCATTGCAGTTGTTGTTGTTGTTGTTGTTATTATTGTCATTGGTCTTTTTGCTCTTATTATAATGTTGTTGCAGTTGTCTCCGCTATTATATAATGTATGGTCGCATCCAAGTTGGTGCCTTGAGTTTTGTTGTATTGGGACGCAATGATCGAGCGTGCAACCGAAATGCATTTAAAAACATTATTCACATGCAATACTAAACCAACTGGTTGTAAGAGCCTCTTCAATTATTAATTGACTGCTATTCACATGGAGTTTCACTTAATTCACGTAGAAAAGTTAGTTGGCTTTGTTGAATACAAAAACAAAAAAACACAATTTTTTTTTTTGCTTTTTTCGTTTTCAACCGCTTGAACCACTTGACGGGGCTGGTGAACAGTTAACACCAATAGTTAGATAACTTTTGCGGTAATTTTCTGGTTACTTTGGTTGTATACATATTTATATTTTTTTTTTTTTTATTATTTATACATACATACATATATATATATATATATATATATATATATATATATATATATATATATATATTGCTTTGTTCGATAACTGGTCACCCATGCCAATGAATACAGCTGGCTAAGCATTGTTAACGTAATATTTGTTGCTATTGTTATTCACTTACCCGTTTAATATGTGAAGAAGCTCTTTACAATCACAACGTCTGACGTCTAAGTGGTATATGTTGGATATTTTGAAATATTCCTGTAAAATCTTTACAAACAATCCCACATACTGGCTGGTATGCTTTTTCGTTTTTTTTTTTTTTCTTTTTTTTTCTTATATAGAGTTGCGAAGAGCTAACAATGTTGCTACTTAACCTGTAGACTAGAGTTAACCATATAACCATAATTTAGGTCATAAATCAAGTAAATGAAGTAATTCAAAGAGTCTACCTTAAAAAAATCATCAACAATAAATAACAATTAGTTCAGAAACCGGTATATGAAATGGTGTCAATCTGAATCTGAATGGACGCAACGTCTGCAAAAGGAGACAATTATCAAAAGTAATTTTATTTTAGTTCAACATAAAATTGAATCTCAAGTCATTTAATAAAATAAATTATTTAACTTTGCCCTCGAACGATCAAAATGCATTCAAACAATAATAAGAAAGTTATGTTCACTTTTGGATATCGAGCCGTACACATTTAATGTATAAAAGGGAAAGCAAAGTCTTGAATCTGATAATAGCGATAGTATTACAATAAGTCCTTAATTCATGCGTATGAATTTAATGAGCGCAAAAAAAAAAACGAGACTTATTCACTAACCTACAGTTAATCACAAGCGTATACATTAGTGCCGGTTTTGCTTGAGATCACGCCTACCTACCTAACTTAATTTGTATGGCTCGTGTGTATGAGTTTCAGCTTTTCACTTCATACAATTCTCATATATGGGAAAAACATACGGATACGGTTTTAGTGAAATCACAAGATAATGCCAATCTTTAGATAAAATCGTCACCTCATAACCGAAATTAACAAGTGACTTGACAAAGGCAATATACTTTCATCCTTCGTTACATATCGAAATTCACAAAAAAATACTGTAAGCAAATTTTGAGAATCTTTACCGCTGCCACATAAATTGCGTGAGCTTAACTTGCAATCAGTATCCTTTCATATAAGCAAAAAAAAAAAAAAAATTTCAATGGACATCTTTGTAATAAATCATTAAAATATCTTTACAATTTCTTGCGTAATTATGTACGGTTCAGTAAGTGTGCGTTGATTAAAAGTTTGTTTGACGCAAGAAAACAAAATTTACGAAAATTTCGAAATGATCATAAATCGTTTGAAAATGAATCTTAAAAGGCAAAATTTTAACGCTGTAGCTTTTTCAAAATATATATAATTTAAAGATCATTTTAAAATTTGTTTTTTTTTTTTTTTTTTTTTTGTTTTGTTTTCGCTTTGTTTTTATGTAACGATCAACGCATCGCCATAGGCTCATCTAAATTGTTGTAGAGATGAAATTATTAAACTAAAATGAAAAAAAAAAAAACAAAACAAAACAAAACAAAACATATGTTTTTTCCAAAACTTCATTTACATTAAATGAAATGATGAAATTTTTTATTTGCCTACAATAATAGATTAAGAAGCGGCCCGAAACACGTAAACGTATAAATGAATATATAATTAAGCCGCCTTGTAAGCTTTGAGGTTTTCAGTATTGGCATCAGGTAATTATGAAACTTTTGAAGATATGCAAAAAAAGACAAAAAAAAAAAAAACGTAAGACGCATACATTTTATGGCTTAAGTCCAATTTTTCAATATCCATCACCTGTTCATTGTTTCTACTTATATGCATTATGAAAAAATTAGATTTATCGTTTCGTTTGTAACCTTACAAAATTTATCTGAAGAATTCACAAGCTTAACATTCCGCGTTGACTTAGCCATGATTGGTTGTTCGTTCGACTGGTTCCTCTTAAAATCGAGATTAAAGTAAAGTCCATGTCATGCCTGTGTCAAGCTCGAAAGGCAAAGTTTGACGTGTATTCTAATGCCATGATCGTTTTGCAAAATATTTGCAACAAACAGGAGAAGGCTTCTGAGCCTTTCCTAATTTCTCACAAAAACGCATATGTATGCGTAATAAGCACTCCATTCAACTCAAGCAAGTCACGTCCGTTCGTCCGCCTGGGTAATTATCTATGACAAACATACTTCGGGTTGCAATAATTAGGACATGAAGTCTAAATTTTAGAAAAATTTTGAAAATTCCTGATCGCAATTTGCAAATTTATCAAAACACACAACTGCATTGCAGGACCAACTGCAAACACCTCAATTTTTAAAAGCAAAATATTGTAGGATTTTTTGCTTATTACTAATAAACACCACGTGAGAAACTTGCAAATATATTCATTTAAAGGTAAAGGCTTCAAAGTACGTTTATAGAAATGGAAAAAATCAGCTATGTCCAGCCTAATATTGATTTCCGAAATTTCACTTTTTTCCTAACGTTTATATCCATCGCCGGGGAATGACAGATATACTCATTTTCTCAAAACGTTCGCAACGTTTAAAACAAAGCTTCGGCGACCCCACAAGGTAAATATCAAATTCTCCCCACAAGGTAAATATCAAATTCTTGATCAACATCAAATTCTGAATCCATTCATGCATATCCCTCATTCTATCTGGCCACCTGTGTAATGTTTGTTGTAAACATTCTCCCGGCAAAAATGAAGCTATCGACTTCAAATTTGGCAGAAACATTTAAAGTTCATGCACGGAGGTTGGTATTGAAAATGGCAAAATCAGTCGAAGTGCACGCCTAGAGTATTACGTAAATTGACAACACCGCTGTTTTTCCAAAAAAATAGAAATTGGTTTTTTGCTCATTATTCATACAACGCATATTCTATGGGCGATGCTGCAGTCACTGTGCAGAAATGGAAACATCGGCTGCGCCTACTCAATTATGTTGTGTATCATAATTTCATATCTTTTTTTAAGACCTTTTACAATGCACCGAAGAACGGCCCATTAAACCGCATTAAGTATATAAAATTGTTGGTTTTAATTGCATAGACGTATGATCGTTATGGCCGAGTTCTTTAAGAAATTGGAGCGTTTTTGAAAATTTTTTAGAAGTTTATAAGCGACATCTTCACTTTTGCAGAGGGGAGAGTATTTATCGCAGATGCTACATAGATGCTTAGATGGACAGACAGACGGAAGGACATGGTTAAATCGATTCAGAATTTTATGACGATCGAGAATATATATTGTTTGTGGATCTATGAAGCTTCCTTTCGAGCGTTGCAAACGTATTGATATATGAACGAATGTACCTCTCACCATATAACCATATAACTATAACCATATAATTATAATAATAAATCAATATGACTCGAAACAGAGGCCTGATGAAGCGTGAAATTATTAGATAGGTATGTTGTCAATGCTATGCTGATGATTATAATAACATCATAAAAGTATATATAAATGTGTGTATATCAACAATTGTTTCAGCTTTTGCATGTATGTTAATGTGTGTGTTAAATGTGAAGCGAGGAGTTATAGCATTTATTACAAAATGCACAGATCCGATTAACACCTTTCTTTAAATAATGTTGTCGAAATGATTTGCTTAAGTTTGTTCTATCATCGAGGGACGCACAAATCGAAATTGTTCTTTACTTGAGTTTTCTTCTTTTCTACCATTACGAGCAGTTAAAGCACAAGTAGTCGCTATAAGTTGAACTGAATTGTAATTTCGTTTACTCATCGTCAGACATTAACAGATGGCGGTGAAATTTTCTTTTAAACTTCTTTTGTAATTTACGGGTTATATAAGTTAGTTTGTTTGTATAAAGAAAATTAAATTGTAAAAATGCTTATGTAAAACGCAAATAGCGCTGGTTTGGAGATAACCTGAAGGAAAAGCATTATAAATATGCTAAGAAGGCTTAGAATAACGAAAAGGTATGAAATAAATTGAATCGATCGGGCTTTCCGCGTCAAGTACGGACCGAGATACCCAATGTTGTGTGCTTGAGTCACAGGTGTTCATTGGAGGACAGAGAAATAGGTATATGTTGTTTCTTATCCATTTAGGTTCATTTACTCACAAAATGGGAAAATTTCCGTATTTAGAGGCGATTTTAAAGTTATGTTAATTATAAACAGTAACTTAAAAGAAGATCGCATGTTATCAGCTGGACAGCAAAATAGTTGTATAACAACAACTTAAAAATATCGCAAAATTTTGTAGTTAAAAGTGATCATTTTCATAGAAATCAACTCAGCCAATCAATAGTCCGTACAGTAACTATTGTTTTTAGGGACAACTTCGCTTTTTGTGGGCATCGATGAAATTAATTATCACAGGTGAGTATTTTGTGTCGTACTCTTTGAATAATTTTCCACAATTCTTTTTTATTGCTACAGAGATTTGACGTTTTAGTCCTCTTCAAAAGAATTGAGGACGGAGGAGTGAACTGGCCATTCAATGACATTCAAGATGTGGTCTAGGAATCGTGGCCTCACCAAATTGGATGATTCTTTTGGATCATTATCCTACTGAAGTTGCCATAGCAGTGGCTTATTTCCTTTGGCAGTTTTCGACAAGTTTTTGTATACAAAACGATCCATAGCGTTTCTAGAGATATATCAGACAGACAACTTGTCAAGACAAGCAGCCACATATTATAAGATATCTTCCATCATGCTTTACTGTTTTTTTAAGTAAATCTAGTAACGAATTTTTTCCCTTTGACCGAAGTAAACTTCTTCCGGCATCATTTTCAGACGAATTTATTTCCGCTTTTCAACGACCTCTTTGGGAGTTTAAAGTACTCGTGCAAAAGTTATGTGACCAATCCAATGTTGCAACAGTGAAATTGTACATTTTTCCCCGATTTCGAAGCTGATGACCTAACCACAACTTTAAAGAAGACGCACCTATATGACGGTTCAGTTGAAAGAGTTACTAGAGCAACATAAAAGCCCTCAACTTTTTACTGCAATAACCAACTCACGAGGGATTCCGAGAATTAATTTTGAACAACTTTACCACATGTAGAAACGTTGTGGGAGTTTTGTGGTAACTATCTTTGCCAATTTCTATGGCACAGAACTAAAAAAAAACATCTCGCAAGTATTTTTCCGTCCACCAGCGCATATGACAAATCCTCCGTGCTACGTACAATAATTTTCTGGCATAATCGCTTGCAAAAGAACTGAATATATGCATGTTTGTTGTTGTTGTTGTTGTTGTTTTGTTTTTTCACTTTTTGTCAACTTCGGAGTAATTTTTATTTTATATTATATATAATTCATTATTGTCGATTCATTCGGTGTTGATGGCTGGCATTAAAAAGCCAATAAACATTTTGAAACACACATACATTTTTTATTTCATTTTATAATTGCAGGTTTAATATGAAATCGTCATCATATGTTTGATGTCCAGAATTGCGAAATGATAAAATTTACAAAATAATTTATTTCACGACATTCAACTTTACATTAATATTTTTAAAGTGAAATTAATTTATTAAAAAAAGTGTTGCAATTTTTAGTTATTTATTGTTATCAATTTGTTTTATATTTATTTTTTTATTTAATTTTTTTTTTTTCTATTTTATATCAAAAAATGACTTAACGGCAGGAATTTAAAGATGAAATATAACGTAAAGGCATCTTTTTTTATTGGCATGCCAGAGCAAGCATGAACCTGTATCCGACATATCCATATTTTTCCGGTGATACCTGACGGAGTTATGGCTCAGTTATGAAGCCATTTACGCTCTTTCGAAGTTCCAATAGCTTGTGCGCTATGCCGGAAGATTTTGTAAACCTTTTTGCTTGCGATTGTCCTGACTTGTTGACCCATTGCGATACCAGTCTCTCGATATAGTTATTCGATGACTTTATTGGCGATGATTCATTATTTAAACGCAAGCTACGTTTGTTTTTTGTTTGCGACTTGAGCATAGCAAAGGACACCAGTGTCCTGCCACTCTACTCTACATATCTATCAAAAGTGTTACTTTTGCTTTCTTGAGCTTTGACAGTTATCGTGGAACCTACCATTATAGAATTCTTATATGTACCATGTCTTGCCGAATCAGGCCTGCCTTCATGACCGGACAAATTTATAGAGATTATTGCCCATCGGAACTGCTGATGAAGTCTTAGACCGTGCCAAAGATTTCGCTGGTCATGTTCTGACTGTAGAAGGCGAGGTAGACTTTTATCGGCTTTTTACTCAGACAGAAATGGGGTTTTCTGAAATAAGCACCTATCTCATGCCGTTGTCTTGTAATTTTGAAAAATACAAGACGATGTTGGGTCAGTGTTCCTTTCTAAATTGTTCTGGTTGGCTTTACAACCGCAAAGGATCAACCTGTAGTGTGGCGTTTAGGCCCTCCCCAGTGATTTCGCGGAAAGCTTATGGTACCGAATTGGCTGCTACCCCCTTTAGCTTGACATTTCGTCGCCAAATTTTTTTGAGGGCACCATATATTGCATCCTGCCCTGTAGATTAAAATTATAGGATAAGAAGAAATTTGTCTGTTGCTTACATAGCTGACATGGCGAATTAATCCTGCTCATATCAGCTATGTGGGTGCAGTGAGCTCACCCGCTCCCAGTGGACAAAAAGCCTACTGATGCCTGTCTATCGGGTCTCTATTAGTTATTCCGCGAATACTGAGATCCACTTTACTTACCAACAATATGTTACACGAATAAAACGACGTCAGCCTTGTATTCATTCCAAGTGTTCACTTTTATCCTTTAAATTTTTCTTTATTTTTGATTTATTCACTTATTGCATTTTTTATTTCATATATCAATTTCATATTAAGTGCATGTCTTTACCTGATCAGTCTGTAGTTAAATACAATAATAAAGAATTCATTAAACTGATATTAAGTAAAGGAATGTTTGTAGACTGTTAACACCATCAATATATTTTGAATAGTCATGCAATCAATATTACACGTTATCGGTTACGTTTAATTAATGCTTTTCGTAAGTAATAATATTTAATTATGCCACAGAAGACTTGCATGTATCTTATCGGTGATATAATTATGTAGGTTTCGTTTAGAACATAACAAACGCTGGAGACTGTAGATATTTTCTTAGGTAAAACTTTATTTTGTTTCTATGCAAATATTTTACTATAAATACCGTTAACACAATTTATTTACGATTATGTAAATTTTCGATACGACTAACTTGCCTGGACCATTACAGGCCATTGACCATACCTATGTATGTGTGCGGTGCTATGACATAATAACATTTGTCTTCTCTCTTTCTCTCTCTCTCTCTATTCTTTTATAAAGTTATTGCTAAACAGAAAAAAAAAAAAAAAACAAAAGCACAAAAAACAAATCTTGATATTTCTTCTTTTTGGATTGATTTATTTTCTAATATCTGTTGTTGTTATGCTTAAGTCAGAGCGACACATTCAGAAGAGGGTGTGTTTTAATTTTAAATTTATTCTAATTATTTTTGTTTAACTACGGAGTTTTGTCTTTTTTTTTTTGTTCTTTTTCTTACACTTTTACAGTGTGTTATGCAATTTATTTGAATATTATAATAATTGAAGGCTTGATTAACCGTTATGTCTGCGATTTATTGCTCAATGATCTAATCATTAGGTAAGAGTTAACTGTTAGTTTACTTTGCCGGATTAAAGTGTATATTGCGGAAATATCGCAAAATAATTCTTAATATGAGTCATAAGAAATAATACAATAGCAATAAAAGAAGGAAAGTTGTATTTATCTGGAACCGAATTTTTTGTTCCCACAATTACGTTATGTTGAAAGGCAAAATACTGCAAAAAAATCATTAATAATATTTACTTAATAAATACCTGCAAAAATCTTAATTCCGCTAATAAGAGTGGCGTTAACGAGTACTAAACATTAATGGGTTGTATGTCGGAAGCAAATTTCCATAAGCGGGAAAATGTTTTAAGCTGCTTTATGCAGTTATTCAATGCGTAGAAGATATTCATCAGCAAGACTTACTGCTTATCCCGATCGCCTTGCAACGTCCTATTGCGCATGTTGCCTTCTTCTGGAAAATGTTTTCAATTTTCAATAGAGTGCAAGTGTAAGCCTTTATGCATATTTTTCTAGCAAATTATTGCCATACCTGGTTTTTGGACAACGATTCCGAAATGGTGTTGGCAACCATTTTCAATACTCTTTAGAGCCCATGTTTCTTTTAATGTTCTAGTATATCGTTCTGCTGGCTCTCCGTCGCAAAGCACATGTCTTCCAAATTATCTACTAAACGATTTTATAGCATATTGTTTCGATCCAAAGTGCTTCTGTGATTGTAAATGAATGAGTTTGATAAACCTTTCACTAGTCTACGTCACTTGGAGTCTTTGTACGGATGTACACAACGCAAATAGAAGAACTTAAGACGCGCATATCTTTTATTATACCGAGAAAGTGATTCTGATTCGACGTAAGTTTGTTTGTCCATGTGTCCAGTTGTGCGGTTCTCTTGTTTTCTAGTACCGCACTGAGGTGCTTTAGTTCAAGAACGAACGCTGAAAATAGTTCGGATCAGATGGTGTCTTCGACCGCTTCCTACGTAACACTTTATTTTGATATGCCGTCATATGAAAAACTGATAGAATGATACAGAGTTGATACAGAGACTGCGATCCACTGTAGTGTTTTTACTCGTTTGTAATTAAAATACGTAGGTTAAAGTGTAAACTTTCTAATCTGTACATAACTGTTATCAAACATGACCGATCAAAATGCATATTCGAGTATAGAACATTTTCGAAGCGTTGACCTAACGAAAACTGAGACCCATTGGCTGCTTTAGGTGTCCTTTCAATTTTAACTGATATGTGTGCAAAGGAAATATTTGACATGAAGTTGACATTTGTAGGCAAAACTTTCAAATTACTTTTGTAATTGCAGTAAATAGACACCCGCACAATCGCCCCAAATTATACCTTAAAATTCTTTGGACAAAAAATAAAATACTTTTCAGTAGTCATTTTTTAAATTCTAAACATTTATTAATTACTTTGAATTTGAAACGAATTCTTCTCCCACATACTTACAAGTAGAGTAATATAACAAAAGATTTAAGCCACAAACTTAGTGCACATATCGTAGAAAAACAGGTAAGAAAGTTGCGGTGGCTTTACAACGAATCTTAGATACCCATCAGTTTAAGAAAGCACAGGAACAATTGCCGCGCTCTTCGCTTATCCTAGCCATGGAATTAAACCAATCGAGGCTATGTAATGGAATTTTATAGGCGTCTTGTCTTGAATATTGGAAATTCTCCCATGGATTAAGCAAACATAATGAATATATAAATGTTTTTTTTTTCTTTTCTTTGTAGATGTTTTCTGCCTGTCTCTGCGGACGATCGCCGATTGTTACGAACTACAACTGTGTGTATATGAGTTCCTACTCAATATCTTAAGCTTCAAGCATATGCGAGCAGGCACCAGCCTACAAAACTTTAGGAGAATCAATGGCAGATATCGAAAGAGGTGATAGATCAACATAGATCAACATTGATATATCAATCCATAATCTTCAATTAGGAATACAAGTACCAACTACCAAGTTTTACATAATAATTTCAATATCAGTTGCTGCTACATATATATCTCCTGCAAGGGAAAGTAGGGGAACAAACATCGTATTTGTACAACGAAAAGTATTTCTAGTGATTGCACATACGAAATGTCAAAATCATTATGCTCTCTTTCAACGTTGGTCGTCGTTAAGACAATTAATTCATAATTTATACACAACGTCTAAAACATAAATTGTTTAAGCTAACATCGAGCCATAAGATCGACAAATTCATTGTCATTTTAAATAAAGATTAATTAAAACGAGACTGTTAAGCTAATGTTAACTTTAAGTTTGTGTTAATGAAAAATATGAAATAAACTTCTCGCGTTTAACGCGATCAAACACCAGTGAAACCATTAACACATGATGTTATAAATATGTGCATATATCTCGGTGGCAAATACATCAAAGTGAGGAAAAACAATTTTAATGCAACTAAAAATTAAACAAATTATAATAATAAAAATGAGTAATGCTAAGTTATTTACATACATGTTCGCTATATAGAAGCAGTGTAAGCAAAAATATTCAATGTCAAAATACTGAGACGAGACAATAACATACATGCACCATAACATGTGTTCAATTCGCTTTTCGCTAGAAGAATCGATTAGAAAACGACTACAATAACAACATAACTCACTTAATATGTATACGTAAATAATTTCAAGATAAACCACTTGAACAAAAGAAGATATTTAGTTAGATACAACCAACACTTGTTTAATGAAATATTTTAGAAAAAAAGCAAAAAGTAAAAAACAAACAAACAAACAAACAAACAAACTACATAATAATAAATGAAAAACTAAAGCATGAGAAATGATGTTTAGTGTGAGAACAAGTTTAATTTAACTTATAATCGTTTTAAGCGAATTTTTGGATCGCTATCTCATCTAACGGATACATTAAATAGTTTAAGAACGCATCCCAAGTACAAGTGGATAACTAACATATATGAAGGAAATTAAATGTCTCCTGAGAACACCTGAGAACACCTGAGAACAGTTTCGTGTTTCACAAAAACGTTTGTTTGTCATTTTTGTAGACATAGATCGCGACCTCTCTCATCTTAGAAAATGATTTTCAAGATTACGCAGACATGTTGGCAAACCTATATCGATATCTGTACGCCTTAATCGGGACTATAAAGTATTGAAGGATGAGTTGAAGATATAGTTTCGGAAGTAGTTTCTCAATTTCCATTTGACATCAAGAATTTAGGCTCGAGCGGACAGGCTGCCTATGAGAAGTAATGAACCTCTCCAGCGAATAATCCGCAAAACAACAATTCCGTATCGTCTCCTTTAGCTTGTAAATATTTTCATATTTATCGAGCTAATGATTGAAAGTAAATTTACGAGCGTTGGCGTGTTATTCGCGAAAGTAATCTATGAAAACTAAGTCCTAAGGCCCTGTGTATTAAGTATTAAGTTAACCAAATGTCAATTGTACCGTTTTGTGTTTGCATTTTAATTGTAATTGAAACGATGCAGAGGGCATCCGAACTGCAAAAGAGACAGAGGGTGATATGAAACTAATCAGCAAACTTCAGTAAGAAAAAATAAAGAGAAGACATACTGACCGATTCTTATCTGTACAGCTACGTTTGCCTAACTTATTGCAGAATTATGCACTGCTGTGTACATACATATTTTTGTTTGTCACCAACAAAATCACAAAAATATTATATCGTCGCGTATTATTAAAAATGCATATGAATGCTATAATGTTTCGTATGAGGATAACTTCTATAATGAATAATACGTACGATTCTAAAGTACATACTAACTGTGGAAGCATAAAGTAATTCATTTATTTGTTTTGTTTACTATTAAGAAAATATGAAAAAAAAAAAAAAAATATGAAATAATAATTAAAAATATTCACATATACATATATGTGCATATACATATGTTTGCATACACATATGCTATTATTGCACATATCTATGTGTATGTATTGTATGCGGACACATAAACTTGACAACATTTCTGTTTATAGATACAGATATGTGTATAATGGAGCCATTTTCTATGTCATGGTCTGGGACAACAACTATTCAACTGTATAAATGATGTCTTGCCTCCATATGAATACACATATACGTAGTTGTTAACTAACTATGAACATATTTATTTTATTTTTTATTTATTTGTTTATTTTTTTTTTTTCATAGCGGGTGTCTGCTTTTTTAAATCAAAGTTTAAATATTTTAAATATAATTTATTGGTTATTTTTAGTTCATTGTGTTCGCGTTCAGCACGGTTTACGATGTTCTAATTCAACGAGCAATTAAACAAAAATATACTGAAATGCTTCTGTTATTCTACTGGTGTTGTATTGTTGTTATTATTATTATTATTATTATTATTATTATTATTATTGTTTTAACAAGTACAGCTTAATGTTATGCTTAACAAATAATCGCAGATAGCAGATTGCTTAGGAAAATAATTTATTAAAAATAATTTATTTCACTATAGTTCACTCACTATAGGTAGCGTTGAGAACGTATGTATTTCATGATGTTGTTGGAAAATTGTACTAATTACTTATGAGTTACTTTAAATAACTTTAAATGTAAATGTAATTTATGTAATATAATGACTTTGAATCAACCCTAAGCATCCATCAACTACATTCCGTTTTAGGTAAGTTCCTAAGGTCGTTTTACTCTTTAAATAAACTAAAGATTAAGAAATTATAACGTTTTGTAAATTTTTTGCTCTACAACTAGATTACTTGACTCAAGTGTATTCCTTTAATTTTTTTTGTTTTTTTTTTTTTTTAACGACGTACAAATCGGTGTCCCTTTAAAAAAGGGTTATAGCCCTTAAAAAAATAATATAAGAAATGCATTAAATGTAAAGTAAACGTGTTAAGGTGGAGCAAGGAAGCAGTTATTTATTTATTTATTTAATTATCAGTTACAACAAACACATGCCAACGCATTCGTAAGCATTATACAATCTGAAGAAAATAAATGCTACTACAGGACATATGATGAAGTTTTCTTAAAAAAGCAACTTATTGCGCTCATGTGAAACTAGGAAAATCTATGTTTATGTAAATGCGTGCATAGACAGGGGCTTCAATGTATTTTGATTACTTTTCACAAGAAAAATGCATTTACTGAGAAAACTTACCGCAATATATGGTAGCAAAAATATTTACCCCATCATTTTCAACAACTTTTTCTCAACATTCTGGTAATGTAGCGATATTGTGCCGAAAGAGCAATGGCAGCGATCCAATCATCGACCCATTTCATACTTCTTCGGCATTTCGAGACGGCGTGCCAATCAAGCTATGCTGCATTGATCTAAACAAGCGCTAACCAGAAGGCGCTATGTCTGGCGAGTATGCTGGCTGCGGCAGAACTTCTCATTCGAGTTGCAACAGCGTATCCTTGGCAACTCTTACAATGCGTCTGGTAACCGCTACTGCTGGCCTTTATTGCAACAACAAATCGCCAATTTGTGACATCGACAAACATCTGCGGTAACAGTTTTATTCGGTTTTAGCAGCACGTAACACACTACACCTTGCTGATCCCACCCTATGCAAAGAAAAACTTTATCACCAACAATTTTTCGCTCCGGTATCGATGTGGACGGCGCTCCTGGTCTATGCCACGACTATTTGTAATTGGAATTGCCGTAGTCGATCCACTATTCATCGTCCGTCACAATACGCCACAGAAAAGTGTTTTTTTCTTGCGTGACAATTTGCTGGTTTATCTGTGTTTGTGCAAAGTTTCAAAATTTTTAACAGTTAGCTACTCACTAAAATGCTTTTAATCTTATTAGCGGACAAAAGCGAAAAAAACAAGTAAGTGGTAGTAATCTATAAACTTTCCACGTATTACCCGAAACGGATTAAACAATTCGAAGAGTACGAAACGCCGTGAGACCCTTTTAGCCGGTGAGTAAACATCATCTTTTTAGTAACTTAAAGCAGCGAAAGTTACACTCAACATTTCAGATAGGCAGGATCCCGTCTCAAACCACGCGAGATATTTACCAGACACAATCACAGAGATCAACATGGCACCAATAACCAGGAAGTCAAACCACAGACGAGTATTCAAGTGTTGATCTAACAAACGTTGTATGCAAGCAATTGGTCACATAGGGGTTATTGAATTCTTTAGTCCATCTTCCCGGTACACATGTAGAAATTAAACCACACATATCTCAGGAACTACAAGCATTTCTCATCAGAGTGATTAGCAAAGTTATGTAGCGCTCGTATCTAGCGGTCATGAAAAGGATTATCTTGCAAGATGAACCATACTCTTTACAATTGTAATTTCCAGTCGAAAACATATATATATTTTAAGTAGCTTTTTAGGTGTGAAAATATCCATTATAATAGGCCACCTCCTTATGCAGCGAGTTATGATTCTTGAACATATAGAAGTCATTGAAAAGATTCTATCAAAATGTTAACTCAGTTCTTTATTTACAACTACATCAATGACAAGACACAGACTTTGCAATATTTGAAGGTGAGCGTTCGCCATGTCGTCGCAAACATAATGAAACTAATGCTGGACAGAGTGATTGACAATTGCAACGATTGTGTGCGTCAGTGGGTTCAAAGGCGCTGTGAACTTTTAAATTACATTTTGTTCAGAAGAGAACTGAAATGCGTTATGCTTCAATATGAATTTTTTTTTTTTTTTTTTTTTTTAATTTAAGGAAGAATCACATTTACTGAAAGACACTTCATATCTGCCTAACTGATTATCTCTGAAACTTTCGAAAACAGCTTTGCAACTTTCTCTGTTACTTTTTTACTTATATTTTTATTATATTCAATTAAAAATCCGTTAATTCAGTACTAAGGTGCGTTTATATCTGAACACTGGAGAAAGCATATCAATTTCAACAAATACCTTCACTCACACATTCTTGGCGTAAAATAACACTCACTGTAACACTTTAGTTTAATCCGAATTGATGAAGCTTCAGTTTCATTTTTACCTATAAGCGTACGTGATATCGATCTGAAAAATGAATAGAAAAAATTGGCGATGATTCCTTATTGGAAAGAAAGACTTTTGTCTAAGGTATGATGACGACAAAGCCAGGCCGTGCAAGCATAGACAGAGATAGTCGGAGTGTGCTATGACTTTGTGTTTTGAAATTCTGGTATCTTTTCTTTAATTGCTTCATTTTGTTGCATCAGTTGTTTATAGAAAGGACCGCCGGACTTTTTCTTCAGATTGTGAATTGTTTTTAATGCAAATTAGCTTTTGCGGGAGCGCATACTTCTTTATTACTAAAGTCGGTCGGAAAGCATCAATATATATCATAGTATTTTCAATTAACTTGTTTTTTCTGACCTTTTTATTTTTTAATTAATTAAGTATTCTTATCTCAGGCATAAAACAATGTGCACATAGACGCAATTAATTTTAATTGTTTATTAAATATATATATATATATATATATATTAAAACTCTATTCCACAACTAACCGATCATTTAAATGACAATTAAACTTTAATGCATGTAACGTATGTTCTACTTTTGCGCTTAATTAGCTGCCATATGTATATAAGTCCATATATATATATATATCATATTATAATGATTAATTGGTATTCATTCGAAGCTAAGGTGAAATTTAACATTCTGTTTAATGCATAGCATAAGTTAGAAGACTTCCTGGAATATATTCTGTTATAGATAGTCCAACCATATTGTATAGAATCGATTGTGCGTTGCTTTGCACTGTAGGTGTTACGATTGAAAAATCGCTGAATTGATTTATATTAATATAATTTTCTTATTTATTTATTTTTCTGTTTTTTCACATTTTACCATAATTAATATAAGATTTAATTTCAGGGTTGTCTTTATACTTTCCACATTCTTGTAGACATGTTAATGTATTTTTAATTATTATGTAAAGGCCACTGACAAGTGGTATGAAAAGAAAAAACAACATATGGTGGGTTTAAAAGGTTTTTCTAACATTTCCTGCTTTGATAAAAGCATAAGTTTTAATAGAAATAAGAAAGTGAGATTAAAACAAAAAAAACAAAAAAACGAAAAAATGCTCGCTTGTTCCGAAATACGATTTTAATTTCATAAAATGCTTGCTTTTATTGCTAGAAACTTCATTGTTGGACAACACATAAGGGAATAGCAGATATACGCCGCCAAAAATTCAAGAAATTAAAGTAATACACACCTGGTCGAGAATACAATTCAAAATTATATGAAACTACCTGAAAGGAGATTAAGAGGAAATTTGATACTTGACGGGGGCAATGGGGTGGTCCCGTCATTAGTGATTTCAGACATTAAGCCAAGAAGTTTACCAATAAGTCACTTCCTCAGCTAAGCTAAGCTAAGCTAAACTAAGGTTTTCCCTAAATGAAATCATTTTTTGTCTATCATATTTCCGGACCAAAAAAAAAAAAAGAAAAATGAATAGCATAACCCAATCAACGGCTAAAGGTACACAATTTTAATAATACAATCAATAAGAAGAAGCAGAAAAATTTGTGGACGTAAACGAAAAAAACAATCAACCATTTAAACTACATGTTTTGCTCCGCGAGAACAAATTCTATAAAATAGAATGAAGAATGAATTGAAAATGAAATTCGTGGACTTTGCAACGGCTTTCAGCATAAATGTTTATACTCACCACTAAAGCGTTTGGATACAGTAATTTTATGATTCCGTCACATCTTACTAGGTCTGTAAACTGCATATAATCTTTTAATCTTTAATTAACAGTTCGAGTCCATTTAGCAAGTCAGCCTATCCGTTTGCCTTCACCATGTAAGGTGCAGTTAGCTAAACTTTATAAATCGATTTGATCATGGCCGTCATGTGAGAATAACGAAATTTAGCATAGGACATTAAATGGATCATTAAGGCCTTGCTTTAATTTGTAAATTTAAGGTCGACTAAGCCAAGTCCATTTGTCCGTTCGTTTATAATAAAGCCTCCTGAATATGCAGAACTGGAAGTTTTCGTAAACGTTCTTAGTTTTCGATGCTATTTTTCAGCTTTTAAGACATAACTGAAATTACAGGTCTGAGACTTAGCACATATGTCGTTTAGGCTCTTACTAGGTGCACGTCTGCTCGTCGTCGTTAGAGTTTGAATTTAATGCGAAATGTTCAAGTTTTTGAATCGATTTATTTACGTCCGCCTCTGGTCTAATGCTAATGTTGGAACTCGTAAAAATTGACATAGAAGTGAAAAAATTTGTCTAAAACTTATCATAGTTTAGTTTTCCTTATGACCAGACCACTTGTTCTATACGTGTATTAACGTAATGAAGTTCAAGGGGGGCAAACGAGAGAAAGTAATATTGTGTGGTCGTAGCGTGGAAGATACATGCGCACTTATCATAGCTGGGGTTAGTTAAAACATAGTCTATCGAATTGGGACCCGATTGCAGGTATGCCGACTCGAGAGCCGCGCTACTTATCTGAGTGGACTATGCGACAGACTTCGACTACTAGAGCATTCCCCAAATTGCTAAGAATCTAAAGCAACAAACGTAAAAAATAAATGTTTTATATATTGCTGTCACGTCCCTCACACTTATTTCCATATATACGCACCGATTTGAAATTCAACAGAAAATTAATTTAGAAAAAAAAAACAATATTCGGCATTAAAAAGTTTTGACGGAGCTAACCGGCATAAATAGCCAAAGAGCTTGCGAATTTTATAAACTTGCGTAAGGTAGTTATGAGTATTTAAGATTCGCTTTAAGTGGAATTTATTTTTTGTTGTTGTTGTTGTTGTCTTCTAATAAGTTATATGCGTTTTACATGCATTTTATAAAAAATAGATTCCTTACGATTATTAAATTAAAAATCACGTATTTTTATTATTGTACTTTAACTTAAAGCCAACAAAGGATCAACATCCTCTGTTTCTTCTAATTTCTTAGAATTTGTATCTTTATTGTATTTTTTGCCAAAGAAAACCTTTTTCATTAACTTCAATTTTCGCTTATTTAGCTTTTGTTTCGATTTTTTGGCATTTTCTTCATCAATTTCTTGCAGTTGTTCGAAAATATTTTGAGGATGATGCTGATACTGATGCTGATGATGGCATTGTTGCAGCTGTTGTTGTTCGGCTTGATTGTCAGAAGCGTTATTATGTTTGGCTTCATAAATCACAACATATTGCGAATATTCACCATCCATGGCTGGTGTACTGAGGTCAGCAAAATCACGAAATTGCTGAAATTGTTCGTCGGGATGAGTGTATTTATGGACAAAACTTGCTCCACTTGTCGTCGTTGTATGACTATCACTGGCATCGCTATAATAATAATCATCATTAGCTTCGGGATGATAAGGCATTTCATCTTCGGGATAAAAAGTGCCGCCACGCAATATCCCAAAATCTCCGGAACCCAACACATCACGATCGTACGTTTTTGCATTAGTTGCTGGCGGTGTTAGAATTTTAGTTATTTGCGGATAATGATATCTAGCAAAGTCCAATACGGGATTTTCATTATGCGATGTTGTATAAAAGTTTCCCCCTAGCTTCGAATAAAGATCCGTTTTGTGCGAGTTGGTTAAATCAGTTAATGGTAGGAATCCACGAGGAATTTTTCTAACAACCGGTAAATGAAATCTGGGTATAAAATCATTGGCCTGAATGGAAGCATCCTCCGCCTTGCTAAGCAATTCATCTGTAAAAAAAATATAAAAAAAATAACTCAATTATTTTGAAAAATTTATACTATTCCCGTCCGAGAATACGATTCACATTTGTAGCATAAAAATAACGGATCTCTTTTAATTTCCTCTTAATCATATTCCTAAGAATCCAAAAAACTCGAAATCACTTGAAATTTTTCTACTGTTCTTTGCTTTTCTTCTTTTCATTCTAATCGAACAAAATTATAGATCAACAAATATAGATCAAATTGAATTGAGACGATTGCAAATTATAATGTTTATTTTATGCTTTATTTTATTTATTTAATTTTTATCATATATTTAGCATTACTTTTAATGCATAAATCATTAACTGTCTATCTGCCTGCATAAACATATCATTTGAAATGTTGTTTCACTTCATGTTGCATTAAATTTTTCCTCCTTTACAAAGAAATTTGAGATCTTTTCTGATACCGTAAAATTTATGTATTTAACTTGCATTTATTTATATATATATGTATATATATATATATATGTATATATATTTTTTTCGGTTTCAGTTTTTCGGTTATCTAATCATTATGCTATTATACTGTAGAAAAATTATATATAATTTTTTTTATTTATTTATTTTTTTTTTTTATTTTGGTTGCTGCCGTTGTTGTCATTTGGTAACAATTTTCAAGCTTGACTGAT
Organism: Glossina pallidipes; assembly: GCA_000688715.1. Classification (NCBI taxonomy): domain Eukaryota; kingdom Metazoa; phylum Arthropoda; class Insecta; order Diptera; family Glossinidae; genus Glossina; species Glossina pallidipes. Next base: position 330,678 of record KK499877.1, on the reverse strand, counting down.
TCAAGTTTAATTATGTAAAACTGATGTTTGAATTTCCTGTCACATTTTAAATTTTGAAATTTTTTTTCCTTTCTACATACTATCTATACACAGCCCCGTACCGTAAAAGTGTGTCTACAACTATTAGGTAATCCGAAATATATTAAGCTTTTAGATAACCTCAATCCGTAGATGCATTTTACTCATTCATATTCTTATGCATTGACATTTGACATTAATCGATAATAACCTTATAATGAAGTTTTTATATTTTTTAAACTAATTTAAAATTCGGTTGCTTTCCAAGCTCGTAAAGCCGAAGCCAAACAACCTCAAACATCAAACGTTGAAATATCTACGTCGGTGCCATGCGGAACAGATCGTAGTGAAACCAAAGAAATTTGTTGTATGCAAAGATAGGTCTGCACTTAGTTTCATTAAAAAGTTTTCCAAGGACTTTGAACATCTTCACGTTACGAAAGATCTCTACACAGGTTTGGTAAGACGGTTAGTTGTATATGTGTCTGTCATTGGTCTCTCAATTACATTTATTACGTTGAAGGAATCCAGGAACAACTTCTCCTGTTTGCCTCACGAGGGCTAAGATGAGACACCAATAGAACATTACCTCCAGATGAACAGCGTTCACTTTTGACCCATTTACCTACTCTTGAACGCAGAAGCTTAATTCTTGGAGTGGGATTTTCAATAAAACTTATTATAGGTAATATTTCCTGCAAGAGTTTCGGTTGTCGCAGTGTAGGCGTAATTATGAACTCTTTACTCCTTTCCGTGTTTTACGTAAACAATTTAATGATTAATTATTAATTATTATTTGTTCTTGATTGTCGGACGATTCAAGTGACTATGTAAAGTCGACTTGCTCTGCTTGATTTACGTCATTCAGTGTAATTCATCTTAAGCCGATTTCATTAATTCCCCTAATCTCGTTTTTTGCACTATACCTACAAAATTATGTAGTTACCTCTCTATTGGTCTCATTCTCATTTTTCACATCCTTATAAAGAATGAACTGTTCATGTTACTATCTACTCGAGTTAACATCAAATTCTTGCTACTTAAGTTGTGGGACTAACATTGTTAGTAAGTCCTAATTTAGTCGGCTTAGCTCGATTATAAAGTGTTCACTTGTGTTCCATATAATGACTTTTCAAAAGAGGACGTTATAAGGGGAGTGATCCGAACTATTTCCAATACCGTTCATCTTTTGACCAAAGCACGTCAGTATATCAATATCCTAGAAACTGCGACCTGTAGCTTCAACTTAAATTTACATGGGCAGACATCAAATGGTCAAGCGGACAGATGGACAAATAGGCTTAGATCGATTCAGGAAATGATTCTGAACTGATTGGTATAATAAAAGGTGCGTCTTAAGCGCTTCTGCGCTTTACATATATCCGCACAAACTTAATATCCCCTATACTGCAAGCGATGCAGAGTGTAAAACATGCATCTTTCAAAATTTCAAAACTGGTGGGAAAAATTTGACTAGGGTGGGACAATTTTTTGAACCTTCTCTCATATAACCGCTCCCATAAAAACTGAATGTTTGTATACCAAAAAGGTGTAATTTTGAATGTTTCATGGTGAAAATTAGATCATAATAATAAATTGACATATAAATCAACCTTACCGCATTTAGACCATGTAGGTCTATTATTTTGGATACTACCGCTTATAAGAATTCCTTCAATATGCTGGCTTTCATGAAAAGTATGCCTTTGGATGAAAATAATGAGTAACCTTTAGTACATTATTCCAAAAACCAGTGAAGAACCTCATTGGTGTAGGGCCTTGCCCGACTACAATATTCTTACTTCTTTAAATTAGAGAGTTACAGAAATAATTATCATTACATTTTAATAAAGTTTATTTTACCCTGCGGAGGTATGAATTTTTTCCTAATTTTTCTAAATTCTATTATTTTTTTTAATTTATTTAAATAAATAAAATAAATAAATAAATTACTCATACTATCAAGTTTTGGAAATAAAAACTAAAACTGATAAAATTATTGTAATTTGGCTGCCAAATAAATGCACCGCCAACGAGAAGATAACTTAATTCGGCGAACGAGAAGATAACTTAATTCGGTTTGAGCGGAATTTTGTTTAGCATCGCTCCACCTAGCTTCACAACAAAAGACAAAAGTCTGGATTATAGACTGTGATCATGGTACTATGCAATGTACACCTACCGGAACACATGCCTTCGCAATACTTGATTATATTAATTAATAATAACCCATTTCCTACGATATTTGGACTAGTAAGCGATATTTGAAAATATTTTCTATTAATTGGGTATAAAGGTCAGCATTCCTGCGAAAGATAGATAAGAACGTCTTATAAACCGCACTAATAAACTTTTATACGTAATTGGCTAAAGGCAACCTCTACTCTCTGGCTTCTGTCATTTGCATAATGTTCTTTTCCTCTTTCTTTATCTTTGCGTCGCATGCACGCACGCCCGCGAGACACCATGATTTCAATTGTTCCGTTCTTCTATAGAACATTTTCAAAGCATAATCGTATTTTCAATAAAACAACTGATTGACGATATATATGTAACTAAGGAGGTCGATGATGCATTATGAAGGCCACCCTGAGATGCATAAAAATAAAAAACCGACTGACTCTTACTAATTGAAATTTCAAAAACAATGAAGCATAGTAGCACAACGCAATACGAATGAGTTATGGTAAGAGACAAAAAATGTGCGATCTCGTGAGTTATGGCCAATCCAAAAGTTAAGGAATTCTTATATTGGAAGATGATTGAGGTGCACGCATGTGATGCAATGTAAATTGTTAAAGAACAATCAGATAACGAATAACGAAATAAGTTGCTAACGTTTCTAAATTGACAAATTGATGTTATTCAGCTCTGGTACCCAAGAGTTGAAAGAAGTCGTTTGGAAATTTTTTCTGAACAAAACGAATGCTTCATCTTTCAAGTAACTGATAAATTCAAACAATCAACAGCTTAGAATTTAGGTTTAGACGAAGCGTAACGTATTCGACAATATATGCGAATTGACCGCTAATTCCTTACGATATCCCCAATCAACGAGTGGGCTACGAAAGTATATAACATGTCTTCTATAGCGAGATTAGACAGGATAAATAATAGCCGATCTATGTCGGAACGAACTAAACTAAAGAGTGAAAGACTTTGACAGCAGGAACTGAACTCTGATTGAAGAAATTTTGATCATCAACGTTTTACTACGTTCTACAATCTCGGTTGATGTCGCTTCAATTAAGATTTTAATCAACTTTAACTGGCATTTGACAATGATCTAAACATCAACAAATCAATTAGGTAGGCTGGTAAATAGGAATGTTTGGGGTCTTATAAAGACAACACAGTGCAAGGGCGGGAATTCGTAAAACATAACAATGGCGGTAATGCATTGATCGAAATATCTAAACGTGTTGTAAAAGAAAAAAAAAAAAAAAAAAAAGACGATAGGAATATAAGATAATTGATTAACTCATTTTTCAAATTCTTTTTTTTTAATATTGAATTAAAAATTTCATGGGAAGTTGTGTGTTAACAAATTTAAATTATCTAGAAGCCTTATTTTATTTTCGTTTTCTATAAATACACGTAGATACTTGGCCATCTCTGACATTTATGGACTTCGAATGCGCAAAACCCCCAAAAAAAAACCAACATTAGAGACCGAGACCATGACAAAGACACACAATACATTAATAAAAAAATACAAAAAAAAAAAAACGAAAAAATTAAAAACAAAAAAAAAAAATGAAGATTCTCTGTAAAGCCTTAAGCATGATCAATAGCAAACTGCAACAACAAGGCCACTGGTACTCGTTATAAATGTCATATAAATAAAGAATAAAAAAAAATAAAAATAAAAATAAAAAATAACTAAAGTTTTATTTATTTGTTAATATCCACAAGTTAAAAATATTTAATTGAATTTTGTATTTTTTATTTTTATTTATTTTATCTAATTTAAATTTATTTAAACATTTACTGCTCCAAACAATATACATATGTCTATAATGATGTGTCAATGTTTAAGATAAGCAACAGCAAACAGCTAATAAATTCAAATTAATAGTTTTATTTTAATTCATTACTTTTGCGGATAATTTAATCTTTAACATAACTTTTATAAACCGCAATAATTTATAATATTTCCAAGAACAAAAAAAAAAAAATTCAATAATTAAAAGAAACACTTCTTTTATATATAAAATTTATATTCATACCTATATTCCATATCTTGACAGCGTTAAAATGTCTTTTTTTTCCCCTCTCCTATTATTGAAATTGGACACTACGATTTTATTATTCTTATATGCGACCGGTCGACACAAATATGTTAGATTTGACCTAACATTTGTAACATCGAGAAACATGCATCAGATAATGATTGAGGCCGTTAAATATGAACATTTCCGATAAGGACAAGGTTCCAAATTAATTGTATTCAAGGGTTCAAGGGATGCCCCTTACACCATCCGTCCATCCGGTACGTTATTCATTGATATATTATTTCCAGGAGTGCTCACATTCGCGAAAAACGTGAACGGAAACTTTTCTCTTTACCTACGCGTTCACATTTGATTGTCAAAGTTCAAGTTTGATGCGTTCGCAAAAATTATAATAAATAATCTACAAAATATAGCGAATTGAAAAAACTTGATACTAATGTTAACATCTAATAGAACTCGTGTGTACACAAAATGCTTTTAATTGTTCACTCACTCGGTCAGAGTTAATAAAATGCTTCGACAAATTTCCATATGAACATAACATTGCAAGTTTTGTATATTAGCGAGGTACGCCTTAAAACGCCTTAATATTTATTGTTGTTGTCTTTTTTTTCAATTTCTCCCAAAAGATGGCATGTAGTAAGTTTATGCTTGTAGCAATTACGAGCGCTCAGAGCAGGTACTCCTTATTAGCGCAAAAAGCGGTATTAGTTTAACTTGCTTGGAGAAATAGCGATTGTGACTTAACAAAATTTCCTTAGAGGTACGATTTTGTTCGACAATTCTTTCCCGTCCCCGTAGCCGCTAGATGGTGAAATTTATTATATTTATTAGAGTTGTTCCCGTCCCCGTAGCCGCTAGATGGTGAAATTTATTATATTTATTAGAGTTGTTTGTATATTAATCATAGCCCATGGAAATTGATCGAAAGAATGACCACTCCGATTAATCACTCAGGGGATGCCCCCTGGTCGTGTAACATGATGACAGTTAGAAAGAAGAGCAAGAAAAAAAAAGAAACAGGGAGCTAGTGGCCGCAACGCAGTCGATGTATGCCCAATCAATATGTGCTATCTATGCCTTTACCGACTGAACTACAATCAAAGGCAACTCTTCCGCACTTGAGATTTGAACGCGCGAACACTGGCTTCGTAGGACGGATGAATTAGAGCAGATTAGGTTTTTCTGCCGCAAAATAGATAAATTAGTTCTTAAAATGGCCAGCAACGATTATGATGCCAATTTCCTAGCATGCATAAACATTTTTTCTACCAATTCAGAATAAGAAGAAGAAAGAAAAATAGTTTTCAGAATTATTTAGTTCATGTAATAAATAAATGATATTTGGTAGCAAAATAGGACGATTCGTTGGTTCGATATATTTCGGTTATCGTGTACATTCGATTCTTTAGGAATTATGGCGAGGCCGTCGTCTGCTTTAGTTGACATTCAAACTTGATATGGCAGTTGTAAAAATAAAAAAAAAAAAACAAATAATAAGTAAATAAAAATAACCCCAAGACACTAAATGACATTTTTAGAAAACAATTGCAAAAAAAAAAAAGAAATGTCGATTCTTTAGCGGACCAACAATTCAATTCGGTCCAGTTGCACATGAAAAATATAACGACTTTTTAGCCTTCTATGGTCACCTTCGTAATTTAGGGACGATGAGAGAGAGACAGACCGCTCTAAATCCACTTGAGTACTAACGCTGGTCCAGAGTACATACATAGGTTACAATTTCTGATTGCCCATCTGTACGTCCAGGCATAGCAAATTTCGGAAAATGTAATATTTCCCTGTGATGAGCATAGAAATTCGAAAATTATACGTCCATCACGAATTGTATGATAATAATAGTTATTGTTGTTGTTATTTTTGAGTTATCTGATTATTCTCCGTTGATGCGTTATGTTATATGTAATGTGTTGGCAAACAATGCAGTGTTGCCTCATATGTGCTGTTATTGAAGGATATGTCTCTCTTAGTGTTAAAGCAGAAGCAAATTAAACCAATAGTAGGTTTGAAAAGATTCGTTCCAAACCGTGTATTGTTTTCTACGTTATTTTCCTTTTCTTTTTTTTTTTTTTTTTTTAATTAATTAATGCAAAATTCTTCGACAATTTATTGTTATAATTTTTAACGACCGCCTGCTGTACTCGGTTTTATTTTTACAAAGTCATGACCATGATCTTTAGCGTATGACTTGCATGCAGCCCCTTTTATAGTAAAACTTAACAACAATCGGTATTTGTGCTCTACATAAATCTCTATGTACATAAATTCTATTGAAATAATTTTTGTGTTTGGCCAAAGAGTAAATCAATCAATCACTATAAACCAGAAACGCATAACAATAATACGAACAATAAATTTGCTTAGACAATCAAGTTACGATCTGGTAGCAAAGATAAATGAATTTTGTTTTTTTATTTTTTTTTCTATTAACTTTTCGCTAAGGTCTATTAAATGGATAAATATAATCGATTACTTCGAATAGCGGTAGCCATAATCACTAAAGAGTTAAAATTAAAAAGAAAATCCCAAACAGCAATAAACTCGTAGAATATTTTAGATATTTATTAAATAAAACAATAAAATAAATTAAGCAAATGCAGAAAAAGAAAAAAAAAAAACCAAATTTAAGTAAACAATAAAATAAAACAAAAGCAAACTAAATGAAAAAAAAGTGAAGTAAATGCAGTAAGAATACGTTAGCCATAGACACCATTTTCCAAAATGAAAACGCATGAACACTGCTTCCTGTGGAGTATGTTAACAAAAGGGAACGAGTTTTTGCTCAATATCTTCTATACTCCTTGAAACATACATAAGAAATTTTCAAATTTTCATTTTTCTTTTCTTTCTGCTTCGATTTTGAGCTTGCTATAACCGGCGAATTCTTAAACGTAAAATTTCATGTTGATGAAGGACCAGCAATCCATTACATAAATAAATAAAAAGTTTATTTTTTAAATTCATTGTGGCCTGTACTAGTAAGTTTGTGCGGATGTATGGAGCATCCAGCAAGACTTAAGATAAACCGACCGTTCATTATTATAATTAAGCTTATCTGTCCGTATGTCAGTTTGTGCAAGTTTTTGAGATATTTTGACGAAATTTCGTGTAGAGATGTATTTCGGCCCAAGAACGAATATTATTGGACTCTTTTCAACCGCTTCCCATATAGTGGTTCACTTTTATAAGTCATTATATGAACACTTGTAGAGTACTGTACGGTATTCAATAGTAGGCCGCGGCCAACTATAACGTTTTTAATTGCTTTACGATTGCTTTTATTTCATTCACTATCAGAATGGTTTACCAAGAAGAAAACTAAATACGAGCAAAAAAGTCATTAGGGTATCCCAGTTCGAAACTTACCTGAGGGAGTTTCGCAGGTGTGATCGCGCGCGGTCATACTGAAAAATCAATTTTCTACATCTTTAAGAGAATATCCCACTCTAACAGACCCTTCCCGTTTTCCCCGAAACTTAAGTAGAGTCGACAATTCACAGCCCAAAGCTCTTCCTCAATGATAACCCAGCAATCAAAAATAACTGATTGAACAAATTTCAATCACATAAGGAATGTCTCAACGCATAGACACTTAGAACCTTGGGATTATATTTGCCCTAATGAAGTAACGCTCGCTCTAGTCTGATTTACATAACTTACTTCCTACCCTTATGTGCCCATTGAATTCTATGATATAATCTCGAGATAAACTAAACCACTCTTGTTCTCAAAGTGAATTTCTTTACTTTACTTTATAATGCTTTGTAAACTCATGCATGTTGAAGAATGTTTACTCGCTTTAGGAGTTCTTTTTGGTAGCAAACTTCTCGTTAACTTACACATTGAAAAATCCTGAAATATAGCCATGTGAGCATGAAAACTTCAGCAACCTATCCACCAAAACAAGTCTATGCATGAGGTCGGTAAGTTCAGTATTGAAATATGGATCAAATGTATAATCACTTTTTTGTCGTTGCTACGCCGACGTAATCGAATTTTTGCGACAAAAAAATTTTAGCTTGGAAACCACTTGTCACGTTGCCTCCGCACAAAAGTAGATTATTACTTATAACGTTTCCGTTTCACGTTTCGGTAAAGTTCAAAAATGTTGTTATTGACCAGCCATTTTTATTAAATAAAAGAAAGTTCAGTGTTTCTATTCATCCTCCAAGATACTGCTTTCATTTAATCGACAACCGGTGCTGCTCTTCCCCTCCGATATTATTAGATAAAAATTCAAGGCAAATGTTCTACATAGATAAAATAGATCCACCAATTAAGTCCATTAGAAGTACTGCCCGCCTTTGGAACAACCTGTCAGCAGTAGTCTTTCCCAGCGTACCTCATCTCTCGTATTTCAAGTCGAACGTTCACAGACACTACTCCCTTTCTTGCTCCCACTCTTCCTACAATCCTTCGTGAACACTACCGCGTCCACACGTATAAGGGACATCTCCTGAGTAGCTGATTATAGAAACAAAAATAAAAAATCTTATTTTCCAAATACGGCGAACGTGATAAGTGATTATCGGTTAAAATGTGACTTTTAAAAAAGAAATTCAATCACAAGTACCCTTGACAGCTCTTGCAACATATGGCCGAGCGTTGTCATACAAGAGGATGGCTTTCCGCCTTTTTAATTGCTATTGCTGGTCTTTTCTACAACAATAAATCGTCCAAATTCTTCAGTTGACGTCAACATTACTACTTTTCAGTCGTACAGCCAAAACCGACAATGGGGATATGATGGAGCAGCATCATCATAAAATTTTAAAAGTGTTTGATGGGCTTCGGCAGCAGATTTCTTCAAATCAAAAAACAAAAGTAATGAATGTCGAAAATGCAGTTTGGCGGATTCCATGATTAGCGTTTGTACAGAATAACTCAATGATACTAAAAGCAAAACTGTTATTTTATATAGAGAAAGGTGAAAATCACCGAATTGTGTACCACTATTGCGTACATTGATGCTTCGCATTACTGTATCATTTCTACCAACAGATGTCACTAACCAAAATGCAAGCGCCTATTATCTATCCCGTCGAAAAATACGCACTATTTTTGATTTGAAACTTGTATTAAAAAGACGCCTTCATCTTGAAGACCATTTATTCCTCTGGCACAATATGTTTTTATATGACACTTTTTAAAATTACTGAATATATGTTTCATCGAAAATAATTAACAAAGTATTGCATGACATATTATTGCATGTCATTGCTCTTATAATACGCATCATTCGAATACAAACGTGGTATCGTATGTAAGTAAACTTGTGCTTCAATTTGTATCTCATGTAATATTGAATACATGATCGCCTTATAAAATATCTATCATAATATAAGGAGCGAATTCCATGCTGGCGTCGCTTGCACGGACCCGTCGTTATGCATAAATTGCTGCTCCAACATAATTTTTGCTTAAGGAAACTTCAAATCGATTAATTTTCCGTATATAATAACATATTTAATATATGATACCTATAGGATAGACTTGGATTAGTAGAACGCGTAAATTACTACACAAGTGAAAAGAAAAAATGATAATCGCTTTGAAATGAATTTCAAATAATAGACGTCCCAAAATTTACGCAAGATTTCAATTAAATAGTAAACAGAGTTTTTTTTTCTTTTAATCGTAATATTGTTATTGAATCTTAATGTATACAGAATAGAGTTACGTGTGGAAGAGTACATCTCGAAAGTGACTTCCGAGGCTTTGCTGGCACATACGCAATTTTTTATCGAAATTTTCCGTAACAATTTTGCAGAAATATGGCTGAATTTCGTTGATCCTCAATGCTCGAGGAATTGTGCGCGCGTTGGCATAGACCTTTGACGTCAAATAGCCCTATAAAAAGGAATTCAATATTATTAGATCACATGATCCAGAAGGCTAGCACTGATCGCCGAAACGAAAGAATACCCAGACCATGGAATGTCCCGTGAATACGGGAAATCTGGTTGAAATCAGGTCTCGTTCACATCAATATCATGCAATTTCCAGGCAGCAATAATTGAGTTATCGAGTATTAGTAGCGCTCGCTGGTCGACCAGGCACATATTCAAAGGGATAAGGTCCCATTATGGCTTCAACACCAAATTCGAACCAAACCGTGAAAGGTTGTGGATGTAGTTCTGTGAACCTCAAATCGAGCAATTACGACAATTAATGAAGCCGTCAAGGTGACCATATTTTATACGAAATTTGTGAGATGTGGTTGCCAAACTTTCATTATTTTTGAATTATTGTTCAACAATGAAAACTCGTTTCTCTCTGGTGTAACGCTCAGTTATTGTTAACCCTAAACAGTCAGCTGTCAAACCGTTGTTTTGCCGTGAATTTAATCCCCCCCCCACTCCCATCCCTATCCGTCTTTCTTTTATTTGTGGGGGAACAATCGCACGACGGGGGGGGGGTCTTTTAGAAGACCTTCATAAAATATGGCGACAGTTTTAAAACAATAGCTAATGTTTGTATCTCACGACTACAAATGCCACAAAATATTTCTTTATTGGTGATTGTAATAAAGTCGTACTTTTTTTTAATTATTTTGTTTTTAAGATTTACAAAAACGAACCAATATACAGACGAATATGATCAAATCGGTTAAGAATTAAATCCTCGCAAGTATAGCTTGAGTATCGTTACAAGCTGAATTAGAAAACTAATATACCGCAATCTATAAAAGGTAACTATAAAAAAAAAAAAAAAAAAAAACTTTTTTTAATAACAATTGTCCCTGGAAAGTCAGCAAGAAAGAAAATATAGTTTCAATAACCAGCAATTACCCTGACCATGTGATAATAATATTGAATTACAAATCAATTTAATATAATTTATGTTTAAGTAGAAGCCTAACATTGCAACAATTTAACACGTAAGAGTTATTAATCGAAGCTGCATAGTGAGCGCATAAAGATAATAAATAATATATTAACCGGTGTTTGATTCTGTCTGATCCAATAAATAGTACAAACGGTTTGTATAAAAGAGAGAAGAAAAAAATAAAAACGCAAATAGAAGCCTGAAGGTAATTTGTTTAATTGTCCGAACTTAAACTAAACGCTTAATTGTAAAGCGTGTGTGTGTATGCGTGTATGTTTATGTCCACATACATAAAATTTATTTATTTAAGTAAATTTATTGTCTATCTGATGACAACGAGATATATCATTGAAATTGTCAGGGTTTTTTGTCTTTTTGTTGTGTTCTTTTTTTTTTTACTGTTTTGGCGTTTTTTTGTTTAAACATTTATGGCAGCCAAAAATTCAATTATGCATGTAATTTTTTTGCTTTTGGTGTTGGTTTTTTCAAATTTGGACAAAAAAACTAACATCATCAACGAAGAGAAAAAAAAAAAAACGAAATAATATCCAACAAATCATTTAATGGCAAATGTTTTGTTTTATACCATCAATTAACATGATCTTGTGCTCTTGACTTTTTTCTTTATTAATTTTTGCTTTTTTGTGCAATGTATTTATGTTATGTTTCGCTTCTTTTTCTCTCTCTCTCTCTCTCTCTCTCTCTCTCTCTCTCTTTCTCACTGTCTCTGTTTCTTGATATTTGGAGGTCGCAAATTGCTTTCATGATGATTTAATATGTGTGTACATGTACGGGTACATAGATAAACATGACATGTCTCTCTTTACTTAAGCTTTTGCTTAATTTATTATTTAATCATAGCAAAACATTTGTAGAAGCAGGCAAGCAAGAAGAAGAAGAAGAATAACTTTTATTTTTTATTTCTTCAATTGTATTAATTGTGTTAGTGTTCGCATATTTTCTATGTCTCTTTATGTGAACTTAAGAATTTATGCTGCACTTTTTGCTATGCTTTCTGTTGTTGGCGGTAATGATGATTTAGGTCATTTAAGAGGCATCATTTCATTTGTTATTTATTTCTTATTTCTTTTTTATTTTTTTTTATTTTTTTTTTTTGCATTAAGGTGTGTTGATTATGCTCATATATATATATACATATATATATATATATATATATATATATAATTTTAAATATCAATTGTTTATAATGTAAAGTTTGCCATTTAACTTTTTTTTTTCTTTGCATAATAATAATAATGATTGTCGTGATTTCATTTTATTCTCTTGCTATTATTGTTCTCTGTAATGTTGTATGGGAGCACAGGTGTGTTATATGTCGTTATTATTATTTTTTTTATTTTTTTTTTTTTTTATATTTTCGGCTATGAGTTCTCTGTTTTAAATTTAATTATTTTGATAATTATTGCTAAAGTCAGATGAAAATACCTCAAAGGTCTTTAAATGTCAGAAGGGATTGGATGAGCACGTATCATGTGATCAAAAAATATCAAGAATTTAAAAATAATTATATCTCATATGCTTACTTATCCAGAGATATCGCATGCTAACAGAATTCTCTAGTTCGCAATCTAAGAAAAAGCTTTACTTTTACTTTCTAGTTAGGGGGAGAGACGGAATTTCATTGGTTTTTGAATTTTACTTCAGATGATGATGATGATGATGATGATGATGATGAAAGGAAAGCAGTCCACCGCAACAGTCGGGAGGGACAATCTGCAAATTGAAATTTGAAAGAGGCGGATGTGTAATTTTTTATTGTCATCAGAAACGAATCTCTACCCTTTCTTTCTTACAAAAGTTATGTCACGAGCGCAAATATTCTTACACTAAACGTTAGTGCATTCCGCCTTTTATGCAATAGAGATGCAATGGAGTTCACTTTTATCATAGTCAACTTATTTGCTTATTTAATACATTGTTCAATTTGCCGGCGCAGCTAAGAGTCTATGTGACCGTTAGCAGTAACAAAAGAAAATTCGAAAATAAAGTTTTTCTTTTTATTTTATTTGCCTCAATGCAACATCAATAACAAGAGTATTCGGGAATATAAATACACTCCTAGCAACTTTTTATATCTGATGTGTATATATATTATAAGCATCTTTGATTTTTGTAAGACATAGACTATCGTTATTGTAATAAAAAATAATATCAGTTCGCCTACAATAAGTCAAAATTCAAATTATTTTACATTTGTTTAGATTAAGTTTGCGTATAAAATATTATATTTATTATTTAAGTACACTTATATGTGTCATATGCATGTAAGTTGATTTGTATGTTAAGTTAATTCAATTGCACACTTTATGGCCAATTATTGTGTATTGTGCATTATTAAAATACGACGAATACATTGAAACCGGGTTAAAAACGCATTAAATGCAACAACAGCAACAAAAACGACAACAACAACAACAACAGCAACAAAAAGATAAATAAATAAATAAATAAGTAAAATAAAATACGGTAACACTCGTTAATGTTATAAAAGCACACACACACACACACACAGCCACATAAAAATGTATTTCAATAACTTGTGCAATTGTTACATTTTTCAACTTGGCTTCATTTATTCATGCTAACGATCATTGTCAATGTCTACCAGTATGTTTATAATTGAATGAGTGCAAGAAAATAAACTTATTTTTTAGTTTCTTATACATTTTTTTTTTTTTTCGTTAATTTTGCACAAAACATATGTTGATGTAGATTTGAATAAAGTTGAAATATATTTATTAGGTAAATATACAAAGTAAAATATCTTCCGGGTCATGATTTTGTAATTAAATATATTTAAGTTTATATATTTAATTAATATATATATATATATATATATATATACATACATATGTAAGTACAATGAAATTGTGGTGATAGTACGCAATTAAATTTTTTAAATGCACTTACATGTAAAAACATTTAAATACCTAAGCCAGATATTAAAGTTACTTTCAAAGATAATTAAATTAAATTGAAAGTTCATGTAAGATTAGGTATAAATTTTATTTTAATTTTTTTCGATTTCATTTAAATTCATTGCAATTTAGTTATCAAATTATAAAACATTAATATAAACCAAAATGCATGATAACACTTTCAAATATAATTAAGAAAATCTAAGCAACAAAAATTTTATATCAAAATATGTTTTCGTCTTGCAACGAATATTTGATACTCAACATCGCAAACCACTATATAGAGCGGTTTCTTGGCCCTTCATTAATCTCTAAACTTATCAGTTATCCATTTCAAAACATTATGATAGTGAATTTTAAACGCTGTTCGAAAGTAATTCGGCCGAGTTTCTCGTCTTAGCAATATTTGCTAATAGTATAGATGCATATTTCGTCTGATCGGAGAAACTTTTTCAATTAATTTTCAAATCATTGTGAGCAAATTTTGTAATTAGCTTTAAATCAATGTTGACTTTGAACCGTGTTAACTGCATTAGCCGGATAAGTAAACGAGTACATGAGAATCGCGACTACCAAGTCAATGTTCACGGGTTCAAATTTCAGTACGGTCGAGTGGTAGCCACAGTGAGCGCTTAGTCGGTAAAGGCGCAATATTTACCGATTGTGGCCACACATCCACAAGGCTATTGCCAACACCTGCCCATTTTTTCTCTGTTTCTCTTTTCCCACTTCTCTTTGACTGTCAACGCGTTATGCGAAAAGGCGATATCCCCTGAGTGTTTGATCATATCAAAAAAAAAAAACAAAAAAAAAGTATACAGTACGATTTTTTTGCCTGTTAGCGGTCATGTTCGTCATATCAGATCCATTTTCATTGTGATTACTAGCCATCTCCAATACAAAAGTATTCACACGCTTTATGGGGTTTTAAAACTTGCTTCGGTGCGCTATGCATGTTTTGAAAAAAAAAATGAAATTATGACGCCCTAATATATTGGGTAGTCAACCTTCCCATATTTGCATAGATACTACAGCACCACCCATAGGATGTATGGTCAAATTTATCGTAGGTTTATCCGCTGTAGTTTATGAATAATGAGCAAAAAGTCGTTAGAAAAAAGAAATGTTTTCATTTTTTGTGTTACTGTAGGCGTGTCCTTCGCATTGACCCGTTTTCAATACTAACCTGTGTGCAAGAATTTGCGACAAGAGAATGTTTGCAACAGACATTACACAGACGGACAGGGGGAAGCGTAAATCGCTTCAGAATTTATTGCTAATCGAGAGTATATATATACTTCGTAGGGTCTCGGGAGTTTCCTTCGGAGCGTTGCAAATATTTTGGTAAAATGAATATACCCCCAATCCGCGAAAGAACAGACCAGGAAGACCATTTAAGTCTTACACTCAGTATAGTCAAAAGTATAATTTACGCTCTACCGCTCCAAGAGTCCAAGGACTCAGTCCTTCGGCCGAATGTCGAACGTCTTGTTCATTAAACTACACGATAGTTATGTTGAAGCCTTTTTATATGGGTTTAGGTTTTCTAATGGATCTAATGTCACATTATTCACAAACAGAAAAAAAAATGGATGGCAATATTTAATACTTTAATGCGTTTAACATTTATAAGTCCAATAAAATATATGTATTCTGAACAGTAGGACAATCGCTCGTTTACCAAATTGTGCCAACGATATGAAGAGAAAGGTTAAAAAGTTGAACTGAGATAGATAGATAGATACTTTGAGTTTCAAACTCCATGACAAGCAGCATTTTCTCATGAAAGTATTCAAGGCACAGTAATACACGAAAGGCCTCAAAGTGAGAGACAAAACTAGATTGACACCATTTACTAATTTTGCAATGAAGAGTGCATCCGTAATAAAGCTTTTATTTTAATTAAACGAAGTTAACCTAGGAATACTTTCGGAGAATTACGATCTTCGTTAGAAAATAACGTGTACTTGTCAGTGCACGATATGATATGTCCTATGTCAAGACTATTATCCATAAAGATTGTTCATTAACAATTTGATATTTACAATATCGATTACACTATCAATCGGTCAAATCAAATAACAAATACCGTACAATTTGCAAGTGGCGAAAGACTTACGAACTTATATTGACGGGAAGCAGATCATCAAGTAAATTGTTAAGATATCGATGATTATATTCATGTAGAAGAAAACGTCGTTGATATTGACTACGATGATAAAGTGCAAACGACTTAAGTGGGAAAACGGACAAAGTGACATTTTTCAGCATATAACATATATGTAGATGTCTTGAAAAAGAATACGTTATGACAAGAGCTTAATCTTCACAGACAGGAACGAGTGTTTACATGCGAAAATTGCATGCAATAATAAAAATTATAGCGCAGAAAAACTTCTCATTGACAAAACCATAAGGGCGAAGTTTTCAAAATATATCGGTATGGGGCTGAAAGAAACGGAACATAATAAAAATTAACATAAGTTACGTGTTGCTAAACTAACTTTTGATAATGTCGTGGAGGTAATGAAAGACTGGTTTACATAGATGCTGTTTATTGAATTCTACGTTAGAGGTCTGGTCATACAAACACTTTTGCTAACTTTTGCAATGTTAGTAAATATTAAGGATAAGTGTTTAATATTTGATGCATGTAATCGCTTATGTATTCATTGCAACTTTATTATAATTATTTTCTGTGCTCTGTCAGTTTTATGGTGCAAAAGCTTGATCCAAATTTTGAAAAACCAGCCCTGTGAAGCCCTCTTCCACAATACCGCGAGAATAACGTGAAAAATTTTATAAAATATATTAAATACGCGCAAGCTCGCAGAGGCGTTTTTGGAGATTACATGGTCGTTGCAATTTTCCCGCAATAAATTGATTTTGAAACGAAATGTATTGCATATTGCATCACTTCCTTGACGTCACATATCGTCCAAGTCGAAATCAACAAATTTTTGTCAAAAACAAGTTAATTATCATGTTGCTGTAGCACTGCCCATTGGCAATAACTGGAATGCCAAGCCATTTTTGAGCATGCAAACACACATACACGCACAAATCCACGAATCACACCTACAAGGTATTTTTATACACGTAAACGTTCTTCAGGAACATCAGATGTGTTTTCTTGATGATCCTCATTTAATCAAATATGAGGTTCATCTCATATGCACGACAGGTAACTGTGGATTCATTGCTTTCGTAATAAGTTTTGGCAATTTCTGTACGCTGTACAGCTATGTTATGTATATATGATTTTCGGCAAATAATGAAAAGGTCCAAAGGATATTTTGAAAAAGAATTTCATACAAATTCCAATCACAAGTGTGTTGTATTTACGTTTATTTTCGGAAACATAAAACGTAAGCCCTTCTATTTACCACGGCATATGTGCATTTGAAAACACATGGTGTATGCGTTTGCTTTGTAAATATTTTTGATAGTTCGGCATCATCTCAAGAAACTTGAGTCAACATAAAACTACTACTTCTCTTTCGTTAACCGAGACATTAAAAAGTCCGCAAGCCATGTAAGTCCTTCTATTTTGAGAAAAATGCTGGGATTTCTTCTCGTTGACTTCTCCCTGAATATATGCACTTTATATGGCCTCTTAAATTGGATTTTCAAGCAACTGCAGTAAATAGCTATACTTGACTTGCAATGAATACCGATCATGCGGTATGAATGGTTTGTAAAAATGTATTACAATTTTCTCTATTTGCTCGAAACTTTCTTAAACTTAACGCTTTGAATTGCCCAAGGCGTGGCCATGAATTAATCAGTCTCTTGTTTAAATTTGTTAACTTCAACTACACCATAGACAGCCAGTTTCACATGGCTTTGTTAATTTTTTAGTTATACAATTTTTGCGGCTGCAAACTTACGAATCGTCAAGGACTGATTTACCACAAATGTTTACACTTTAGGGAGTTTCTAATGTGTACATCTGGAACTACAAAGCTAGTTGGTTGGTCCTTCCACCACTTTGTTATGTAAATGTTTTTATTATATAAGACTTTATTATTGTTATTATTGTTTCGCAGACATTATTTATACGCAAGAAATATTCAAGTCATTCATATTTCAACATGTCAAACGTTTCTTTAAAAATCGCCTAAGCAAAATGAATGAACTTAAATACGGTAATTACTTGTGTTTGTCTGACGAAAATTCGCACATCAATTTTATTCTACTGTCTACGCAGAGATATAATAAATTTGTAAAAATTTCGCAACGCATATAAACATACATAAAGTGTACATCTTCTTAAGTACCTTGAACAACGGAACTTATTTACGTGTGATTGCCAGTCAACTGAAATCTCGTTTACGATTTCAAAACTTTTTTCGATCTGGAATAACAAATTTCCTCTGGGAGCTTTCTTTATTATTATCACTTCGATCGGATCAATTCCGAAAGTCAGATAAATGAAGCCGGAAATAAATTTTTCGCACTCTTACAAATTCGATGTAAGTCAATTACAGTTCCTTCACTGTGTATAAATATCTTCAGTAATCTTATATTCAGATGTGTGTGCACACAAAATTATATTTTCGTCATGCTGGTTTAACAAATTTAAATGAAATGAAATATGCAAAATTATGCGCATAATAATTATAAAACATCATAACAAAAAAAAGATTCTTTTACCAACAACTACAACATCTATTTTGTACATATATGCGCACACAGTAAATTAATGCATTTAATTAGTTATGCACTGAGCAGATAAAACCACAACGTTGCTTAAGAATCAGTGAGGGTGCAAAACATCAAATGATGCTTAAGCATTATGAGAAAAATGTTTCGGCAACATTTCGAGAACATAGGAAAATATTTATAAGATAAAAGTATGTATGCCATAGCAATGGAATCATTAGCAACTCATTATGATTTCTTAGAAGCTAAATTTGTAAAATTTGTTTTTGCTTTTTTCTTTGTCTTTAATCTTTTTGTAAGCAGCTTTTATTTTCGCGCAGCTTATTCCTAATGAATATAAAATTGCTTCATAAAGGAAGCACAAAAGACGAGTTCACATTCTACTTTTCATTCGACAGAAAAAAAGAAACGAGAAGATATTACAGAAAGAGCAAAAATTTTACTAAGTCTACGTTAACCGTCACTCGTGTACTAAATTTAATTTTGTTCCACCTCAAGAAAGTCAAAATCAAAATATTTGTAAGAATCCACCATAGTCACTCTATTGTAACACACCAATGGGTCCTTAAGAAATCTACTCCTTCAGTTTGCAATTCTGGACAAAAAAGCTTACGATTAAACAAATGCTTTGTGAAGACCAAAACTTTTGCAATATTAGAAGACTTGCTTTCGAAGCGGTTAACCCTATGGACATCGGGAAAGTGCCTATAGAAAATAACATCAGTAAAATCTTTGAATTTATTAAAGCGACTAGACTCAACATCTAGTCCATCTTTTTCCAAAAGAAGGGCCCATAAACTTGATTGCTAGTACTCATCCTACCTTTAGACCTAGAATTTATTTCTGTGATCTAACTATATTATAATAATAAAAAAATTTACGCATTTTATAATCAATATTGAAATTGTCCCCCAATATCGGTTATGTCAACTATAACAAAAATCATCTTAAAAAACTACATCTTCCTCACGGAATTTTCACCCAAAAATTTTCTCTGCACTCTTCTCTACTTCTAACTCAATTTGAATGCGGCTATCTGAGCTCTCTTGCAATTTGCCTGTGTACCGCTGCCACAGTTCGGAAAATTGCGATAGAGAAAGCGAACTTTTAGTATAAATACTCTTACTCGACACACGACACCAATAGTTATATGTTTCGGTAATAAGTTGCAAAGCCTCTAGTATGCCTCTTCGCAATATCGCTTTTATTTGCTTGACGTTATTTTTATTTGCATTACTTTATAATCGTTACAATCAACAAAAATCGAAATATAAGTACGATTTCGAATCAGTTTATACACTTAACATAACTAAACCATGAAACCCAAGCAACTACAATATGTTTTTTATCGCACTACACTTTAACGATACAAAATTTCTGCCAAATATCTCATGCAATATTCAAGTTGTCACGGATTAAGAAGTGTATTTACACACAACCGATCATTGATTCTATGAATTTATACTTTTCGAGAGCTGAATTTGAAATTTGACGGTCACAAATGACGGACAAAACAAAGTGATAACATATTGCAGCCCGTACCCTGCACTTTTTTGCGCTGTTTATAAATAAAAGTTTAAATGCATTGCAATTAATTACCACAATGTGATTTTTTTTTAACACGCGAGTATATCTAAGAATTTTCTAAGCATTTTTAGATTTCTCAGTTCGCCATAGACCGCATGTAATTTATTTAATGCCGTCTGAATGCACTGTACGATGTAGTTTGAGAATTGACAGCGTATAAGTATTTGCATTTTCTTACTTAATGACCTCTTTTCGATTTTAATTAAATAAAAGAAATTAATAATTTTGCAAAGACTTTGCAAGAGTGAAAATGTTATATATAAATTTAATGATTATTCCGTATTTGTTTTCACTCCTTACACTTAGTGGGCATTTGGTTGTGTTAATTAGCTTCGCTTTTTGTGGGAAATCAGCAAGAAAATGCCTGTTAGTTAGTAGTTTATTTAATGAGTAAAACGCATTATGGAGTCAGCGTTTTACAAAATTGGAACAGTACACGAAATATTCATCTTTAACATGGCGTGTAAAAAAAAAAAAACATTATTATTTCTAATTTTTTTAATTTTAAAAAATAATTTTTTTTTTAATAAAAATTTCATTTAATTGATAGAAATACATATAAACTGTAAGTTCCTATATATTATATCATACTAACACACACTTTTCGGTCAAAAATATGATTTGAATACCATGGGAAACGGATAAATTAAAGTGACACTCACTTTTCTTCGGCAATGGAAAATTTGTTATCAAAATTGCGCTCAACTACAGGGATCAAAATTGCGTTATACACAACGTTCGTGAATTTTTGCAACGATAGAGAAGGCAACTTGCAATTGCACTATAGCGCTATTAACAGGCTTCCTGTCGCATCTGTGACTAGCCGAGTTTTCGGGAAACTTTGAAATCTAACAAGTCATGTATTAGACTAAATCCTCCTAATTCATGTATTTGCTTATTTTGGTAAATTTTTTTAAGTTCAATCATCACAAATAACATTATTTCATCTTTCTGAATGGTGGATGTATATCGACTTTTTAAAATACATAGACGGTATTGTGTTCTTATTGTGCGATTAGCTTTGACAGCGGTGTGAGGTCGACAAAATTCCTTACAATGCTTAATAAGGTTAAAATGGTGGCCTCTAAAGATCTACATATGTGTATGTAACATATAAATATTTATAATCAATACACAGCAATAATTGGAAAATCTTCAAAAATGATAAAAGTAGGGTATTTTATATTTGGCTTACAAGCTGGCTACAACTTTTTCATTTTGCATCATATAAATCATCAGGAATGGCAACTTCATCACATCACAAAATGAGTATTTTTGGTTTTTTTGTTTTTTCTGTTTTCATTTTTTTTTTTTGTTTTTTTTTTTTTGTATATCTTTGAGCTGCAGTTGCGCAAACGAACCACTTTCTCTCTACTGGTTTATAAAGGCTCATCAACAACAACTAATGCAACGATGAAATATATTGTAAGCATTAGTTTGATGTTTTTTTTTTTTTTGTTTTTTTTTACTAATTTATCAAGTTATTCTCTGCCTCTACATCTGTGCACAAATTATCAATTTCTCAGTATTATAAACAAATTCATTACTGTAGTAGTTCAATGACATACAAAAAGCTTACTGACTTACAGCTGATGTTTTGTTTACCGAAAAACCAATGAGAGCATACTAAATGCCTTATATTATTGGCACTTTAAAGAAAAAAAAAAGAAGAAGATTATTTCAAGTACATAATCCCGATCAAATTCTTGTTCCGGATCGATTCAGCAATCCCTGTCTGTCTGTATGTTTGTTGATAGTAACGCTTGGCATAGATTTCAGTTGAGGTTGATACACCAAACGGAGTACTAAACATGAACGCAATCAATTACTTTCTTTCAAATATATTTTAATCCTTAAATTCATATCGTTGCCAATTGTCTACATTAAAAAAAAAGGGATGTAGACAATTGGCAACAATACGCAGTTAGGGATTAAATAAAAATGCAAGAAAACAAGGAAAGTATAAAATTATAGTATAGTAAAGTATATAGTTATATATTCCGAGTGGGGTGACTATGTCCACGTATATCTATCTCCATAAAAAAAAAGCTATGACTGAAGACAAATTCTAATAAATGTTCTAAATGATCAGTTGCTTGCAAGTGACAGATTCCGTTCCGGATTAAGCCTTGACTAGGGTTTCTAGGTCATTCCTTTGTTCACAACTAATAAAAAACATGAACGATTTTCATGCATTTAAGCAAATAGATGGGTGTATAAGAATCGGCTCAAAGTGAATAAACACTTTCCTGCTTACCTGATTTATAATATCTTATCTTAAATAATACATATACATATACATATACATATACATATACATATATAAAAAATCACCGTTTCTTAAAGGATTAACTGGTTTAGTAGCAATGGTCGAGTTTTTATCATCATATATACTTCTGCCGGTGATATCCTTAATGGGCAATGGCTGCACGAACCCACAAAAACAAATGCAATTTACAATAAACAAACATTTGTAATAATTTAACAACATATTTATCTTTTATACATATAGTATAAACTATATAAGACGATACAGTTAGAAATTCAATTCGTTTTAATTCGTTCTCTTTTTTTTTCTTTTTTTATTAAGTAACATCTCATATATTATTATCCTTTGGCAAATACTTCCGGTTTATATATTAATTGCTTTTTTTTTATATATATTTTCCTTTGCTTTTAATAAAACCATCATCGTAGATAGATAAAATATTGTTTTGTAATTGAAGAAAATCCGACGATTTTAATGCACTCTTGACGTATACCGACAACTGTGCAGTTCTAGCATGTTATTGAATTATTTTATAACAAATACCTTGTGCAAGAGAGTTTTCCCACCAATACTAACGTATGTTGTTTTTTTTTCATATTTTTCTCTTTCACTCTCGCTGCGTCTCTTTATTTGCTATCACCAATCGATGTAGCAAAGAGAGTCAGTCAACAATTATATGTTTGCCGGTTTTTTATTTCTTTATTATGAATGAAACATAAAAACATAATTAATTGAATAACAAACCGCTTTGATAAAATGGTTATTTTGTCCGCATTACGACCACCAGAGGAAATTTGTCAAATCTGTTAACAGAGAGAAATGCACATCGCAGATCCTATAAACTATACAGATATTGCTGCTAACGACGAGCACTCGATTGAATCCTGTTGCCCTATCGAACACATGACTCCGTGGTGGTCGTCAATCGCTTTTGTATTACATATTTATTTTTTAAACTTATTCTCCCTGTATTAAGGTTTCACTCAAGACACCAAACTTCGACACTCAATTCGGACAACGAGGAAAGAGTTTAAAAATTGTAAATCCATTTCCTGATGTTGTTCGAACGATAGGTTTTTCATAATGCAGGCGCTATATTATGCTATCCAACTATTTTCCATATTGTTTAGTAGGTAACAAACTATGAAAACTTCCGCTTAACAAATAAGAATTTACTGAAGCAGTTAAATAATGTAAAATATATATATATATATAAGAGACCAATTAATCTGGATAAACAAAGCAATGTTGTGTAAAATGGTAAATAAATGCCTGGTTGAAGGCGCTCCGAGTGATATTCTTATCTTAGTATGGAGAATAAAGTAGAAATTAAACTTCTTTCAGAAAACAAATGCAATGAAAACTCGTTGCTCTCTCGTGTAATTCTCCCCTTTTTACTGAGCCTAAACTATTAGCTGTCAAACTGGCCTTCTTTTCTAGAGTTGCCAACGCAATCGCTTTCTTTAATTCTTCCAACAAAATATTTCTACTGTTCGGCTTCGAATTTAACCAATAATTATCCAAGCGAAATCATAAAATCGCTAAAATACTATTGTGTATCCGAGGCATTCCGCCAAGCTCTGCTCAAGTACGTCATGTTATCTCAAAAATTTTATAATCTCTCCCCGAAAGTAGGTGTGTTTTGGCTTTGCGTCGGAAGAGTAGCTTCTTCATTCCCTATGTGGAAATAGACAAGTCGTCGAGAACTATAGAGGTATTCCCCTGTTGAGTACTTTATCTAAATGGTTTGAACAAATTGTTTCTCAACAATTAACTTTGGCTATGAAATCGTCAACTTGTCTTTCTTTCAACGTGGATTTTGAAAAGTAAAACACTTTTAGAGCTTACTTGTCTTGTTCTCAAGTCTTTCTCTAATGGTGTTCGCCCGCATGACGTGTGCATGGATTGAACTAAAGTTTTTAACATAGTTACTCATAAATAATTGATGTTGAAATTCTTTTAGTCCTCTGACCTTCCGTCATACTTACTGAAACTTACGGGAACTTAACTTCGCAATAGAACATTATGAGTTCTCTTTAACTTCATTGTCTCTGATGTCAGCTGCCCTTCAGGCCCCTTCTTATTCTTGCTAAGTATAAATAATTTCTCTTCGACGATCCACATCTTAACGTATCTTAACGTATGCTAATGATATTAAACTATTTTCCTATGGCGCTCGTGTCCCCGTCAATCCCACTTACATAATTAGCTTACGTCTTGCTCATTAAATTGAATATGAAGTTGCATCTAAAATATGCAGGAAGCTTTCATTCTCAAGATAAAATTCATTCACTACTGACTTCTTCACTTCACTTCACTTCATCAATCCACAAAAATTAGAAACATACGACTTTTCGACTAAACTCGCTGTGTAATAACATTTCGTCATTCTAAGCTGGTAGTACAAATTTAGCGTAGCTGGGCCAATTTTTTGAACCTTCTCTCATAAAACTGTTCCTACGAGAACAGAATCCTTATATAGCGAAAAGATCTAATTTTCAATATTTCATGGCGAAAATTGATTCATAAAAGTAAATCGATAAAGAATTCAGCCGTGCCGAATGGGGGCCACCTAGGACTATTTTTTGAATACCACCAGCAAGTATAGATTCTCAGTGAATGTAAGCTCGTATATGCCGAAAAGGCCTAATTCCGAGTATGTTGAGATAAAAATTTGTTCATGATAGTAGTTTGACATAAAATATAAGTGAACCAAATTTGCGAGGCGTGGAACTACTTCTTGGACCCCATAACATATAAGATTTCTCATTTTTAAGACGTTATGATGAAAATTGTCTCAAGGTAACAAGTTAACCAAAAAAATAAACAATAGGAATTTTGGATCACTTAGGCTTATTTTTAGACCTCAACATACATAGGGGTTATCGCGAAAAGAGACGAGAAACTATAACTTCCAGTTTTCTATGGACAGTAAATTAAATTTGCTAAATTTGGATCACGTCATGTCATGTTTCGGGTATCCTGCAATACGCAGGCTCTCAGGAAACTAGTGTGTAATTTTTGTTGTATTATTGGGAAAACGAGTATCGAATACCTGTACTAGGCGAATTAATGGAGAGTATTTAATGGTGGGCCTTGACCCGACCATAAATAATATTCTTACTTGTATTTTTTTTTAATTATTCTTACAATTTTATAATCCATTTTATTAATATTTAATTTTATGTTTATAAGTGTAAAATATCCGCTAACAATAGGATTAACTTTGTTAATTTATATTTTTTTTTTTTTTTTTTTTTTTTTTTTGTATATAGTTGCAAAATTAATAACCGAAACTTTATGTTCTTCTTATATTTTATTATTAACTTTTTTATGGGTAATATTTCTTTTATTCATCTATTGATTTATGTAACATTTTTAGCATTCAATGCAATATTTTCGCTTTCAATTAAATGAATAATGTTTTCTTTAATTTTATTTACTGCTTTTTTAATTTTTAAATGATTTGGTTATGTTACGATATCACTATAACGAATAATGATACTTACATCTTATTCAGTAGGCATACACTTGGCATATATGCCAGTACTAAGCGTACCTTTTTAGTGGCAAATTCCTCGCGATAACTCATGGACTAGATATATAAAAAGCTTTCGAAATTTTAAACTCATTATATAATATATGCAATGAAGTTTCCTTGGATTTTTGAAAAAACTTCTTGTAATCATTATATTGCACATACAATATCACAACTTTTCTTCTATACTGTAGCTTGTGGGGAGTGCATTTCCTTATAGTGTATTATTATGTATGTCGCTTGAAAGTGTAGAAAAGGTGCGTTGCTAAAGATAAAGCATCTTGGTTTTTTTGGCGGGAAATGATGGGCGCTACTAAGTACCTCATAAAATAGCTCTCTTAACTGCTTCATCTCGCTTTAAAAATAATGATATGCGAAAGGGAGTGAATGGATGTCGCTTTCATTAAAGCTTTAACAATATGTGCATCATTTATTATTAAGATCCTCGCGTACACATTTTGGAAAAAAACTGAACGAAAAACTGGACTGAGACGGTATTGTTTAGATGTTGCGCATTCATCTCATGCAAAACAATTCAGGAGAACAATTATTTATTAGTTTCTCAGGCGATTTCTGACTATTCTCTGATGAAACAAAGTTCTTTCGTGTTAAAATATATTTATGAAAAAATGCTGCTGCATTTATGTAAAGATTCGGCCTTAGGTGTGTAAATACGAAAGCAACATCTTTGAATAAAAGATACTGATATGACGATGATGAAAAAACATTCTATTCAAAGCATTGTCCATCGCTAGCTGTACGTTTGCCATGTCTTTGAGAAGCTTCCCCTTTTGCCACAAACTATTCATGGATTCGTTTTTTGTTTTTTTCACTTTCTCGTACAAAACAAACCGTCGTTTAACAAGTGCGTAATCTATCGAAGTGAAAAAGTGGTAATCGGAAGGACTCAAACCTGATGATAAGTAAGCCGCATAGACTAGCATTTCTCAGTCGAAAGCTACTAAGATATCGTGGATCTATTCTGCTGATGGATGGACGGATGCCAGGTAAAAAATGCCAAATCGATTAATTGTTGTTAGTAACGTTTGATATTAACCGTTTAACAAACCACTGCCCTCTGATCCCATCAAACGCAGAGTAGCATCGTCTTGGCATAGCAATGATACGCATGGATCAACTCATGAATTTTTGCTCCTAGGATTGTGGGAAAATAGGTTCGCTTTTCACCCCGAATGACGGGTCGATGCGAAAAAGACTTTCTTTTCCATCGTCCCGCGATATGTTCAACGCGATATATTGCATTGTGGTGAATTGGAAATCTTTGCTACCATGTTATATGGACAGCTATGGCCATCATTATTATTGTTTTATGTTTGAAAATAAAATTCGGTTCGGAAACTTTTTGCTTTTGTTTTGTTGTTTTTCATTGGTTTATATTTTTTCATTTAATTTATTTAATTATTTTCGCAGAGACATTTAGCTTAGATATCTCTTCGACCAGTGCTCGGTATAATGATTACAATGTCATATTAAGAAACATGTCCGTTGGATTTCTTTAAAAGATAACGTTTTAATTATTTAATTATACATTGAAAAAACAATGTAAATTATAAACAAATTACAAATTTGCCATTAAACAAGAGATAAACAAAATCGTATACTAAACATCTACACATGTTTGTGTCATAGATATGCCACATGTGGCAATAAGTTAAAACGAACGCATAACCATTACAAGAGCAGCAACGGTAACGACACAATGACACATTTGCGTGCACTGAATTACGCTTAAAATATAAAACGAGATTATAAAGATTGCAAGCAACGTTACTTATTTACATTTTGCATTTTGCAAAAGTAAACAAAAAATGCTTTTTTCATTTTAGTCGAATTTTAGGCATGCGTCCACATTAACACTACACCTGCTATACCCATCGGTTTAATAGATTTTTAATTTTAAAAATTCCGCATACATGCGTAGATGCTATATAGATGCGTCTACTCTTTTTTCTCTGGGACACACCGAAACAAACGAATCAAACATTTCTTAGTCGATTTAAAATATGCGGTTACGGAATGAACATCTGGGTTGTGAAGACTTTCGAAAATATCTTCATGAGATCGGCGAGAAAGCAATACATGAAAATATGAAAAAATAGTCGGTGTTCTCCGAAGTTGTGGTAGTTGCTCCTGCATGGTGAGCGTGTATGTGAACAGATCAGAGCCATTTCTTAATCTCACATCGCTAATCGATCAATGAATGTTTGCGCCAAATTCCATCTTCTTATCTGCACTTTCGGCAGAGTGACTACTCACAAAATTTACGGGTTTCCGTAAACCTAGCGTTAATCATGTATGCATTGAATAGTAGAACCGCAAGGGTACACTCCTTACCAGTGCTTAATAAAAGCTACAATGTGTTAAGTATATGCAATAAGTCAAAATGCTTACTAAGTTGTAGATGCGTGATAATAAAAAAGGTTAAATGAAGCGAGCAGCACGTTTCTTATAAAACTTAGACCGAAGGTATCATAATCAAAATCTTTCTCTCTACACACTGACGGCATGTATCAAGTCATAGATTAGTAGCGACAAATACTGAAAAAAGAAGGCAAAGCATGTTTTATGCAATTTACACTAAACTGATCAAAATAAACGCTTCTTATCACAGTAGCAGTAAATTTATTTTGATCTCTGATTTCGATGTATGTAAGTAATAAACGGTACAGAGCGAACTTCTCAAAAGTTTTGTTTAAGTAAAGGGTAACGTAACTATAACTTCACATGATCGTCAGTGTGGAAGCAAGTGACTAATAAGCTTCTTGAACATTTTTATACATATCAACGAAGGATAAGAGGCATACGCCCGGAAGGGAGCTTCAGACACAGCACAAAATATATATATATATATATTCTTGATCAGCATGAAATTTGAATCGATTTAAGCATCTCCACCTGCCCATCCGTGTAGAGTCTGTTGTAAACATTCGCCTCGCGGCAAAATTAAAACTATCGCTTTGGAATTTGGCAGAAACATTTGAAAGTTCTTGCGCGCAAGTTGCTATTAAAAGAGGGCCAAATCGGCCGAAGGACCCCCCTACGGTACATTAAACACCCGTGTTTTTGGAATAGGAAATGGGTTTTTTGCTCATTGCTCATAAACTGCAATGGACAAGTCTACAAAAATTTGAACGTATATATGGGTAATGGTCTAATACCTACAGAAAAATGGAAAAAGTTAGCCGCGCCTACCTAAACTTAAAGAGTGTTTTTTGTCAAAGCCTTCGTACTGCTCCGGAGCACGCTTCAAAAACGCCATAAAATGCATACAGTCTTGACCAATGTCAAATTCGGAATGCATTTACACATGTCCGTCTGTTTGTGTGTCCATCAGTTCGTCTGCGCAACTGTGTAGTATCTGGGGGAACATTCTCCTCTTCGCAAAAATGAAGATGTCATCTACAAATTTGCAAAATAGTTTGAAAATAGAGCAAACAAACCAAAGAATACGCCTACAACGCCCACGCGTCTATGCAACCCAAACTGAGAAATTCTTTTTTGTCCGTGTCTTATGCTCGTTGCTCATAAACTACAACAGATACACATTATAAACATTCCACAAAATTATTCTACATAAATAGAAAAAATCAGCCACGCCCACTCAAAATTAAAGTATGCAAATTTATATAATTCTTTATTTCCAATCTCTTACAGGATAACGGTGATGGGTGTAAAAGATTCGGCCGTAACCGAATATGATTTGCTTACTTATTTAAACATTGCGTCTACGAATATTAGAAATATTGTAGAAAACCTTCGTCGCATTGAAGATATTATCAATATATCACAAGTTTGTTCATAGTAGATGAAGTTTTTGAAATTTATTTTTAAAAACAATTTTCTACTATTTTACTTTTCACGTTTTGCTGAGTGCTTCATTTATTTTATATAAATTTTTTTTTTTTTTGTTGATTTTAATTTCTCTGTTTTCTTTATTAAGGGGTAACGCAAACTTTTTCACATACTCTATTACAAGCTTTAAATTATATTAAAATATTTCTTCAGGTTTTTCAAAAAAAAAAAGTGAAAGCGTAGCATGAAACAGCACTTTTTTTGTCATAGTGTCTTTGACCGCATCGCTAAACATTACAATTTTATACCTAGAATAAGTAAGGAAATATTTTCGGAAAGTATGACTCAAGTTTGGATGAAAATCCGAAGATGTTTTCGGAAAATTGTTTAAAAATAACGGGATCGATATGCATTGTTTTTCGCCTCTGCTCAGTGAACAATAAAACATGGGATATAAGCCTAAAAATGACTTACTGGTATTAGGCCACCATAATTCTTCCTATGCTAACCCAAGCATCCCTGGCCTGGTGGCCTAGGGTAGAGGACGCTATGGCGGCGATGACACTGACCGAAACCCAGTGTCTCATTTGCTTTAGCATGACGAAGACGATGATATCTTGCCCCTTGAATGCCTTAGAAGCGCTGCTGAGCGTAACACCTTTGCCTACAGCCATAGATAAAGAGGCTTACCTGAGCGCATTCAGACCGGCGAATATCAACAAATTAAAGGCGGGAACCCTCAGGGCCCGCCGAGAGTCACTGAAGTGTTTCATGGACGAACCCTTTGTTAAAATGCCGGGCCACTGCGTCGCGAAATTTGTACACGGACCATAATTCCCTCAGATACCACCTGAAAAACATGAGTATACCCGATACCGATTCCTGCTGATTCTGCCAAGCGGCGAGGGGGACGGCCTATGAATGCGAGATCAAGTGTTTGGCAGAGCCTTCGTAACGTTGGACACTATATGATGCTCCGAACGGATTCATAAGAAGCCTAAAACTGGAGGGCTAGAGGCACGGGCGAGCGTAATAGATATTTTAGATCGCGGCACGCATTGTCCGCACAATTAATAAAAAAAAATTAAAGTTAAGCATTTCATCTGTGTATGTGAATCGAAAAGAAACATCTACCTTGAGGTTGAAGCAACAACTGGCAAACGATGTGTCGCATAGACACAAATCACTCTTCCTTATTCCTTATAAATAAATTCAACTTGCATTATCTGTTGTATATAGCTTTCTTACGACTGACGGCGACAATTGAAGAAACTGGAAAAAAATTGAAGTTTTTTTGAAAAAAATTCTTCGAATTTTTAAAGAAAATGTTAATGAAAAAAACTAACTAAAACTAATAAAATTAATATGTCTTCTTGTGGGGCTTAAAGAGTGAAGTTAACTCCTTTATATGCACGCATAATATGTATAAGTGAATGGTAGTTACTGTGAAGAAACTTCCTGGTTGTTGCTGTCGGTATTTGTCTCTCTCGCGAAATTTATTTTAATTACTTGTCTTGTTAACTGTGCAGACTTTTCTTTTTTGATCTCGGCTTCTTTTACGCCAACTAAAAGTGAACAAACCACCACCACAGAAGGCAAAAGATTTATAGAAAAATTTCCTTTTTGGCCTCCAAAGTCAGTAAATTATTTTACATAAATATTTTAATGATAATGTCGGTTAATCGCTGTTTTGTTTATATATAAACAAAACTTAGCATTTAAAGTTTGAAAATATGAAATACATAGCAATATACTACAGTGCATACAATTAGTTTTCGACCATATACGTGTCGCTTTCACAATAGCCTCTATCATTGAAGTCGGAAATGGGATAATTAATCGAAATGTTGACAATAAATTTAAATTACGCCAAATGAAATTTGGATAATTAAGGATCTGTTGAGACGATTAGACTTTGATTTCTGAATTAATATTTCCTCGCAATATTATATGCATACTGTATGATTTATTGATATTTCAATATTTCCAAGCTTTGGCTTTGAAGATTGCGTTCTTTCTTCTATTGTACGATGAAGATCGACAAGCCGAGACCAAAGTCTTATGATAATTATTATCTTGAAAAGAGAGAGAATAATAAAGCAATTATTGTAGACATAAAACGATGCTAAAGCATTGTGGAAAGCAATTCTTATAATTACGAAAACTGTTTCATGAGTCGATTATAATCTTCCTGCATTTGGGTAAGTGAGTATAACTATTCTGCAATCTCAGGCCCATTAATTTTTAAAATCAATTCATGCTTCGGAAGATGCCTCACAATGCTTGGGTATCAATCCGAAGGAAGCATTTCTATGAAATCTAAAACTGCTTAGTTAATATCTGGATTTGTTTTTTTTTTTTTTTTTTTTTTTTTTTTTTTTTTTTTTTTTTTTGCCTAACTAAACCAAATTCCTATTGAACTGAATTAACATTTGAATTTAGTTTATATTTAATGTAAATTGTTTATGGGTATTCGCCTTAAGCTTAACGTAACAACGCGTTGCTTTTATGCGTAAATGTATAAGCATTAAAGCAGAGAAGGCGATCTGCAAAAGAGGTTTGTTACCAAACTATGAATAAGACAAACACAAGTCACTTAACAATATATTTATATATGTATGTATATATATCACCCTCTTTGCCTCTATTACTTTCAAAAGTGCTTCCTGCTTTTTCCTAACGGTCAGCAAGATTTGCTAATCTACGCCTTTTGTAAATTTATAAACGAAATATCATTTAAAACGCTTTCTCTGCTTTTATGACAATTTAAAATTTTAATACATTTTCTTTTCGAAGAGGAAAATAAAAAGAAGGAAATTGCAGTCACATTGCAACGAATTTTGAATACCTATCGCTTAGCAAATGTGAAAAGTTGTTACTCTTGTTATTGTTATATCTCTTCCGCACTAATACACTAATACATGATCGAACGAGACTACTTTGTACAGAACTTTGCTTTTCGATGATACTAAACTTTCATATTATAATTTTTTAACAAAAAAAAAAAATAAAAAAATAACGCTTGATTACAAAAAATTGTATACAAAAATAACATTCAAAACATGCAAATCACCATCAATTGCTCTACTGTGACTAATGCTTGCCATCTTTCTGGAAGCATATGCTCTCTGCAGCGAAAGCTATTCACAAAAGTTCTCACTTGCCATAGAAATGGTCATAGATCTTCTAGCGATAATTCAAGTGATAGTCGAAAATAGCAAAGTCTGGTAAATGCAGAAAATGGTAGAACGTATTATACTCGGTTTTCCGACGTATAGAAAGACTTTCTTATTGCAAAATTGCGGGCCGCATTTCCTTTTGAGAATTTCATCGTACGCCTAGTAGTAAACTACATCCTTCTATACATCCTCCAGATATAACTATTGAAGGCTGGTCGAATTTTCGAACTCTGTCAACAACCAGTCTTGTTTTAAATTTATAGAAAAAATAACTTTCGCCGTAAACTATAAAGCAATTAAAAAGTAGTTTACGAGATTTTGGACAAAAGATTGTTGCCTTGAAAGCGATGAACGTTCGCATACGTCGGTACGTGTGCAATAACAGCAAACCACGAAGTGATTTTCAGCTTAGGCTGGGAAGGGTTACCGCACTTGTTATGCTCTCCGGACGTGTCTCCTACTGACTAATACTGGTTCAGATCGATGTCGTCATATTTACGAGATCAGCAATTCTGCAAACTTGAAGATGTACGAAAATGAATTGATGGCTTTTTCTTCTCCAAATAGAACACCATAGATAACGATAGTGCATAAGTTTTGCGAAAAGTACATTTTAAATACAATTGAATTTTATCGAAAAACACTAGGAATTTATTTGTTGCTAATATTATTTAGGCATATGTGAAAGGTACCGTTGTCAACTTCTGTGGCTGAACACTCGTTTTTTATATTTGTACTCTTTATTTGTATTCTATCGACTCGACTTGTCAGCTCGAACGTCATCATCTTAATCACATTCCTCTATGTCCCAAAAATCGAACACGAACTGATCTCAAAGGGGCGCTCTTCCGTATATACAGGTTTTCAGGTTTAAGTATTTTACACGATGATCAATTATTGGCTTAGCGACAAATTTGTAGCGACAGTCGTTTGATGCTATCGCTTGTAAAGAGTTTCCGTGACCACGTGAAACGAATTTTTAAAAAAGAAGAAAACTTGATAGCTTGCAAAGATTGCTAAAACATCTACTATATCATACTAACTAAACTGCGGGGCTTTGGTAATATCATGACTTGACTATGAAGCGAGTGAATGAAAGTGAAGATGTACAAGCGAATGTGGATGTTGCAAGCGAAATGATAGAATATGTATGCTGTGATCCTTTAGTGGCTGATATAAAAAATGAAGTGCATTAACATGAACACGCAGGTAATCTTTTCTTAGCTTTCTATGCTATGATATTTGCACGACACAAATGTCCATTGATTTATCTTAAAGTCTGTCTGCCTATCGGTACGCATGAGGCGGGCAATTCATCGTCATCTATTCACTGTTATCAAATTTCCGACAATTTGTATTTTCTTAGGAGCATTTCTTACTTTAATTTATTACTTAAATATTAATTTTAGTTTTGAGTTTTTATTTATATATACATATAAATATATATATATATATTGCTTTATACTTGAAATCCTGCTGTTTTCATTACAATTTGTTGCTTTCGATTACGCTGATTTGCGCATACTTTTTCAAACAGGGAAATTTCTTTGCAACCGGTTCATTGTATTTGCAAGTAGTTGAACAAGTGCGTTACGCATATATAGCGTACACATAATTTTATATATTGATTGGGAGTTAGTGTGAATGTGTGAATGAGCTTTTGTCGGTCTAACTGTGTGTAATTTGTTTGAAAATCATTTATTAACAAATTTTCCATTGATTTGTGATTTCAGTTGTTATGGCTTTTTGTCTGCATGCGTAGCAATAACAGTGACATGTGCATAAAGTGAGCGCAGTGGGATGCAAGAAAACTTAAATTATTATAAAGAAATGATAATAAAATATAATTGAATAACAACAAAAACGATAAAAGTAAACTTTACTCGGCTAAAATCAAATCGATCGCGAAATATGAATACTTGTCAAACGCTAATATTTAAATATTAATTCAATACACACAAGTCACGTAATTGTCATAAGATTTTATTCTGGCAAATACTTAATTAATGGATGCTCAACAAAATTCTATTTCAATTGCGTTGATGGCATTTCATAGCAAAAATTCCATAATTTTTATATCAATTTCACATACTCACACACACTCATGGCATGTACACGCTTTTGTTTACAACAAGATCGCGAATCAATTTCGCTAAAGATATCTATCTAGCAAGCGTGGTGTATAGATATACGTACTCCTTGTCATGGCGACATTAAATGTTTGTTTAGCTATTGTCGGCTACTGGAACTCTCTAGTTTCTAAGCCCATACGGTTGCGTAAGTCAGGAACTGAAAAACACCCAACATGTAATCGAAAATTCGATGAAATTATATCTCTCTAAAAAATGAAAGCTTAGTTTAGACAAATCGCGTATATCTATATATCGATCTGAAATTGAATTTTTTTCCAAACTTATGTAGACATTTTCTAATCACAAATACATGTGATATCAATGGCACGCTGTGGTAAAGTTACACTCACGGTCAGCTAAAGCTTTCTTAACTTCACTTTTCTTTTTTGTGCATTTTAAAGGGCTTTGCTAAGCGAAGTTCTTCGTAAAAGCATTATAGGACGCGACGTGCGCTGGCCTTTATATGTTTATATGCTTTGAAGAATTTATGAAATACTGATTTAACTTAGGATTTTTTAATGCCGCATACATAAAGCACAGTTTTGTCCGCGAATAACTTTGCCTTAATTAATAAATTCAACTCTGTTAAATGTGTGAAGTGATCGCATTCAATAAATAAAAAAATATATATAACTATGTAATAAATATTTTAGCAATAAAAACTTTTTCGTATAAGGAAATCGATATTTATTATTATTTTATTTTTATGCTGAAGCTGTCATTACCACGGCCTGTGGCAGGTATACTAAGTCTTTCATATCGCTCACACAGCTCAAGGGTGCGGGACAATATCATCAGCCACAGCTTTTTTGCTTTACTAATACTTTCATATAGAACGCTAATATATAGAACAATTCTATACAACTATCCGATCCGATTAGACCAGAATTACCTGCAGACACTTCCGGAATGTTTACATGTTTACTATAATCGATATTAATAAAGGAGCGGCTTTCAAGCAAATAATTGTACAGCATTCTCAGGACACAACACATTTCTTAAGATAGTTCGGTTAGTCGTGATATTTGTTGACATGAGAAATCGCATTAACTGATGACTTAAAAGCAAGAGATCGAAACACTCAACCTGATAAATGAGCTCCATAAAAATATTACGGCAGTTATTGTAAGAATATTATTCTATTCTTGAAACGATGGCTTTTTTATATATCTGTGCCCCCTGTACCATTTGTGGTACAGTTTGTGCGAATATTTGTAACACGTAGGTAGATATGAGAGAAAGCCATATTTTACCATACCAAACGATTCAGAATCATCTTTTGGATCGGATGTTGATTCAAAATTGTTTTCTAAATCGATCTAAGCTTGTCTGTCCGTCTGATGACTTTCCATGTATTCCGTATTTAACTTATAAGTCCCAAGTTTTGGGAAATTTCAATGAAATTTCCTACACTCTGACGTGCTTCGACCCAACGGCGTTCACTATTAAACATGAATTCGATCGGACGCCTACAATGCGACTTATTCTGAGAAAAAAAATCCAATTTTCAACACTTCTTGAAAAAAGCCACTGAGTAGTAGTACTTCGAAACTCTCAACTAATGCAAAAAATTCGGATTGGATGGAGTAATTTCTTGAACGCCTTACCATATCATCATTCCTTCAAAAGTTAAATCTTTATATGGTAAAAAGGTGTAATTTCAAATTTTGATCAAAATTGGTCTATAAAAGTAATTTGGTATAGAAATTAATCCCACCGAACTTGGACTTTGTAAATCTATATTTATGGCCCCACCCCATATGAAAATTCTAATGGAAAATGAACCTTCTTATTACAAAAATGTCAAATTTTTGATCGTACTAGTAATTTGATATAAAATCAAACTGCATCAAATGTGGATCAAGTAGATCTATTCGTAGGACATGAACGCATATAAGAATCCTTTATGAAATATAAATTCTTGCATGCCATAAAGACCTAACGTTTAACGTTTTATGATGAACATTTTCCATTCTAATAATTTGGCATAAAAATTGCCTGCACCAAATTTCTGCCGAATGGACATATACTTTGGACTCCGTTCCTTATAAGGGGTCTCATTGATAGTAAGCCTTTTAACGTAGAGGTTTGATATTTAATATTTTACGAGAAATTTAATCCAATTTAGTATAAGAATTAACCGTAGGGGCTATGGGTTAAGCAGGTCCAGTATTTGGACCCCACCACTTGTAGGGGTTCTCATGAAAGCAAGCCCTTGTATGCCATCAACATTCAATTTGTACTTTTTTAAGATGGAAATAGTTGAGAAATAATGAAATCTTTGGAAGATCAATAAGTTTGTTAAGCCTTCGTTCGTTGATAATTTGAACTATTTTTTGCCCAATTATTAGGAAGATTGCATCAATTTTGTAACAGCATTAACATCGACGATGCTAACCAATCAAGAACTTTAAAGTTTTCTATTGGGAAGCATTCTTCTTCAAATTATTCCGAATTTTGGTCATTCTAATGTTAATTTTTATATCGTCGGTCTATGATACGATTTTCCAAAAAACATATATGTCATCAGTGGCATAACAAACTTGAGAAATTTAAAAGCAAAATTAAGTTGTTTGACACAGCTTGCTTACTAGTTTATTTCCGATTCCTCTAGAAAACTAAATTACTTTCCTAAAGGGCTTTAATGACGACGTAACCAAAAAATAACAGTAAATTTCCTATTGATATCTTTTCTTTATAATACAATAGCATTAACCAAGAAGAAGATCTGTCCATTACTGACCCGTCTAGCATACGCTGAAATTCAACACACCTACGCTTCACTTTTGCTCTTACCCAGCCGCAAAGCCCCTTGTCTGTCTCCTTGAACGCAGCTGCATCGACTATTGAGAGACAAGCATTCGGTTAACCTTTTTCTCTCTCTCTAATGTTGATTTACTGTATCACGCCCATTTTCGTCCTTCGTCCTGTTAAGTGTCTTTTTAAAGCGGGGATATTTGCACTCATAGACCATCTTGTAAATCAAGCGGGAAGGAGCTCCACAACCCTGCAGCATATATAAAGAATTGACCCTTAGATATTACTGGAGAATATCTTACTGATCTGATGCATGATTTATATCTAATCGAGTGCGCTATGATGACCTGTCGAAAGAGGGGTTAAGTAAACAACATGTTGACCTCTTCATTCGTTATTAGCCGACACACATAGCGAGCTACTTTTGACATTTTTGATTCTTTGTTTTGGTGCATACTCATAATTCGCGTGCAGTGCCGACAATGTCTTCCCCATCGTACTACTTGTGTTGGTTTACCCTACTAGGCTGTAACTGCGTCTGCGCACCTACAGTCGACTATGGCATCAATCATGTTGAAAGTCGCACCTATTGTTAGCATGGACTGTATTCGCATCGTTGTTGTTGTTTATTGCTTTAGCATTTTATGATAATCCCTGCGAAACATTTCGAAAATTTTGCTCGCGTCCTTATAAGGCTTTGTGGTGAGAGAGAGGTCAGCAGTAACCAGGAGCTCATCTCAACTGGTTCTATGCTACCAACGTAACGGCGTCGGGCGTAAAATATATTTCCAATATGTGTCATACTTTTGGAAGGGCGAATGCAGCAAGTTCTGAAGATAAAAATATTAATTGTACTTACGCAGGTAACGGCATACTTCACCATCATCCGCCTTTTTTCGACATTTTCAAAAGTACTTCTCTATATACTATAATCACGATCGTGATAGGCTTATGTCTACCGTTAGGTCAACCTGCTTAGTGTCTTTATTTTCGAATGCTTACTAAACGGCAGCATTCTTCCGCCACGTCGTGCCGCACAATTTCGGGCACAATGAGTACGCTATGATTCTGCCACGCTTGATTCCCAATATTCCACGCTGCTGCTCTCACAGCTGGACAAAAGTGGTTAATGGATCACAAGTTCTTGTCTGTCGCCGAAAACTCTCATGTCTATGTGGTCAACTTTCCAATCGCTCTTAGTCAACGTTTGCTTATTAGTTAGTCACACTTAGCCTCGAAATATGCCCAGGAGCAACATGAGCTTGCCTCTGTATGCAGAGGTTGTGCTAATAATAATAATTTTTACAAGATTTCTTAGATTGAAATAGCAGTAGCTTGGAAGTTGTAAATGCTTCTGCAAAATCTGCGCGGATGGGATGGCAGTATTGCGGAACCATTCAGCCGTGTCCATCGGCCCGTAAATCGTATGACGTTAAACCGTTGACGGTTGTAAAAGTTCAAATAAAAATCATTATTAAAGTAATTATTGTTATTATAATTACTTGACATGTTTTTGCTTCAAATGCATGCAAAAAAATTTTAAATGCTTTTTAATACGCGGGCTTTTGTTTATTAAAAAAGAAAAAGAAGAGAATTTTCCACTGCCAACACGGCCACTGTTTTTTAGCTCTTTTTGCATAACGCTAAGCTTCCCAAACTTCACACTTACAGTAATGAGGTAAAAATTGTGCGGAAATATGATTCGAAATGTCATGCAGATTGGAATGGAACAGGAACAGGTTTCAATCCGTCAAAACAATTAGGAGCATGTCAAATAGGAAATCTTACCTTGAAACTACACTTATCGTGTCAAATCAATCGGAAATAAATTAAAAAATCCAGCAATACGATCGGATCGAAAGACATCCCTTTAAAAAAATCCCTTCAAGTTTCAACTTTCAAGAAAATCTAATTGCACCATAGCACCATTAGTTTAATGGCTTTGAACACATCTATGGGCATGGTAAGATCGCATTTAAAACTTTTTCCATTATCAAGTACCTTTTCTGTTTGCCAATTTGCCCAAGGCAAGCAATATGCCTATAATAAGACTCCACGAGTATATTAGATATTTCTTATCTTATCAGTCGCTAATTCCATTGTAAAAAAACTCGTTATTAATATTTGTACAATTCGTCAAAAAATGAGGCATGACTTGCTTCAACCTATCCACTCAAAGCCGCGCAATTTAGAACATGTTATTTACGACTTTCTGTAAGATAGTGACGGCCATCTAAGAGACGCTCGAAAGTAAATCAAGCAAAATAATAAATTTAAATGACTAAATAACATCCTGCGTGCATAGGTATGCGAGATTTGTAATAATAATCCAACTATGGACATATGTACATCTGGCCGTCTTCAATTGAATTTGATTTTCACCGATTATTGGATTATGTCATATACCTGTCTATATATGTCTAAATAAACTGCATTTCATAATAAATGATATAATTAAATATTTAAGAAATGTTTTTAATTTTTTTCTATTTTTTTTTTTTTTTTTTTTTTTTTTTTTTTTTTTTATTGACTCAACTAAATATGTTATACTATACAATGTATGTTTCTTTTGCGAGTATTAGAGAAGAAGAAAAAACGTATGCTTAATTACTGGTTTAATAGCACAAAACTGATCGCACAATCAAATATAATTTCACGAAATAAATAATCGAAAAAAAAAACAAAAACAAAAAAAGAAGGCATAACACCATAAATTTTCCAAGCTATTTATTTCAGTTTTGCTTATACAAATACTTGCGGTTTTTCAGTTTACATGATGACAGTTTTATGGCTACGCACATGATTGGTAAATATATTGCATGCGAATCTCTAAAATTATTTTTCTCTTTCTTTTGAAAATTATTAATTACCACAACATTTCGGTGCACGACTCGCCTCTAACTAAAATCCATTAATTGTTGTTTACATATATTTCTTACATTTTCGCTTTATTTCGTTTATTTCGCTTTGTTTTTTTTTTTTTTTATTTTTTTTTTTTTTTTATTAATACCATAATGTTTGTCGACGTTAGATTTTATATGACTGAAATATTGGAATAAAAATAATTAATGTCTTTTTACCAATGTACTAATATTTAAATTATTTCATTTCATTAAATATGTAAATATTACGTGCGGATCTGCTCAATTTGTATTTTCATTCGAAAGTCTTCCCCTATGGACTATGACTTTTATTCGAGCCAATTTTGAGCCAGCAACTTATGACGCTTTCCACAGTGTACTTATCATGTCACTCAGTGGCATATACATTCAAACAAGAAGGCATCGAATCATTACGACTTGTCTACGGCACAAAGAAAAGTTTTCAGAAAAAAAAAAAGAAAAGAAAATAACAACTTCAAGCCCGACACAACTCATTATGCTCATTAACGATTCCTACCCCTAATCAAGGTTCGTTTGAAATAATGCCAGCCGTTCCCCAACTGTATCAGTTGTAGCCTTAATTTGTTGCTATTGCATATCTGCTCTGTGACAACATCATTATGACAAGTCAAATGTACCACAGAAATCACGATATCGGGAAGTCTTTCGATACCCGCTTCTTAGAAAGGTATTTTCATGTGCTTTTTTTACCAAAAATTCTCACCTTCCAAACTTTCAGTTGAACAAGGTAGCACAGCTGCCTTGTCGTTGCAGATTGTAGCGTTAATCGCAACGGCAGTTAATTGTCGTGTAAATAAAAGGTCTACATCGACATCTTGCTTCCAAAGCATTTCTCTATAACTTTACTAGACCACCGCTGACATATATCTATGGAAATGTTTCGCCTTCTAATCGTTTTAAAAATATATCAACCAGTTTCTGAAATAGAAGAAAAGAAATAAAGAGGAGACTGCTGTCAGCGTTAATTATCATATTGAAAAATCAAAAAGAAACCATGTGCTCTCATTAACTTGCTTCCATTTCCACACAAAATTTTACAAAATACGACCGAGCATACACGGAATGCGCTACAAATGACTCGTTATACATCGTCTATGTTAAATTTCTCCTATCGCGG
This sequence comes from Glossina pallidipes, assembly GCA_000688715.1. Taxonomy (NCBI): domain Eukaryota; kingdom Metazoa; phylum Arthropoda; class Insecta; order Diptera; family Glossinidae; genus Glossina; species Glossina pallidipes. Next base: position 288,677 of record KK499877.1, on the reverse strand, counting down.
GTATCACAAAAGCTTATAAAACGGAAAAGAATGGACCATCATCGTTACTGTGTAACGAACCTCTCCTTTTGTCCGCTATATAAAAAGAAAAATGTTATCAACGCGCGGCAAGAGTCGTAAAAGGCCAAAGAAGTGACACTTAACCCTAATGTTACTTTTATAACGAATCATATCAGGATGTGTCTCTCAGTTACTTGTGAGAATATTAGGGATAATTCATTTTTATATCTAAAATATTATAGTTAGATATTATACACAGAGCACATATATTTTTGCTAATTGGAATACGAAATAATCAAAAAGTTTACGTTGAAAATTCAAAAATGATTCAAAGACACCATTAAAATGAAGAAGAAGAAATCTATCTTTATCATAATCAAACAGAACTAAGAGAACTGTATTCTACAAATGCTGGAAAAAAGCAAGAGCGCCGATAAAATATATGCACAGCATGTATCGGCCTAAGCGGCCGAGTAAATAAAGGATCTCGACAAACAAGACCGTGGCCGGGGGTTCGAATCCCAAGTGCGGTAGTGTTTTTAATAAAACCGATAGCACTTAAATGCTGGTGCGTATAAGACTTTATTGGTCTTAGACTTTATTCCTTTGGCTAAAAAATATTAATAATAATTATATGTACAAGGCGCCAACTGAAAAGTATCTATCCAATCGAAAATAGGCAATCGATTAGGTACCTAATTAGCCATCTCGAAATAATACTGACATGATAAGAGAAATTATAAAGAAATTATAAGATTGTGTTCAGACTTTTTTAGAAAAGGATCTCCGTAAGAGACGCAAAAGAGAAAAGAGGAATATCCCTCGGCACTTTGGCGTTTTACAAACTCCCGGAAAATAATAGAAAAGAAATGCAGAACTATAACTGTACATTGTCGCAAAATAGAGAAAGTTGTGTGCGAGCTGTTTCGACAAATTTTTGCTTGCTTGCATGGGCTGATGAGAATTTCTCACGTTCTTCCAAATAACATGTTTTCAGCTAACGTACCTCCTCCGATAACGATGAGCATCAAAAGGAAGAGTTGACCCGTCAAATTGGGCTTAAACGAAGTTGTTATCAGCTAATCTTAGTAAGTGAATTAATTGCTAATTGAAAAATTCTTCAAATTATTGTTGTATTCGGTAAAAGTTTGATATAATAACAGTGCAATAAATTTTCGCGCGACAACTTGTGTGATTCAAAACACGAAACATTATTCATTTCCTTTTATTAACAATTTTCTTTGAGTGTGTGATAAAAAAACATATCTTATGTTTATTTGATCAACTGTTTGTTGATTATCTTTACAATTTCATCGTAAAACAGGTGTTTAATCATATTAGTTGTATTAGCATTATTTCTTTATACGACTCATACGTACGCTTCGTTGCATGTTAATATTTTGAATGCATTTCTATTTAAACGATTTGCTTGCTTGCGAGTTATAATTCAAGTTTTATGCATGCATGTTACTTTTATTAAATTGTCATTTTTTCTTAGACAATCCGAGAGGAAAATAGTTTGTGATGCTTTTTCCCAACCAAATATTATATAAAAATACAAAATTGATGGATTAAAGCCAAAATAGGTTAAGCTTTTGCAAAAAGGTAAATTTAAATTTCCTTTGCATCTTTCTTAAACGAAGCAATCTTGAAAAACTTGCTTAGTAAAGGCTTAACAATGATTTCGCCATGGATTGTTTGCTATTGGATTGGTCTTCTTAATTGCAAACTTTTGCGACAGACGCTTAAATCTTACATATTCAAAAGGATATTTACACATCAACTATAATCATTGTTCAGCAACGCTACGGATACGGTTTAAAAGTCTCTTTGTCATCTGTTTTTGACAGCAGTTACCTTCGGATAGAATTTGAGAAAATGTCTTTGATTAAAATGCACGTTTTATAGGCTTACGACCGTTTAATGTTAAAAAGGTGTAAGTAGAAATTTGATAAGCTTTAGGGCAAACCTTGGACGCTTACCAAAACTAAAACAATAGTAATTTTATCTAAACAAATAATTATTTGCGCAAACCTTAAATATTTTACACATGTTTGTATGTGAAAAATAGTTAAATTAAAAATAATTTTAAAAAATTATTAATTTAAATTCAAATCATGATCTTTTGGTGTTATATCAAACATTTTTAATCACTCTTCCTTTATTGCAAGAGTTGCAAGAGTAGCTTGTTTATTCCACTTAACAAACAGAGTGGAAACAGACATCTAGTCGAGAAGTATGGACGCATCGCCAAGTTGAGTGTCTTATCTAAATTATCTAAACGCATTAGTATTTAGTAATTACTTTTCGCGTCTCAAATCTTCGATCTCTCCATTTCAGCATGACTTTCTGAAACGAGGATCAACTGTTATGAATCTCTTAGGGCTTACTTGCCGTGTTTTCAAGGCTTTTTCTAGTGGTTCCCGTGCAGACGTCGCTGACACATTGGGTTTAGCAGTTTTTTTGGACTTAGTTAGCCATCGATTATTTATCTTCAAACTCCAGGCCTCAGGCTTCACATCTATGCTTATGTATATGAATTATCACAAGGCATCAAATGCATTCGTTTGTTTTTTTTTTTTTTTTTTTTTTTGCAAAACACATAGGCTTTTGATCATGTGTTCTCGTCTCCATATCTATCTCTGTACATGGCCGTATATTTTTAATGTTTTAACGTAAAATCTTTTGAATTCATGGCTTGAAAAGAAATTATTAAATATGCTTTTACGTTTATAGTTCTGAGATCGTATGCATAGTTCTTCAACGCATCTCTAACCCAAGTATCGGGTCGTTGATACCGCTCCTACCCACTACTAATTTAACTACTAATTTAATTGATTGAATTATGAGTAAAGATCCTATTGGCGAAAAATCCAACAAATAAATATAAACTAAAATAAAATGCCAAGTGCAAGCAAGAGTTGCGTTAAATCCATGGATAGGAGTGAAATATCAGATACTTGGAAAAATTGGAAAATTTCAATATCAATTCATATAAACAGTCAATCGTTAACGTTTGATGATGAAACTCACTTTCGCGTGTTTTAGTTATGGTAGGAAATGTTTATTTATATTAATCTTGAACTTTTTAGTTTAAAATCCAGCATTCTGTTTACCTGCGATATTTCAATTTTTAATTAATAAAAAAATTTACAGTCCTGCAGGCTTTATGATGAAATTTAAGCTGTATGTGAAAAAAGAGAGAAAAACAACTAAGAGCTTAGTGTTGTTACGGTACGAAATGGCGTTTCACTGAAATACACCAGATGGCGTAACATTATATAACAAAATGGACATTTAAGCTTCTTATGCAGTTACAATATAACTAAGCCTGTAAAGTTTGAACATCCCTTCTGATACCTTTTTGGGAGAAGAATAAGAAATTCTGTTTTCTGCGTAAGAAAACTTTCCCTCTTATCCGATAAGCTTGAAAGGATAGGAAAAGCTCCGAATTGAATAAGAGAAGAATTTATTCACCACCATTTAAGTTGCAATCGTTATGCTTTTGAGCCCCTTCGAGTAAAGCTTCTCAATATTTCCCCTTTGTGGAATGTATTTCAACTATCAACAAGTCTTACTGTAGACATTGCTGTAAACACTTTGAACTTTGAACCGTTATTTTCAAAATGTATGCTAATGATAATAAATTCAATTTGTATTGAAGAATACGAGCAGATTAACTTTGTTAATCTGGGCGTAGATAGCGATGCAAGACTCTCCGCTACGAACTCGCATAAAATATCCACAATTTTATGCAATTATTGGTAACTGGTTTGAATCAAATATTTTGACGATTATAGCCAGTTAGCCCCTTAAATAGTTTTCTTTAATAATTTTACACAAATACCAACTACGAGGATCTAGGCTTATCACGGTAGGAGCCAACAAACACAATAGTACACTTTACGAGACGATAATCTTGTGTAATATTTTTAATGAATGTGGGACTAAGACACAACTTAACCAGGTCTCATTATTTAGTAACTTTTCAACGGAAGAAGAATAAATAAAACGAATCAAAATTAAACAGTGAAGTTTTACAACATTTTAATCAGCAACATCGGCAAAACATCGCCTTTTTTTTTTTTTTTTTTTACAAAAACAGTCGCAAACAACCAAACATAATGCGATGAACACCAAGTAAATTATATTCATATGTGAGCCGTTGCTTTTAAAAGCGGCCTAAGTCTCTTCTTCGAAACGATCAATAGGTAAGAACCGCGGTTAACAAGTCATTGCGGTAGAGTGTACTTTGGTCGTAAGTGTTCAGCTGATAAAGGCACACGGACCCACTAGGCTGCGGCCACGTTCCTATATCGTTCCTTTTCTGAATTTCTTCTTCTTTCTGACCGTCACCAGTGATTGGTCATTTAAAAAAAAATAAGCTACGGATTCAAAAACTTTTACTTCATTTAGTAAACATTTAAATATATTACGGATGTACATATATATTACGTTAATCAAGAATAAAATATAACAAGCTTTTAATGGATGCTTGGTTTATTATAAGAATAATCGAGTTCTCTATAATTATTTTTTTATTAATTTGCCTTACAAAATATCAGACAAAAAAAATCACATGCTGTGTCCAACTAATACGGAATGATGGTTTACTATGTTACTTTCACGTTTGTATTTGTAATATCACACATATACTCTTCGGGCATCATAAACACTGCGGCGCATTTTCGACTAAAGTAAACATGTTACCCATATTCGAATTGCACGTTTGTCTATCCGTCAAAAAGTTTGATCTTAAAACCTATAACTCTGCATAGACATTCCCTTATTGAGTTCGCTGATCCGGCAGAGTTCGCTTACAAACTCGATCTCATTTGTCTAATAAAATATGCAAACAACTTTGTAAAAAAGCATATTTTCATACACTATTGACACTGGCTTACATCTTATGGCCAACATTCATATAAACAGTGAAGAGGACATTTTCACAAAAATTCAGAGAAAATTGAATCCCTTCGCCCAATTGAAACGTGAAGAATAGTCAACTAAACAGAATTTTACATTTTTCCCCTGTTTACTTGAGATAACACAAGTTAAGAATTCGCCAATGATGATGACCAATGTTACATTGTTGCGTGTGTACAGACAGTGCCATTTTGAACTATTGGTCTTAAGTCAGATCGAACGACCTTAGTCTCATTCGTGATCACATTTCATATTGATCTTAATTATTTATACAAACTTTTGGCTGGACAGACAAATGCAGTTACATTATCCCTGAATCTTGACACTAATCAAGAACAGTATATATATATATATGTACCTTATGAAGCTCCTGATGCATGAAGACTGTTAAATCGATATATAAAAGTTATATGTTAAAATCTATATATAAACGAATTACTTAATACATATATCTCTTCCTATTTATATATATGTACATATATATATTTCATCTCTCTCTCTCTCTCTCTCTCTCTTTTTATCTATCTATCTATCTCTATCTACGTACATTTATATACTTTCCGGTTTTGAATCAAATGCATTCACATAACTACGTGATGATGATACATATAAATGTGAATTACAGATGATTGCTTGTATTATAACAGGCTGATGGTGGTGATGACGATGACGATAATTGGCATCAAATTAAAGTTGTCAATAGAGAAATTGCAGTATTTCAAATAAAACTAAATATTCATATAGAATGATGGTAATGACAATAATAAAAACAAAAATGCAAAATGATGACGTTAATGATGATAATGAAGGTAACACTTGTTCAAATAATTTCATGGTCATGGTATATAGAAAAATTAAATAACTATTTGATATTTTTGGATACGACAGCTATACGCTATATATGTGCATGTGGGTAAGTAAAACTCTTTATGGTATTTTTATATATTTTCGGTAATTAAAAGAAACACATTTATAACTAACTATATGAAGAGGGTATAAATTGTTAAAGGACACTTTTTATTCATAATTTAAACATTTCAAAACTAAACGCAATTATAAATATTAACGAAAAATTTTTTAATAATTAAAGTTAATAAGTTTTTCAGTATTTAAAAAAAAAAAACAATTTATTAGGCATTTAAAGTAAGTTCCATGGTTTCAACTCTTCTTTCAGTATTTTTAGCTTAGCAACTCAACAAAATATAGGCAGCATAGCTTTGACGTGCAGCTAATACTAAGGTTCTGCAACGTCGCCGAAATTTTAACAATTTTTAAAGGGTGTACTCCGGACCTATCCAAACGGAATTTGCGAGCGCAACATTGTCTTAAATGCTTACGCGTACTGAAAAAGCTTTGAGGTGAATGATTCGAAGAAGATTTTATATAGAGATCTATACGAAATTCGCTCTTAAGATAACAGCACATATGTGAGTCTTGAGAGAATTGCGGAATCGTTTCTAAATGTTGTCATACAAACACATAAAATTAATATAATCGGGCAGGACTCTACCAAGGGAGCTTTGTTCTTTGTTGAGACTTGCTTTGCATTAAAATCCTTATATAAAGTTGCGTCTATGTAATACGACTTTGACACAGTCGCATCTCATGTTCGATTACTATCATGGACCAACGATGCAGAATAAAATATTAAGAGTTGTATTTTTAATTTTTTGCCACATAAAAGTTTACTAACAAAAAGAAATCCTTTCTGTTAAAAAGAAAACAGCTTGATAAGGTTTTACTTACACGGTCTTCTTGTACATGTTTGTAATGCATTTATTTAGAATTTAACGAGAAGGCTAATACAAATCAAAATCTTTTCTATTGATTAATTTCGTCAGCCGTATTGATTATTTTTTCAATATTCCCACGTAATATACGTAATTCACGCAAGCTTTGGGGGTCCACACCGTTCCAAAATACCGGCTTGAACTTCATCAAGCTTTTTCGGACGCAATGACATCGCGCCATCCCGCAAAAGTATATTGACATTCGCAAATCTATCGGGCAATGTGTGAGCTATTACTGGGCTGCCATATTTCGACATAACCATTTCTGTTGGCTTAGGCCAACGCATAAAGACAACCAACGGCGATACTGACTGTCCCTCAAGGCATATTTTGCGTTTACGTTCAACGCTATGAATTCGGCTATGATTAGACAGCATTTTATTTCGGGCTCCATGCTCCATGCCAATTGAAGAAGAGTGTTCATCACAAGCTGAACGACTTCGTCTCTGGCATTTGGCACGAGCTGAATTTAACGGTGCTGGTAAACGAAAAATATTCTTTGCTTGTTGTTGCGCAACAGTGCCCGAACTGCATGGCCTCGAAGTGTCCTCGGTAAGATACCCTTCGTCCTTAACACTGGCAGGCTTATTGCTTTGCATTGGAATTAAATGAACCGGTTCACATAATGGGACATCTTCTAAAGTATTTAAGTTTATTTTTAGAAGGTCACCCATTTTCAGCGCTTGGTCCTTGTTGAAACAAATCTTGCCCATCGTCCCATTCTTCAATGAAAGTTTCTACATCATTATTCATATCAGCGCAATAAACATCAAATGTGCTTTAAATTCACATATTTTTTCGTCACGAATTTGAGATTCGCGATAGCGTTTCAAATTTTTGTTTATTTTAGTCCGTGGCATTTTTTCTCCTTTTGCGTATTTTTTTGCAATTAAATAATGACGTACAACACAAGTATACACAAGTTTTCCCGCCTACTTTGTTATTAAAAAAATGATTTTATTGTGAAGTGTTTTTTATTGCCCTTTTTAACTGAACCGAACGAATTTCATTTTAAAAAGCAATAACTTGACCCTAATATAATATATAAATAATCTCACTATTACCGGCAATAAAAGCTTCAAGTTGCACAGTAACCTAAACTACTCTTGTACGAGATGGAATCCCAAACTTTAACGTATATAGTCCAAGTTTAGTGCAATTAACTTTTACCTTAAATTGCTTTTATAGGCCAATTTCCATCATAAAATATAAATTAGATCCTTTTCCCTTATCAAGGATTACTTTTCGTTGGAATACCTATATGAATAAAATTTTACCGATCAAGTTTTCAACAAAAAATATTAAAAGTTGATCCCTTTTGCCATTTAATATCCTAGTTTTCTTACTTCGGAACATATGTCATATATATATATATGTCATATATATATATATATGATGATATATATGTATATATATATATATATATATAGAAATGTTCAAAAAATTGCTTTATTCAATTCAAATTTTTCACGTCACGAGCTTAATGGACCGAAATGCTAGTACTCAGTGAGTCATGTAGGGCTGTTTTAAAACTTGCTATTTTTTATTCACATACTAAATCTGTTTCAAAACAAGGCATTATATAGTAGTCACGAAAATGGTCCGATACAATCCATTTTCACTAGCATTCGTCCTTGAGCTTAAACACTCTTGCTGTAACCAACTTCGTCAAAATACCTCAAAAAATAAGTCGAACATAAGAATACATATTACCGGACACTCCAAAGATGAACGGGGAGCTTTAATTGACCCAGAAAATGATTTTGAAGCAAACGATATAATTAAAGGTGGATCTCCCTTAGAGTCTCCTTAGCGTTTAACATGCGAAAGGAAACTACTTTGCTAACGATAAGAGACCTGGTCAAAGCTATATTGTCGTGCATGTAGATTTCACTAGCAAGCTATAAGCTTGATATGTTTTTGAAGCTACTGAAATAATCGATAAGGAATGATGCAAAGAGCAACTGCTACAAATGAACAGATGTCATACACATGTCACGTACGGTAAAAAATATTTTGTCATTATGGTTAACGTTTATATCAATTGATTAAGAATTAAGTACTCGAACGGTCGGCATTTCAGCTAATCCAGAAGACATGAATCATTATGAACTTGCGCCCGAAAAATAATAACGTTTATGTGCAACTATAGATAGTATTTCCAATAGAATGTATTTTCTCCATATTCTTAAAAAGCCATTATCTCAGCAGCTGAATACATCAATGAATTCATTTACTCGAAGTAAAAGGTAATGTTACTCGCAAGGCCGGCCTAAGCAGCATTTTAAGAAAATCTCAAAAACTTATGCTCCATGAATTTAGTTCACTATGGAAAAAGCCGGTCGTCTAATGTGAGTAATTATTTCTTCATAAAAATACTGCATTGCTTGTACCAATTGACCTCTTTATTTACATCAAATAGTTTAGTTTTAATGTTCATGCCTTCGGCGAGGATTTACTATAAATAAATGAGCAGAAAATTCACTTGAATTATAAAAAGTCGGAGATAACGATAAGGAAATGTATAAAAGAAAATATATCACTGAGATAATAGTTGTTGTGATAACTTGTACTATTGGCGTTGGTCTTTGGTCTTGAAATGCTCGATACAATCGGTAAATACAGTTCCCTACCGACCCCATAAGGACCTATAGAAACCACAACCCACCACTCACCGTTTTGAGGCGTGAATGTGGACTTTGTCTCACCCTCTCGCATTTCTCTACTCCAGCGGTTGTGTCTTTTATCACATTTTTCCCATAGGTTACCCACATTTCTGTCTTCCATAATCAATCCCGTCAGGAATGCTTCCTGTTCGTTACGTTTCGCAGATAGAAAAGTGAATTTCATAAAACCTCTTTCCTACCAGCTCATGAAGCTCTGAATATATAGATCTTCGATTGTAGATCTCTTTCGTCAAAAATATTAGCACTCTTTGACGTTGGGTGCTCTTTGACGATGAAATATTTGCTTACATATCTGACAAATTTTATCAAGCATTGCGGGGAACATGTTGAGGATTGAAAACCAAAACGACTATTCCTTTCCACAGCTTTTACTTTCAATAACGTAAAGCAAATAAATTGAGAAAGCCTGCCGAGCATTCCCGCATCTAAGCAAATAAAATTCAACGCATCCATAAGTGAATTTTTTAAGCTTTGGCATGAAAATTGCAGAAATGTTCTTAAACCTACTGTCTCCTGATTTCAATTTTCAAGTGACTCTCATCGATAAAATTGTTTTTATGAAAAATTTAAAAATTTTACAATCAAGTCTCTGTAAACCCTATCAAAAGCGATATCTTCCAACGTTTTAAGTGAAATTATGAAAACAAATGTAAAAATATATAGAACAAGCGGCGACGGCGAATAATCTTAACATCTCTTATAGACGAGCACAATTTTTTCTTATCAATCAATATTGTAGGCATAAAAGCTATTATGAACAATGAATAATATATTTAACACTCCATGCAGATAGAAAATTGCGGTTATACGGTTATGTGCAATAGATGAACTCTGAGGGTAGGAAAAAGCCGTCGAAAAATTTCAAAAATCAAAAAGATTCCAAGGTCGGAATAAACCAAGTGTTCCTCATCGAGGGCTGATATTAGATACGGGACGTTTGTCGGCTTATTTATCGTAAGTGATTCATTGATTAATTCCGGCACATTCCGGAATCCCTATTATCCCTGTAATATACACGTGTTCTTAGGCTGTAGAGGCATACAAACAAATTTGCTATCATAACTCAATGTATCGATCTTTACTTTTCTATCCAATTTCATTTTACGAACTATTTTAATATTGTATTTTAATTCCGTGATAATTTATTATCAAATACTTTTAAATAATTATGAGCATTGTTTGTTTGTGATAAAACTAGTCGAAGACTTAGCTACTGCGTAATAGGTATGGCTTTGTTTAGGAAAACTAATTTAAATATTTCTCAACAAACTAATAAATCAGAGGTAGAGACAGACACACGTACACTCAATAGATTACAATGTTGGCGAAAGCCAAATATTTTTGATTTGTATTCTAATGCTTTGAATTTACATACACTTCATGTGTTTGGGGTAAAGAAAAAGAAATTCGAAACTTTCTTCTGCTGTGTTTTCCTTCTTTTTTTATTCATCCACTTTTTTTTTTTTTTGTTCCTTTTCTTGTTATTATATTTGAGAATTCAAGGTCTTTTTATGTCAAAAGAAAAACAAAGAAAAAAAATTATGAATGAAAATGTAAATAAATCTAGAAAATGTGCATATGCGTTAGTTAAATCAAATACTCGTATAATGCGAAATAATATGAAAGGAATGCAAATTTTATCTTTATTTATACATATATATATATATATAACGCAATCTGACTTTTTCCAACTTCTGTTGACTGTTTGCTTAAAACAATAGAAATTAATAAATTATGTAGATATGCTGTAGATCCAAGTGCATGTAGAACTTGGAACTTTAGGAACAAGTTTCCTTTTTTTACACTACTCACGAAAAGTATGCGTACGGGCTTGGAGAAACGATAAATCTTCGACTGCCCGCACGAATAACCGAATGGGTAGGAATGGCGGCTAACAAGTCAGTATTCGCGGGTTCAAATCTCAGTGCGAGAGACGTTTACTCCGGCCGCAGATGCAGTGAGTGTTCAGTCGCTAAAAGCATAACACACACCACATAGACCCGCCACTAAGCTGCGCTCACCGGCCTACATCTTCCCCTGTCTTCACTTCTTTTCTTTTCGGGCCGTTGCCGCGATACACGAATAGCGGACATCTTCCGAGTGCTTGGTCATTAAAAAAAAAAAGAAAAACGCCTTCAATTAACATCAGTATTAATCACAAGTACTAATGTCAAGTCAATATATCGGGGAGAATGACACATCGCTATGCTAAGCTTTGCGCATTTAGGGATACGAAACGAAGTCTTCTCATCCCGAAAACTCCATCTATAATTCTATATTAGAGGCTTTCATGATTAGCGAAACTGAATGAGTTTATTATCGTAATATATTGCAACCATTTGATCTCAACTAGGGACTATGACGGTTGAATATCATAACATATTAGTTACTCATTAGCAGTCACGAGACGACAGCATTATCCCTTGGATTAATCAAGACGCTTTCCATTGAAGCTTTCCAAGCTTGGCGTTTATTAGGCTCAGAACTTGGCTTTCTCAGTGCTAGTAAAAGCGGTGTTGTGTAGCGTTGCGTAAAGCATAAAGATAGCACTTTCACACAAGTGAAATCACATTTTGACAATGCCAGCCCGAACCGGAAGAAGACAATCCTCTGATAAATCTGAAAGAATGTATTCGTTCACTTTATTAAACTCATAAAAATACATACCGTTTGTACATTAAGTAACGGAAAACCTTTTTTGGCGTACTCTACATATGCACTACATCTTCTATTTTCTACCAAAATATACTTTTTCTAAAACGTGGCCTGCTAGTTGTCCGGAAAGCTTGAAGGATAAATCACTGGAAAAGGGTAGTTATAGAAACACTAGAGGAAAGTGCACGTACTATGGTTACGTTCCGTCATTCTATCCTTTTTATAGCAGAGAGATCCCAATTGGACAAGACTTATTAGCCATTAGTTGAGAAAGCTTGTGGTGTCCTGAAGAACAACTACACCACTTTAACGCCAAACAAAAGAGTATCGATCACGTGGCTACTCGTAGTCGATATGCAAAATTTAATTATAACGACAGAAGTTAATTTGTGACCTCTCGCAATGCCTTAATGTGGCAACTACTAGTTTCCGTGTTGATCGGTTTTTCGAGGTATGGCATGTTTCCAACACCATGTAGACGAGGAATAATTTCCTACACGATTTTAGCTCCATTAAGCGAGTGAATGAACAAATCTCTTAATTTCACTATACCCACAGAACTTCTTTTTACAACCACAGTGAGCAATAATCGAGAGGGAAAGAGAACGAAATTGAAAGCACATGTTAATATCTCCCGAATCATCTTTTCCGTTAATCTATTACTTTGCAAACTCATTTACAAAACGAGTTACATCAGTGGTTTTGATACCCATGATCTGTCGGGACAAATCGTATATAGGAATGATCTTAATGACATGTAACAACTGCCGGCCATTTTAATCGGAGAGTGCAAGCTAAAGACAAACAATTTATGGAAAAAAAAGAACTTCGTGCACAATTTAATCGAATACTTTGTATGAAAACTTTCTCAAGGCGCTGTATATGTATTACATAATGTAGTTATATTATATATAATTTGTGTAATATTATCTACTTTCTATTGTAAAATTCTCGGGGTCTTCACTCGCATATATATATAAATATATATATATATATATACATTTTGATGCTTCTTCTCCGCTCATCTATCTTCGCTTTTCATATACATAAATATCTCAGTCTTTCTGCATATCTTTGTATTGAAATTAAAACAAAATATGACTAAATTAAATCCCAGCAATCTTGCATAAGCAGTTCATTTAATTATGCCTAGAGAGTGTTTGCATGTACATACAAACACACCGCCATAAGTTTTTTTCCTTTTTCATTGTTTGATTATCTTCTTGCACTTTGCTGTATCTAGTGCTAGATTTCTCATTAAAGCAGATTTTGACTTTGACCTACATGATGTGGCTGTTGATTTAGTATTTTACTTTTCATTTTTTTCATTTTTTCTTTTGAAGATTTCATTTTTTCAGAAATCTGTTTTTAATTTTTTTTCTTTTTTTTTCCTTTTTTCTCTCTTTCACCTTCTTTACTCTTTTTGAATTTCTCCTTTTTGTTTTTTTTAGCCCCTTTTTTGTTATTGTTACTTTAAAGAAGACGGATTATACTCATTGGGATTCCCTTTTGTTTTCTATTCAGTATTGTGTAATAACGAAATGAATGCAATTTAATTAGGTTTGTTTAAACTTTCTCTTTCACACTAAAGAAATGCAAGCAAAAAGAACAAAAAAGGAAATGGTTATCGAATTGAAGACATATTGTTACAAATTTAACTCACTGGCAACTTATTGCCTTTAAAAGTAGAAAAGAAGAAGAAAATGAATCGAAAGTGCTACAACAGTTCAATTCAATTCTCCCCATAGATATTTGATTTTCTTCAAGCCATTCAAAAAATCATTAGAGAAGATTTGTAAAATGTGCGCATATAAAATAATGTTAGAAAATTGCAAAAAGTTATTGAAGTTATCTTATTTGCTTTGCTCTAGAAATTTCCTTTTCAGCATTCGAGATCATCGGAAATTAATTGCATTTTATTAAAAAGGGGTATAATGCGCTTCATGTTCGATTTCAATTTAAATTGTTTTTTGGCCATCATGTGACCAACCAACCAGCCTTTATCACTCCACGAGATATGGCAAAAGGAAAATCAACTGAAATAGACAAAGGAAAAATGTTAATCTATGTTAGGATTTAAGGCTCACCTCTCCGCATTACAATTTTCAATAATTTTATTATTATTTTCATTCGTTTTGAAATCAACAAATCCATCAGTCGTTTCAAAGATAGCCTGACATCGGCACGCATTACCAATTGCCATTAACTTTTACGGTTCGGACTCGTTTCTTGAAAAGTGAAAAAAAAAAAAAACAAAAATGTAAAAAACATTACAGTTTGCCCCTACCTGACGCTACCTCGCCTAATATATCTATTCATTTATCTTCGTAGTAATGCACATAAAATTGCACATGATTTTTATATCAAGGCATTCTTTTTATGATCCAAATTGGGTGCAGTTCTTAGGCTTAGTTTTCATGAGAACTCTTATAGAGTGCTCGGTCACAACAATAGACCTATCTGATCCGCCTTCCACATCCGATTAATTTCTATATCAAACTACTGATTTCACCATGAAATGTTGAACATTGCATTTTGTTAGCTGGTGAAGATTTAATTTTCGTAGAAACGACTGACTATACGGCAGGGGATTCCAAAAATTGACCCACCCCATCCAAATTTGCCGCAGGAATTTAAAATGCCGGAGCACTATTGCTATGCGACTTTTGTCGAGAAATTCTGAAAATTTGCAATTTTTTTTGGGTAACTCCGCTTTCATGTTGTGGAAAGCGGTCAAATAGGCGGTCCAATGCAGTTCAGTTTGATCAAAACCCACGAATGTACAAAATTTTGTCAAAATGTCTCAAAAATAGTTGCCTTTAGATTGAACACAAGACCAATGGATAGACAGACGGACAGGCAGATGAACGGAGGGAGAGACGAACAGATACACAACGAAGCTTAGATCAGATTCAGAAAATGCATAATAAATGCTGGGTCTGTTTAAGAGTTATATGCACCATACACATCTCTTTTGGGCATTACATACATCGACACAAACGTAATAAATTTTGTGTCATAAGCAGTGTAGAATATAATCTTCTATAATAAAAACTCTGTGTCATAAGCAATGTAGAATATAATCACGCGATGCAATTACGGCATACGCTGTATGATAGGTGCACCATGCTCGTTGCTCATATTTCTCGTGAAACCATTTCGATAGCTTAAAAAATAGATTATTTTTGACTTTTTTTGTTTTTTGTTTTGTTGTTACCCCTGAATGAAACAATCGAAACCATCGAGTTAAGGATGAAAATGATGTCGCCTTTGCTTATGGTCCGGCACTTGTTGTGCTTGATGATAGTTCAGCCTCAGTTGTTCAGTCAACTTAAGCTTATCCGCACGCAGGTTCAAGTGCTTGTGCCACACTTAATTCTTATTAAGGACGACGTTCTCTCAACTTATTTCTTCGCATCGGAATAATTTCAATGACAAGTAAAAGCTCCAAAAATGTACATGCAAATTACTCCGTTCATCCGAAATTATGCTTTACATTTAGGCTTTTAGTCTAGGTTAGAACCGCTGTCCTACATATAATATGTTATACAGGTAAGACAATAGGATGTAATTAAAAAAAAAAGAGTGCAATGTAACTGGACCGCGTAACCGTAAGAACATACAGTAGCCGAATAAAGTCTACATACAGTACAAGGAACCAAGGTTTTTCTTAAACACCGCGTTTATGAGTTGACAACAACATAACAAATCCAAGATTTTTTTTAACTTAAGACAAAGTTATAAGGAAAAAATAACACAAAAAAGCTATCAATTAACGCGAGATTCTTTCTTTCGTTTTACCGAAAATATGACAAAGTATACGAAAACACGAAAAAATTTCTCAAGAGGTTAGGAATGGCAAAACCAATCAGAATTAATCGCGCTGCTGTTCAAGCCATTTATGCAATATGATAACAACGCAAACACCGGGGAAAATAAGCACCGATCAGGCCGACCAAACATGTAAAGTCGTTTGGTGGACCGTGAAAAACGAAATACTATCGAAATTGTAGCAAATGAGTCGAGAACTAGTACTGTTGACATTGCAAAAGATCTACAAAAATATAAGCCAATTAGTATTCACCACAAAACCGTTCGAAATGTTTTAAGAGACAGCGATTTTCATGCATGTGTGTATGTGCAAGTGGCCAAAAATTTGCCAACAACGTCTTCTTGACTTTCTCCACCGAGTTATGCATGCACAAAAGCGAATGAATTTAATTTTGTCTTTTTCAACCGTCCGTCCGTCCATAAGTAGCATATACGATCACGATTATGTAACTTTGTGAAGAACATTGCATCAAATTTAGCCTTAAATTTTGCGATCTTGCGATCGGAAATCGGAAACTTACAAAAATTGAAAAATTATACATTTAGGCCTTGGATTTGTTTACAGGAGAATACTTCACTTGCAATGTATCATCTTTTCATATGCTCGATTACATTACGAATATCACGTCAATTAAGTGTATTAGTATAGGGGCATGTGACACCTTAATATCCCTTCGCTTGTCATATAGGCCAACATTGCGCGATAACTGAATGGAAAGCTTGCATACCATACTATGGTTCACATTTGTTTTAAAGACAAAAAAAAGAAAATAAGTCAATAAATAAAAATAAAATCAAGCGAACAGCAAGTATCGAAAAAGAATCGCCTCAAGTCTTATATAATACTTTTTCAAGTTTTTAAAACAATTTGGATATCTGGCGATGCATAAGAACTTTCGAAACATCGATTGTTCGTTTGCACGAATTACAAATTTTTAGCTTATGATAATTATTATGTGATTTAACATAATTACATATATTATTTAATGTAAAATTGTTGTAATAAATTAAATGATTATATGTTTATTATTATAATGATTATTATAATCATCGCATAATAGCATACACTGTTACTTACTCTAAAGTAGACGAGTGTGATGCACTGCTTTCTAATATAACGAAAATGGTGTCTACAATGATATCTGTTAGTAGGGGTTGACTCTTACATAATCCTTTAAACAAGTTCCATTTTCGTCACCTAAAATTAATTGCTTCGTATTTAGCCTGTGAGTTACCGGCTACCGTGTAATTAAGCGGTACCTACTGCACTTATCCAAGTAAATTTAATGGCCTATCATTTCGACTTATATGAACGACCGATTCGAAAGGAATCCGAAGGTGTACATTTAAAAATAGCAACTGCAGTCCGAACGTAATTTTTCGGTATTATATTAATTATACCCTACACCACTTGTCGCCCAGGCTGCCAAGTAAGCTTGTGCGGACGTAAACAACACACAGAAGGGCTTAAGAAAAACCCAAATTTTATAATACCGATCGATGCAGAAAGTGATTCTGTCCATCTGTCCGTCTTTTTTTCTTGGATTCAACCCACCGGTTGCAAATTTTTGAAATATTTTGAAGAAATTTGATACATCGACATAGGCGAACGCTACCACACGAATAGTTCAGATCACTTTTTCAAGCACCATGCATAACTGACTTAACAGACTTAAAAAAAAATAAATGTCAATTCTTCTTAAAGCCGACCAGCTAAGCAGAAATGCGTGGATAACCCTGACTTCCTTCCAAGATTTGATTACGACGATTAATTGCAAATGTTGAAACGTTGAAGCAATTGGCTCAAAGCCTCCCTATTATTATTGTATAGAACTTCTCTTAGCGTGCTTTCAATTTGGGAGCAGAGAAAAACAGGTCATATACATATACCGAAAAGTTCGTCATTTATAGCAAAGCGTTTTAAAAACTTTCTCGTAATGATTTTAAACAACATTAGGATTAAAGACACTGTAGCGATAAAAGTCGAAGAAGAAGCCACGTGTGGATAGAATTTAGGTAGAGGAAGAATTTAAGTTTAGGTAGAGAGATTTTAATTGCACATTAAATGGGCCCGTGGCAGGACGGGATGGTATCTTTTGCTGTGGGAATACTTGAGTTTAATTTATGTTTGATAACTTCTCACTCAAGACTGATCAGTGCAACAATATTCATAGCATTGTAGTACACCTGTTAAGTAACCAATGTTTACAGTAGCTATCACTTTAACCTATCTTTTACTTTAAATTGTTTTGAATTAAGCGTTTCTAAGATAAGCAATCTTACTATTATGTAGTTTATACGTAAACCATACTTACAAATCAAGGCCAGTGACGTGTTAGTACTAGTCTTGTTAAGCAGTTTGTAATAGGTGCAAGTACCCATCCAAGGACCCTTATCGTATCAATTTTCATTATACATAACTCAACATTTTTAACGAAATTTCATTTAGGACATGTTTAGATTTCGATTAACAGCCGCACTCTGGCGTTGTGAACGATCACGCTTCCATAACAAAAAAAGGCCTATGACTCCTTATGGCAATGCGTGCTCCTTGCTTTTTAGTTCCCTGTACGCTGAATCTAAGTTTTATTCTGCTTTATTTATTTTTTAATTTCTTTTGTACCCACTCTCGTCAAAATGAAAGTAAGAAAAAAATTTGCAAAATTTTTGCTAAAATTACTTATGCATAGGGCAAAGGATAATAAAAGACAAAACAAAAATATTCAGTTGTAAAATTATATCAAAAATATAAAAAAAAACAAATAAAAATGTTATAGTGGACTACGGGTCACGATTGATAAACTGGTCACACTTCGTTTAATGCAGTTATTCATATAATGACTTTCAAAATAGGCCATCATATGGGAAGTGGTCAAGAAAATGGTTCGTTCTGAACTATTAGCGCTCGTCCTTAGAGTAAAACATACCTATGTACCATATTTTATCAATATGCCTCAAAAATTATCGCTTGTAGGTTGAACAGAGTAAAACAAAACTCTCGGACGGAAGGACAACCTTAGGTCGATTTCATCGATCGATCCATGTAATAAGCGATGGGTCTATCTCGAGTCTTTCTACATGTTGCACACACTCGCACAAACTTTATATAGCCTTATACAGCAAGTGATATAAATTATAAAAGGAAATTAATCACCTTTTCAGTTTTAAAAACAAAAATTTCATGTGTGTCAGTAAAAGATATATTTTTTATCTGTTTTTTTTCTATTATCCACTTGCATAGCCCAGTAGGCGAAGGACCTCGACTAACATCTCAATGGTCGTGAATTCAAATCTCATGTGCGGTAGAGTTTTCTTAAAAGCCGATAGCGTTAGACGCTA
>KK499877.1:261949-264449 GCA_000688715.1 Glossina pallidipes | reverse complement strand
AACTAAAGAAATGCTCAATAACACTAATGTCTTCTGCTTTGATATTTAAATGCAATACAAGTGTAGGTAGGTGTAATACATAGAATTGTTGAAAAGTATAAGTAACACTTATATCGCAATCAACTATGTTTGCGAAAAGCGAAAGCAAAAGCAATTATCAGAACATCGTTCACCTTGAGACCAGTCCGAAATGAGTTAATTGCGAAATGATTTTACGAATTTTTGGTCGCTTTGCGGCCAAATTTCAACAACGATATAAACTTGCATAAAGAAATTTATAGGTTATTGAGGCGAGCACAAAGAGACCAATCAGATAACATTATTGCTCATGAAAGTTCTACTACCCGTCAAAATGCCAATGGCGATGCCACTTTCTTATCTATGATGGATACAATCCTTCAATCAACTATAAATTCTTAGTAGACAGGATCTCGTCTACTCGTAGTCGATAGAATTCAATTCGCCTTTAACAAGCCAGCAAATCATTGAAGGACTTAAACTTACTTTCGAACATCACCTTTCAATTGTAGTAAAGACAATTAAAAAAGAAAAACAAGTAAGAAAATTATATTCGGTCATGACCGAATCTTTTATACCTATCGCTGTTATGCTGAAAAAGACAAAAGTAAAACAAAAGTAAAAGGACTACATTTTCATCCTCTATAACATTAAGTGGGCGTGGCTGATTTTTTCTGTTTTCAATATAAAAGGTTTTACCATATTGGCAAGTGCGGGGAGGGGGGGCACTTAAAAACGTTTAAATCACTTCCAAATGTTGCATATTTGTAGGCGATATCTTCATTTACGTGCAGAAGGACAGATGGACAGACGAACACACGGATTTGTTTAGGTGCCTTCCAAATGTGAAACCAGCGATGAATTTATACTTCATGGGGTTTTTAAAGCTTGTTGCCTCGCTTAATAAAAGTGTTGAAAAAATAAATTAAATTTTGATATATTACAATATTGGGTAGGCGTGGTCAATTTTTTCCATTTTTGTACAGATACTACAGCACCACCCATTGAATAATTATTCAAATTTTTGTACATATATTTGCTGTAAACATTACACAAACGTACTGACACGCAGACAGACGGACATGCTTAAATTGAGTTCGAATTTGATGCTATATATATACTTTGTGCGATCTCTGATGCCTCCTTCTGGGCGTTGCAAACGTTTTCACAAAATGAATATATTCCTCATTGGAAGCAAATCCATGTTCTGATAGAGGAGATTTTCGTTCGTATTTTTTTGCAAAAAGTTTTAGTAACGCAGTTGTGATTCTTCTTCCCTACGTTGGTTCGTGAGGTTCGGGATACAACTTGTAATTTCAGGATAAGTAGAAAAATTCAGTTTTACAGCCAGCGATAGGAAAAGAACTAAAGGAAATCATAAGGAAAGAGCTTCTTCTGCTTAACAACAGATCCCCAAGGGACGGCAGATTAAATATAGTGTCGATACCTACAACCATGAAAAATCATAAGGCAATTTGATGCAAACACAAATGGCTAACGTCACAATCTCAACTGGTGTCTTACGAAATTTTCGATCGAAGTCATTGCATTGACGTTTATTGTCAAACGTTTATCTATCTTGTTTTGCAATAAACTCTTGATACATCACACGACACCATAAATTCCTTTATGCAAACGTAATCTGTTAAAGCAATAGTTAAAGCCAATGAAAGGGATTAAAAACAGAAAGCTTCATCGCCGACATATCGGAAATGGCGTTTGGGATTTTTTGAGGAATAACTTAAAGAAATTCTGTTCTATAAGCAATTGATCCAGAAGGCAATGAGAAAAACGAATTTGACGATCTATGCGTTCGAATAAAGTTACCTATATAAACGCAAATCGATGAAGGTATCGCCTGCTTATCTGAATTCATTCAATTAAATATCGACAGTGAACATACCTGATATGGTCTGTGCTTACCGAAACTCAACAGTATGAATATTGAATGCAAAAAGTTTTATTACGTTACTTAATCAGATAACTGATCGAAAGCTTGGCCCATCGAATATCGAAGGGCATGCCTTCACCATAACCACAACGGTTTCCAAACAATTAATGATAAATATCTGAAAGGTCTCAACACAATACAACCGCGCTATGACAATGGAACTTTTCACTTCAATTCTGACAGAGGGGAATGGTGGACAAGCTAGAAGCCCTGTTGATAACGTAGCGCCTACTTATATCTCATTGTAGTAGTTCGCATCAACCAAGGGTCCTATGGTGTTAATTTGATACACAATTATGACAAAAGTTGAGGAAAACGACCCGTCTCTTTAGATTTATTAAATTCCCACCAAGCTAGCCTGGCTAACTGTTATGATTGCTGCAAGATATAGGCAAAGAATTGTCAAGCAATAAAATCAATTGACCCTAATCACCAATGTGATGTCAGCAAGTACGACAATGAGGTAAGATCCGAGACACGATGCAAACCCCTTCTTTCCCTCAAGCATTTACACGTATTGAGTTCAAAGTC
>KK499877.1:191949-256949 GCA_000688715.1 Glossina pallidipes | reverse complement strand
AAATTTAAAAATTAACTGTGAAATACAAAAATTGAAAAGATATTGAAAATATAATAACAGCGATGTTGTCGCAAATGTTCATTTTCATGAAACATTACAACTAATCTGCATTTTTTTGCAGAAAATTGCTTGAAATTTCTCTTATTAACAATGAAAGACCAATAGAAACAAAAAGTAATTTGAAAAAAAAAATCCAACACAATACATATTCGATTTGTTGGCATCGTGTTCTAACATTTGGGACTTCTGTACCGTGTTATACAAGCAACAAGCCTGTACCTAATTTACAACTTGCTTGAGACTGAAACCGTATTGCGGCAATGGATCTAATGGAGCTAATGGCTCTATTAATGCAACAAATTTAATTTAATATTTTTGAAAGAAACAAACAATCGTAGGCTACTTTCAAAGCAAAGGGTGCATATGATCTCGATTGCATTTCGCTTATATCACAAGCTAATTGCGCGCAATTTTGTTAGCAGCTCTTAGTTTAAAATAAACTTTAACATCGATAGCCGTAGAAGGAACAACGTTCATGCATTCAGAAGTTGCTTGAACTTCAGTGCTTGAATGCACTAACAACACTAAATAGAGGACGGTATAGATGCATAATCGGCTATAATCGGCTGATCATCGTCAAGGAATTTTAAATCCTGCACAATAACGAAAAGTCTTATACGTATCCTTTATTAACTAATGGATAAGAAAGACGACTTAAATGGAAAATGATATCAAATTCTCGCTCTACACACTACTCCATTGACACTATCGGAAAATTGATAATCGCGTATATATGTTGAAATTCGAAAAAGCCTTTTATTGAGTAAATACTAAAGCAATTTTCGAAGTAATTTTTTATCGATAAAGTTGAAGAGATTGCGAGAAGATTTGAATCTTCTATCTTCTATCTTCTATCTAAAGTGCAAAATGTGTACTTCGCTTTAAAGAACTTAAATTACTCTGAAATGCAAAAGAAAAAGAAGAATTTGCTGTCATTGAAAAAAACAACAACAAAAATGAACGGCACAACTTTCTTGCAAATTTTGTAAATGCCTTACGGTATTATCACCAATGTTATGACAAGGCAAGAGCACTCTTCTCTGCTGATTATAATAAAAAAAAATAAAAAAAAAAAACTCAAAATCTTTTACGTCCTCCCTCATAACAAACATAAATACTTAATAAATTTTAACAAACTTTAAATTATATGGTACGTGTACATCTTAACTACACCTACCACTATTACGACTACCATTACTACTACTCTACTACTCTACTACTACTACTACTAGTACAACTACTGGCTGTACTATCCACCAAAGAACGGAATGGCATTAATTTCATTAAGTGTTCTGTGCTATATTGTCTCTGACACGCGAGTTGACACCAGCTTAAGTGCTGGCTAAGTCATAAAGACACAAACGAAAAATAATCAAAAACGATGTACAGTCATAATGGCCATAAACTGGCATAGAAAAACTGAGTCATAACTAACTATAAAAGGATTTCAAACACAAGTATAACTCGTTACGTTTGCAATTTTGACATTTTTACTATCATTAGCAAGTCAAATAGATTTGTGAACGGAAAGAGTAACAGCATGCACTAAAGGACGGTAAATTTTAATAAGTGAAAATATGAGCACAGTTTATCAACTTAACTTAATATTTGTGCCAAAGTTATATCTGTGCAAATATTTTAAGTATAAAAAGATTGTCAATAGCACATGCACATGCACATGCATCATATCTATCATGTAGGAGAAGAGCGCTAAGCTTTAGTTAGTTTTCGTTTTCGTTTTCGTGCGTAAGTAGCTTGATGGATAGAAGAATCTCATCTCATCATGATTACACTTATTTCGAACGATATTGAATTTCAAAGGAAGCAACACTCTTTTGGAAAACCAATTATAATAAATTGTTTCAACTATACTCATAGCAATATTTAAGATTCCGGGATGTGGAATCGCTTTGATAAGATGTTAAATTAATTCCTCAAGCTTTGATTTGTTTATATGCAAGAGTTTTATAAGAAGAAAAAGAAGACAAAGAAGAAGAAGAAACTTTTATGGAACAATGCTTAAGTGTCTAAGTATTTGTATGTAATATTGCCAAAAATTGTTTTCGATGGCCTTGAACATTTAACATCATCATTATTATCATCATTATCATCATCACCATCATCACTATTTTTCGTTACGTAATAATCATCAAATAATACTCTTAATCAGCTTTACCTTGAAAACTTTCCTTCGCCACTCGAACGCGAACAAACAAACTATGCACTCCGTCAACGCACATATATACGTGAACTGTACTAAATACATTTAAAAGTTTCTCAAAAATGTTTAGGAGTCAAGCAAACGAGAAAGAATTGAATGTAAAATTCATTTTTAAGGCAATTATTTGCAATATAAAGCAAATTGCCGACAGCATCGGCTCTCCCTTCAACATTAACATCATCGACAACAATATTATATTAACATCAATATCATTGTCAGCCAGTTGGCCAAGTGGCCATAGCAGCAAATTTAATTCAAGTTAAACATCAAATTTAGAAAAAAATTAGAAAAAAAAAACGTTCGTTCATATTGAACGCCTTGTCCTCTTTTCTGCTCTTCCATTTGAGTGCGCTTGATGTGGACAAGATTTAACGAGTAATGAATAAAGCGCTTAGTTGCCTTAGGAAAAACGAATGAATTATCGACTAACGCTTCTCTTTTTGCTGAGTCGATGTGAAATTATTTAACGATCCTTTCCATTATTCGCTTTTGCCATCACAAGTATTTTCTTAACGCAAGTAATATCTTGTCTTAATATCTATTTCTCTCAATTCTCGCACTTCGATCCCATTTTACGAAGAGAGAAGAAGTAGCAAGTCTGTAAGAGAATGCAATTAAAGAGGAAGATTTGTAAAGACGAACCGTGATTGACGAGGAGAAGAAAACAAAATCATTCATAGTAGCGTGAACCTCATACCGCATGCATACCGCAAAAGTACTTAAGAAAGTGCTGTGAGTGATTCCCGCGTGCACACACATTTCGTATCGAAATTCGTTGCCAACTTATTGCAAATTAAGCGTTTTATTAAATTGTTCCGAAAGTAATTGCATCTCTTCTCAACCAAGCAGTTAATTGCGTCTTTTGGCAGCCAAGTTCACACATGAACCGCTTTGTCATTGTATGTTTTGACAGGGCTTGTGGGTAGTGTGGCAATAGCTATTGTCTGATGTTCACTTATAATATCGAAAGTCGAACACAGCATTTTCAGCATATTTTGACATTTTACTATAGAAAAAATGAAAATGCTTGAGATTGAAGCAAGCAAAGACTTGTTATACGGGTATACCGGAAGTGATAAGCAAAATATCGTTCCGGCAATTCGAGTTGAGAGTGATGAAGATCAACTCCCGAATACGAACAATTCGTGAGATTACTAAAAGATTACGCTTTGTGATCATGTGAAAAAGATCCCCTTTCGATTTGACCAAAAAAATTGATATGCCCTTCCGAACAAGCTAATATCTGAGAGGCTTTCTGCAGTTCTCCTTGCGATGAGTTCCTCGAATCTCTTATTGTTTTGCTCACGGAGAGCAAGCAGTCATTATAGTATCTATCTCCTTGCTTTCGAATTAAAAATATACTTTCGTCATACGATACGGCTTACGATATAGTAGTATGATGCATTTTGTTGGTGTTAAGTTCTGAAAGATTCTCAATCATATTTCCAACTTGTCCGTATTCATTAAATTTCATTTTGCACAAAAAAAAAACACATGAGCGACATGCTCGGAGCTGGAATATTTCCAACACTCTGCAATTTCGAGGAGTTTAAAAAATTTCCCCAGCCGGGCTTATCAACTTAGAATACCAAAATACTACTACTTGGCCAGTTTTGTCGGGAATTTTTGAAAATTGCAATGTTTTCCATATGACGACTTCTCAAAATAGGGCGTTATATTAGGAGTGGCCGAAAAAGTGGACCAATCCAAACCACTTTCAATAGCATTAGTTCGTGAGTCAAAACATATTCGTGTACCAAATTTTAGCAAAATATCTCAACAATTGCGACCTGTAGCGTGAACAAAATTTACATGGACAGACACCGGATGAACGGGCGGACAGACGGACAGACAAGTTTAAATCAATTCAGAAAATGATTCTGAACCGATCGGTATAATAAAAGGTGGGTTTTTTTAAAGCCCTTCTGCATGTTACATGCGTCCGCACCACAAGTGGTACGGGTATAAAGACTGTAGCAAATTATCTCTTGAAGGACGGGATTTCAAATTATCGAAAGGATACTATTCCCCCGCAATTTTATACGCACATATGTATTACACCCTTTATACCCTTTATGCTCAATATATTTTCTTTTTAGTTTTATTATATAATATTTTCGCTTGTTTACTTTCCACATATGATTGTCTGTGGACTAGACAAAGTGGACTAGATTTGTGCGCCTTTGTTTTATATAACGTTAAGATGCTTAGATAAGACTCGGAAAAGGTAAGGCATTGGAAAAGTGAATATCAGCTCTTGTATACTATTGGGATGATGTTGTTGATCGGAACCTTCCCAGTTATGGCGATTAAGCAAAGAAACAATATGTCTGCGACATTTTCAATATAAACTTTTGTCTCTTGTCATATTTATTATACTTTTATTATGTTCTTAATTCATTAATGCATTTAACGCTAACAGAAATAATTTATAAAAGTTTTCTACACAAATACATATAAACATTACTTGCTTATTAAGTCTTCAAGGCAGATCGCGTTTGCCATAATTTATTCTTGTTTGTTTTTGTTAATCCGTTGATATGCTGAGTATCTATTTTTACTTTTTACCAGAGAATACCCGAGGAATTCTTGTTACTAATCACCTGCACAATGTGTGCCTCCGATTGATAAAACATTATTTTTATTAACATGCAATGAAAAACGCTTTAACTTTGATTATTTACACACAAATACATAAATAATAAATGAGGAAAAAACAAAGGATTATATATATGTTTTAAAAAGACAATTTAAATCGGTTCTGATATATTCGCCCCACACAATAATCTATAAAATAGTTCACCTGGATATATAAGTTTTGAGAACTAGGGGGAGCTACAGAGTAGAACAAGGACCTTATCGGGAAACAACACTAGCAAAAGTGCCTTTCATCTCCGCAGTATATTGAAAAATTACTTTTAAACAAAACCGAATACGTATTTACCGTAAGTGCTCTGAATCCACAGGAACTTATTTAAATAAATATATTTAATGGAAAAGTACAAATACAATAGTAAAATGTATGCAAATACTAATTCCTTCCCCTCCCCACACCCTAAATGCCAAAAATACGTATGTGCTGTACCTAGTTGAACGGATATGAGACAAGTTGATTCATTAATTATGCCCTACACCATTTGTGGTACAGGGTATATTAAGTTAGTGCGGACGTATGTAACACGCAGAAGTGCTTAAGATAGACCCGATTTTTATTACGCTAAAACCTCTTTGTCCGTCTATGGCAGTCGATGTGAACTTGTGTTCAAGCTACAGGTCGCAATTTTTAAGATATTTTGATGCAATTTAGTAAAGTGATGTGTTTTAACCCAACGCCATTGAAAATGGTTCGGATCGGCCCACTTTATCGATCACTCCCCATATAACGCTTTATTCTGAAAAGTTGTTATATCGAAAAAAAAATTGTAATTTTCAAAATTTCTCGGCAAAAATAGCTGACCGGCTGAGGCAATTTTTGAACATCCTCCCATATAATGGAAACTGTAGATCATGTGCTAAAAACGCATAATTTTTAATGCTTCACGATGAAAATTATATTATAATAGCAATTTAACATACGACTATTATCTGTACCAAATTTGGACCATCTCGACTTATTTTTTGATCCTAACCTAATAAGCATTTTCACGAAAATTGATCCTTTGTAGAGCCGAAAAGTCAAGTTTCAAGATTTTCTGAAGGAAATTGACCCATAACAGTAATTTCATACAATAATGAGCTCTACAAAATTTGGACCGTAAGGATTAAACTTGCACTACATTAGATTGCGTTCGGGGCCCGCTTCCCCTTAAATACAAACATGAAAAATATACCTTTATATAGAAATAAGATACAATTTTTGTGGTCTATAATAAAGGCAGTGTATTTAATGGTCGGTCGTGCCAAACTATAATGTTCTTACTTGTTATTCATAAATTCATTGAGAATACTCAGCCATGTTATAATCCAAGGACGGACATGAGTCAATGAGCAATTATTTCTCCTGCTATTAATATTGATGATGCAAGTGAATATCCATAGCAGCCTTAATTTGGATCATCAGCGAAATGTGGAGTATTATGGTTAGTTCCAACCAAATGAAACGGTCACTAACAATACTTGATGCTGCTGCGACATAAATATGAGCGTAATTTGTCAAAACTCGTGATACCGTGAATTTTCCGCATGAAAATTTTCGGCGTCATATAGCACAACTCGCTCAGGAATTGTCTTCAGTTCTGACCTGGAATGTCCTATCCTCCCCGCTGTTATCAGCGGACATTACTCCGACCGAAGTAGATGGGGATGGTATAATCCGTAAAATGTACCTCCACATTCAGATTGTAACAATTCGCTAATAGAAGCTGCGCTGATTTAACAGAATCGAATTAGTATATCAAAGCGGTCGACATCGAAACATAATATAAAAAAAAAATGCTATAAAGGCTTATAGTTGTTTCGAATACTACAAAGATAATTAAATTTTTGGTAACCTATTGGTGGAGCTTTTAAATTCATAAGACTTTTTTTAGACTCATAAATTTATGTACTTAATATATCCAAATAAAACAAATTACGCAGTAAATTTAATTTAATTTA
Organism: Glossina pallidipes; assembly: GCA_000688715.1. Lineage (NCBI taxonomy): Eukaryota > Metazoa > Arthropoda > Insecta > Diptera > Glossinidae > Glossina > Glossina pallidipes. The sequence continues at coordinate 250,072 of KK499877.1, read as the reverse complement.
AATATTAAGCTGCACCACGTGCTGCTTTACGTTCATAATAACGTCGAACAGCGTCTTCAAAAACTGGGCCCACAGTACGCTTACTCCAAATTTCACTTTTATCACGTTTGGGTTTCAGCATGACAGGAATTTTAATTTCAGTTTTTGCTTTTTCATCACTTTGATTTGTTTCCTTTGCCATACTATTCGCATCATCAACTTGCTTCAACGACTCAAAATTTAGAGCAATTGTATTAGCAGGAGTTAGCATTACCTTATCATTTTTTTTAACTTGTTGCGGTGAAACTTTCTTCTCAGTAGCTTCGTCTTCATCTGAGCAAGCGTCGGAACTAGAATCATCGATGCTAAAATCTGAATCGGCATCGATGTTATTTGTTAAATGCCCTTTTCCCTTTTTGCGCCCATTTTCGTCTCCTCCGACTTTTTCATCTTCATCTGAGCATTTGCGTTTCCGATAAGCTCTGTTGGGAGCAGCTTTAGCCGATTTTATGGGTTTATAAGAAATTTGTTCGGTATTAGTATCATATGAAGTCGTTTCCTGAGGTTCTAATCCTAATTTTTTTATTGGTTTGTCGGTTCCAAGTTTTTGTTCGTACAAATGCCGATAGAAGCCATCCAAGTCTTTCTGTTTAGTTACATCGCCAACATTTTCTAGGTAATCATCGCGTTTACTCTGTTCTTCTAGTTTACGCATTTCCTCCAATTTTTTACGGTATGTGGCGGTAACAAATGATTCTTTATCCTTAAATTTTTCCCCTTCGGCTTCACGCTCCTTCTGCACTTGTCTTTCAATTCTTAATTCATGTTCTAGTTTCCTTTTTTCCGCACTTTCTATTAATTTCGTAATATATTTGGCTTGCTTCGGTTCACGAGATTTCGTTAGTTGTTCTTCTGTTCGCTTATTCTCCATGTCATCATATAATTCGTCGTACTGGAATATTGTGGGATCTTCTGCTAAAGCTTTTTTCTGTACAGAACGAGCAATGCGCCTTTCCATTGCGCTGGGACCGCTAGGACCTATTGCAGGATTGTTCTTCCTCAATTTCGGTGGACTTCCATTGCCATCTTGTGATTCGGAACTACTGCTTTCATCGAATATGGAAGGTTTCATAACTTCTTTTGTCAATGCCGCATTCTTCTGCTGATTAGGCAGGATGAGCCCATATCTAATGAAGATACAAAATTAAAAACATTTAATTCCTTAAAAAATGAAATTTTTACTCACTGCTTTGACATATTTGTTGTATCGGTTAACTACAGCTGACTCTTAACTAAATATCAATAAAGTTTTTGATGGAATGTATAGCACAGACTTGTTAATTTTATAAGAGAGAGAGAGAGAGTGAATATAACAAACCGTGTAACAATACTTAAATAAAATATTGGTCTTCTTTTTAAATGTTAAGCGAGTCAGTAACAGATGTGTTGACGCGTATAAAGAGAGAAAGAGAGACTCAATGTGGACACCAAGTTCTTCGTTCGCTTTATTTTCGCTTACATCAAATATAAGATTGACTTCAAGACACTTTCTATAAAAATAAGTAAGAACATTAGAGTCGGACAAGACCGATCATTAGGCAATCTACACTACTTCACCGTGATTTGGTGATAGTACATGAATACATACACTTCGCTTTCATGTAAATTTGAGGATGCTCAGACCATCGCATGGCGTATTCCTAACTTAGAAATTTGCTGATAATTGTCAACACAACACTGCTTCTCTTTTTTTTTATTAACTATCAATAAAGTTTCTACTGACTTTTTACTAACTATCAACAAAGTTTCTGAGGGAATGTATAGCACAGAGTTGTTAATTTTATAAGAGAAAGGAGAGAGTGAATATAACAAACCGTGCTAACAGTACTTAAATAAAACATTCGTCTTCTTTTTAAATGTTAAGCGAGTCAATAACAGATGAGTTGACGCGTGCAAAGAGGAAGACTCAATGTGGACACATAGTTCTTTGCCTGAGTACGTTAAGATTAGTTAAGATTGTTGGATAATGTTAGATTTTCATGTTTACTTGCTAACGCTAATAAATATTGCCACTGTTTGCGTGTTTTTGCCTAAGCCACGATTATTTTTGGGATCTATTATTAATTTTTTTGATGCGTTGTTCTTATTAATTAACGATAAATGTATGTTTAACTTCACTTTTTTTTTGTTAATGTTGTTATTGTGTAAGGCTGTGAAAACAACACGAAGACAACCTTGCGAAGCTTGGTTTGGCGAATAGGTGAAACAAATTTCGCGTAGACAAAAAAGAGAGTAGCTTTTACGCTGATTTTGTGTACGTGCTCCTTGCGTTTGGTGTTGTTGAACAATAATCTATTGATGAATCATGTGATGTTGCGACCAAGATTGAAAACACTGAACAATGGCATACCGTTTATTTGCTGAGACAGAGAATGTAAATGGCGTACAAAAGTTGAGCCGTTCCGTTGTGCCCGATTGGGAATTTCTTGCTTCTTGTCGAGCGACAGGGGAATACTATTTTGTCAGTAACGATGTTGTCGTGGATGATCATGTGACTGGATGCCCAGAGAAAATGAAAATTAAAGGCTTCGCACTTTAGATTGTGTCACGAAGATCTAATTTCTAGTATATGTGGATGAGTTTTAACTGTGGGGAGCACTTGTAGAGCTAATAAAATCGATTTACATTCTGAGATAATCAGAAATATTTTTTGCGTTGGTCAGAAATATTTTTTGGACAAATGGCAAGGCGTGCGGTGGTGACAATACGGTTGTTAGGGTAAATTGAAAAGCATCCCTCGATATTAATATCTGGGAACCAAAGCCAGGTTTGATGTCGTCGTCAGTGGAGATGTGAGAGAAATATTTCCATTTGGCGTTAATTAGGTTTAAGTAGTAGCTTTGCGCTTTTCTTGGGGTAGTTGCAGATTTTTCTGCAGGCAGAAATTTGATAACAGGTGGAAAAATGTGCGGTTGAATCTATTAAAGTTTTGAGGTTTTCGAAGGTTTGGTAAAACAAATGGAAAAATCTGAACGGCATAAGATCTTAAATGGAAGGTGGAAGGAGATAATTTGTGTATGTAGGGCCGAGGGCGTCAAGCGGTAAACGAGGACATGACCTAGACAGGTGTACTCCGATTTTAGTCTGTATATAATTTAATTACGCACAAAGGACCATATCTCCAATAGATGGCACAGATAGGTATCCAAGACATTCCTTAAATGAGAGCATTGATTAACGATCATATTAACTTAGGTATAACGGAGAATTTTGTATGGATGTTCTTGTAGTATGTGAGAAAGCTCGCACATCAAAACGAAAAATTAGTGAGAACATTTAGAAAAAGATTCCTAATCCTATCATATTCTCTACTGTAAAGGTGGTCACGTGCTGAAGAGACCAAGTAAACGCAAGCTTTTTCATAAATGTGGCTTGAAAGAAGACTATTTATGATTTCGATATTCTATGAAGTGAACGTTTTGTCTCAAATCCAAAATAGGTACTTTTGGGAAGAACGGATACATAACAATTTCATCTTTGGCTCTGGAAGTCATTGGAAGTTCATTCAGTCCGCTTTCCATGCAAGGAATCTTTCATAATCATAAGAACTTCTACAGAAATGTAGTAATAGTCAAGAGCCTGTGATTTGATCATTAATTGTTTCTTTAAAAAGACAGTCTGCTTTCTCATTGAGCGCGAGACGGAAGTGACCAAGTATTCAAATGAAATAAATGAATGAAGGATTCAACGAACCTATGGACCACAAACCGGATGAATGGGTCCTTTTTTGAAATTAATTAGGCAACGGACTTACTTTTCAATTAGCCCTTTGTGATAACTCTTTTATATGTACATTCAACAGCTCTACTAATTGCTATAAGTTGAAGAAGTGGAAAAAAGATTTACTGCCAACACGCATTAAAAAAAAAAACAGTTGGAACAGTTGGTCGAACAATCTTCTTTCCTCTTCTTTTACTACCTATCCAGAACTGGATACGGGCGATCACATTTTTTACATAATATTGTCCAGCTTCGAATATTACGCAGAGTTTGATATTTGGCTTCTGCCCAAACCTCTACACCCTTTGATACGGCCGTCCGCTTTTGCGTGTAGAAGTTCACGTGCACTTTTTCGTTTTATTCTTCCCAGGACTTCAACATGGAGAATTCTGCGGCAACATCACATCTGAGAAGCTTCCAATCTGTTCATTGCACTGATCTTTAATGTCCATGGTTCTCGACCATACAAGAGCACCGATGATACGAAGCATTTCCTGAAACGAAAGCTCGTTTCCGGACTTGCTAAAATTTTCTGACATTTCGTGTACACTGATCTAGCCATTTCTTATGTACTACTATCACTGTCCCAGTCTTCCTGTGATATGGATTCACGGTATGCAAACTTGGAAATTCTTTCCATCTTTTGGTTATTAATTGATGAGTTGGCATTTGCTTATTGGGTTTTTGGCTCCACTTACGACCGTACATTCGTTTCTGCTCACATTTAAGTTTAATCCAAAGGTGCTGCTTTGATCATTCACAGCTTCAACGATCGTCTGCATATCGAGCATTATTGATCAATTGCCCGTTGATCACATTGCCTGCTTCGATCGTTTGAATAGCTTCTTGAAAGATTACCTCAGAGTAGACATAAAAAGGAAAAGGAGACGACATACTCCTCTGACATGCTTATAGGAATTGTATTTGTCCTGTCCATCATTACCGCGGATATCTGCTGTTCGTCTCCAATACAAATTTTTGATGCAAAGTATATCTTTTCCATCAATACTAAGTCCTTTCAGGATATTTATTAATTTGTTATGCCGCACTTTGTCAAATGCTTTTTCATAATCTATGAAGAAGAAGAGAAACGTCTTTAGACACACCTCTACGATTGTCGACTAGAACCTGAACGCATAATACAACTTGTCTGGTGCCCATGTGTCTCCGGAAACGAAATGTGAGTACGGCCAAGTAATGATTCGCATTCACAATAGAGCCTTTGCTGAATTATTCTTAGAAATATTGTCAGGACATGATTCATCAGGAATAGCATTCATTCAATAGTGATATCCTCTGTTTTTTTTTTTTTGAAAACCTGCTGTATGATGATTTTAACCAGCCATCAGAATAAATGACTTTGTCGTAGATCTCATTACATAATTTATGCAGGATATCTGCATTATCATCATTTATTAGTTTTATAATCTCTGTGGAGCCATGGTTACCCATGGCCTTGTTATTTTTGGCATTTTTTTTTTAGTTTTTCCTATTTCATCCTCCGGAAACGGTTGATCTACAGATCTCATGTCATCTGCAAATAATTGACGAACACAATATTCGTACACTTCCTTTTTTTCTTCTATCTCGGTTCACTCGGATTTCATTACGATTATATTCATCAGGACAGCTGGCATTCTTTCTTTTCCTTTGCAGGCTACAAGTTTCCTTTAGTTTCTTGTGTAAGCGACAGTTGCGATGCACTGATGGAAGAAGTCTTGCCCAAAACTGGCTTTCTGTCCATACACCCTTCACTTTGCGTATCTTTACGCGCATTATTTGTTGTATTCGATTCAATTGTATTCGTTTACGTTAGCATTTCGGTATCTTCTTCTTGCATTCATTCATTCAATATCAGTTTTCTATTGGTTGGTTCTTCGGCTTGTTTCGCCTAGAATCAAGTCAACCATTCTCAGCTACATTTCTCAGCATTTCATTTGTACTGAAATATGAAATTTCGAAAAAAAAAAACTAATCGATTGTACTAAATAACGAGTCGAGTAATAAAATTTTTATGATTTTATTTTTATATATATTGTATATGCAGTATTTACAGACGATATGTAGAGAAGGACTAGATCATTAACTTAACATCTTCATCCGTTTACGTTAAAGGATTAATAAGTACTTCAAGTAAGTACAGCTTGTTACTAATGAATTTTTCTCTTTTTTTTTTTTTTAATCTTAGAATCTACGAGACAAAAGACTAGAGTGTAGATAATAATAAAAAATTCTTCAAATATTTTACAATAATTTATTTTTATATCCTTAAGCGAATTAAACTTACAGCATAAGTGCATTAGTGAACAATTTTTTGCTCCTGACTAGGTTTAGTGAGTGTTTTTGATTTTTAAGTTTTTTGTTTTTGTTTTTGTTTTTGTTTTTTGCTAATGTTTTTAATTGCTATGAGGTAACACCACTAAAAGGGGTTGTAGTTGCTGCTGAGGATGATGGTGATGATGATTTATTAATGTTGGTTCTCTGGGTCAAGAAATGCTGTCATTAACTGCTGCGTAACTGAAGTAATTTAAATTGAATTCGTCGCTAAATAACGCTGCGTCCGATTCTTCAGTTGTGGGTGTGTTGTTATCGTTATGTTGTGACATCGGCCCGCCCAAATCCATACCGTCAATTTCAGTTATATAATACTGGGTCGAGCTGTGATTACTGTTAGTTGCGCACTGAGAGGCAGCGGACGAGGCCGATGACAGTGATTGTTGCAGACCACTTTCGTGAACGGCCACATCTTTATGAATTGGATTTAAATAATCTTCTGCAGATACATTGTGAAATTGTTTAATAAGATAAGATTTTGATATGTTCCTTACCATTATCTAATAGAACATCGTGATAAGTGCCGATAATTGATTGATTTACAGATTGTACTTCTACTTCGCGGTGTATACCGTTCAGTATTTGGCCTGCTGTTTTACGTAACTCTTCATCACTTAACAGATCGTTATAGGTTAAGGATTGAATGGCATGAGTACCGGGAGAATCTAACGTTATGCTGCCACTATGCTGTAGAGGATTAGACAGAGAGTCGAGATGTTGCTCTTGTTGACACTGCATCATATCCTGTTGTATGGCAGCTGCTGCTATAGCTGCTTCGTCGTACATGCCACAACCGACTGATTGATCTTCTTGACAACTTGCTTGCTTATGTTCACAATTTTGATTATGTTTCTCTTGCCGTTGTTGTTGTTGTTGTTGTTGTTGCTGCTGCTGCTGTTGATGTTGTAAGAGACGCTCACGATTAATTGATTCCATTTTGAAGAATAAATCTAATCGTTGTTTTTTCTAGAAATTGAAAGAAATCGTTGAACAATTTTTTTTTTTTGGTTTGTTCGGTTGCGATAACAATTATTTACATGCTCCCAGGCTAATACATTTTCGGCAGAGTCGCCGCTGGAAATTGTCCACAGATGACCAGCACCTTGTGGGGCTTTGATTCCTTTACGAAAATGTGGATTTATCGAAAGATTATGACGTACAGAGTTTTTCCAACGGTCATCGTTTGATTTGTAGTAAGGGAAACGATCACTAAAATATAAAGAAACCGATGCAAATTTAATTAATTTTTCTCGATAAGTCCTCCTGAGAGTCCTCGATTATAGTTGAGACAAATACAGCCGAAAAGCTAGAGATTTGAAAAGTTCCAAGTCGAACCGCTATTGCAATTTGCATTGAAATGACAAACGTCTCCTAACAATTTTGATCACCCTTTTTGATTCTATATATAGACGCATATATAATCCCTTACAGATTTATTATGATAAAAACTCAAATTTAATAAACCATTTTGTTAATAAGGCTTGTTGTCAAAAAATGCCTCAGGCAGTTTTGTTTTGCAAAGTTATCGATCGAATTTCCATCGAGGAGTTTCCAGTGCTCCAAATATCTCTAAGATATCATAAGTAACTTGAATCGGAGCACTATACCATGTACAGCGTTGCCCGCCAAACAGTCTCACATTCACATACAATATGATGGGACGTTTCACCAGTCCCGTGGCAGAATCTGCACAAATCGGTATCGCGCATACTCACGATATTGTGCAGATGGTACTTGAGGGAATTATGACCCGTGTAGAAGCCGGTGACTAAACGTAGGTCGCTTCTATTTAGTTTCAGTAGCTTGTGTGCCCTACCGGGAGATTTTATTAATTTTTTGTGGCACCCATTTGTCCTGCACACTGCTTCCATCGGCAGTCTGCTTTATTCTATGCCCATTGCCATACCAGTCTATTAATGTGGCTTCCTGGTATGCCACAGAACGGTTCAGGACCTACTACTAAGGCCTTTCGGGTTCCCCTGTTAGCTAGACAGTCAGCCCTTTCGTTGCTCTCAACACCCGAATATCCAGGCATTGTACGATGTTACTACTGCAACTGTAAGAGAATATATCTGAAATATTCGATTGTAAGAACGAACAAGTGAGAGAAGTACAACAACTTGCCGATATTGCATGAAAGCCATGTTTTATTGTAAATCAAGTGTCATGAGAATTGTGGTCGTGTGACTAGAACAAAAGACCACCACATGCAGAAAGTTTTCTAGGCATTCGTTCCCATTGCAAATTTCAAGATAGTTTAGTGATTCCGACAATTTCAGCAAGCAACGGTGGATATCAGTGCAAACTATTTTCGTTACGTTGGTGTAATTAAAATCAGAAAGAAGTTTCATGTCCATAGCAAATAAATTTGCTCTTGTTTCGTTTGTCTTCTCGTCTTGTTCCAAAACATCGCAATATTTTTGAAAAATAATTTAATCTTTTTAAGGAGCAAGTCCGTACTATGAATGATGATTGATTGGATAATTGCTGATGCAATGAGGCAATGCATGCTTACGCTTACGATCTTGAACCAATTCGAACACACTAAGGGAATATCTTCCTAATAATGGTGAATCGAAACCGAAAAAGTCACGCCAACTCAAACTGAAGTCCTCTAGTAATTGTTGTCCTCAATTATCGTGATGTTGTACGCAAGAAGTTTTTTGCCGAGTGACCAACAAGGGATAAGGAATATAATCTACCATTCGCTTTTCTCATTTGCGAGTGTCGGGATTCCTAATGGTTGCGCCTTTGCAAAGTAATATATCCGTATTCATCTGATGTGAATCTGAGTGAGTATTTTTGGAAAAAGTTGCTTAATGATCTTAGTTGTGGGTCAATAGACGTCATTAAATAGAGTTTGTTGGCTGCTTTGATGGGTGTACCAGAGAGGAAGCTAGAACTAATAAGTCGAACGATGTGAAATTTCTTGTTTAATGTGTTAACGACTTCCTATAAACTTGAAGATTTTTAAAATAAAAGTTCCTCTTACATTTTGTACCCAGTGCGTCATACAAAGAGTTTAAATGTTATCGCGTGTTGCAAGCGAAATGACAAAATCAGTACGCCGTTCTGCTGTTGCGAGCACTGTTTTTATATATTATATATTTAGTATATGAAAATATTATATATTTTGATGGTCGCGTGTTAAGTCGTTCTTCTTTATCCCAAATAAAGGATGGACTTCATTTTGATAAAAGGGAAATCAGAAAGACTCTAAACATTTACCCCACACTCACCCTAACATTCATTTACTATCATTATGACAGGACGTTGCTGAGGTTTTAAATTCTATCTTTAGTTGCGTGTCTATTAAAATGAGGGTTGAAAAGTCTAACAAATCTCAGTACAGTTTGCTATTCCTTGTAGTCTTCCCTCCTCGACACGCTTACCAGTAAAGCGCCTGCGCAATTTGTCAAAAGTGTCCTTTCCATTTTTACCATACTCCGCGCTTTTCTCTTTCGAAGCACGAAGCATTTGTACCATGAGTTAGAAATGAGCAGACAGAAGAATACATTGGCCTTGAAACGAATCTTGAATACTTTTCATATTTTCGATAATTATATGAAAGTCGAATTTTTCATTATTTTGGATATGAATGGATTTAAATTGAAAGTAAAGTGACCGGACAGACGGACATAGTTAAATTAACTCGCAAATTTTTCTACTAACAACGACTATAAGTTACGTGCTTTTCGATGAGCTTTCGATGACTTTTTGCTGCAAAAGGAATACCAAAATAAGTATGCTTCACTTTTTTCGGTGTTAGGTATAAAAATGGAATTTTATATCGCGTAATATAAAGTTGTTTAATGTAAATAGCATTTGGTTGCATGCAATGCATACCTGTTAGGGTTATATACTTAAGTTGTGTGCAAAAAGTTTTAATTGCTACTACTGGTCAAAGTTTTAATGACTTTTGTATGTTGTAAATTTCATGTCTCTATGTATTCGTATAAATGAATTTTATTTATGCGTATATGTTAAAAAAACATTGACCAATAAAAATAGAAGAAACGAGACATTTGTATAGTAAAGCAGCAAATGCGATTAAGACAATTCTATATCGTTATAGGGCAACTTTTTGAAATATCCTTTATTTATATCACGCCGACCACGCTGACGTGCAATTCACTTGGAATATTAACATAGTTTTCAAAAACATCCTGCTTGGACAACATATTTGGAAATCGTATTCTGTATACAGATATCATTACCTTCATATAATTTAAACGAGTTTTGCCGCCCATTCAAATCCTATCGTAGTTAGATAATCAGACTACCATCCATTCTCAGTGGATCTACTTTGGCTAAACCCATCCTGAAATTCACTCTACGGAACTATAAAATTTATGAAACTTTTTGGTTTTTACATCTTGCACCACTTGTAGTATTCGTATGTATATAAAGGTGACTCTACCAGAAGTATTTAATAAGGACCTCTTTCGTTCCGTATGGGATCAGGACCGCTTTCGAAACCATTTTAAATTTGTGTATTCTCATATTGTCTGTCCATGTATTTTTGTATTTTAGACAGAAATTTTCTCATCAAATTTCGGAACCACAGGGGTTCTGGCGCCACTCCCACATTAATTACAATACAATAATGAAAATTTCTCGACAAAAGCCAACGACGAGCAATAGTTTTCGTAAATCCTTTTTTTGTTTGACTATACCACAGGCGTATAAGGGTTCCCTATACGACAGCAAAGATGAATTTCTAGTACTTTATGATGGAAATGGCTGAGGAATAATAAGAGTTTTGTGACAGAGGACGAACATGACCATTTTGCAAAATTATAAACTCTCAAGTTACTGAATCTAATTACTCTCTACTGTAATCGTAACAATAAATTTTGTTGAGTTCACTGTATTTTAATAGAAGATGCTATCCGTACACATCTCTCAAATCCCTACCAAATTCTCTCTTGTCGTTCTGGGAGATCGCGGTGCTGTATCGTCTAATCACTAATCATACCTATGGCAAACCTTATCTTAATATGATTCGGGCGATGGGCAATGAAAAGTTAGATACATGCCGTTCAACTGAATCGACTGAACATATCATCTTCAGATGCAGAAATTTTGATAACATTAGACTCTCCCCGTTGGTTTACTCGGTAGGTACAACGACCTCGATGATATCTTTTGTGCTCACAATCCTGCTAATCTCAAGGACGACCTTTCGTTCTAATATATCTTACATTTATATTCTATCCTTCACTGCTCTCAATCAATTCTTGCTCATTTCTTGTCCGGTTCCCTCTTGCCGGACTAATGGTACTGATCTTGAACTTACTCACACAATGTCTCCACTTCCGCAAAATAATCTACATGTGCTGGCTTGCTTCCAGACGATGTCTACTTCGGCTGCGGGACATATAGGCGTCTAAGTGAATGGCTTCCCTCCAAACCAAAAAAACAAAAAACAGTACAGAAGTTGATTGCTGGGAAAATTTTCCTAGTTCTACCATATCGCCATGAATTTTGGCGACATGGAAAATGAATCTTTTATCAAGAATTGTTGTTGTTCTTTCTGAAATTTATCGTTTGCTACGGTAAAATTTTCATAAGAAACAATGTGGAAATAAAATAAATTATTTGTCAGGTCTGGTTTGGTGGGAATTTATACTCGAAAATTTTGCATTTAGACGAATTTCATCGAATGATCGAATATCTTGCATAAGAAATTTTGCGATGCTTTATACATGATAAGAGACATTACAAGTTGTTTGTCAAAATCTATTAGATAATCCGGAGAGGTCTCGCATTTTTTTCCGACACCAGCTAACTGCACAGACAATTAAAGCTAAAGGCATGCATGCAGAACAGGCTTGTGTTTATGTTTGTAAAAAACTTTTCAAGCGATCGGTCATGTTATGCTAGCGAGACGTGTAAGTAAGACGTAGGAGACCAAAGTGAGCGTCTAAGAGATATTTTACTGTTTTATCTCGAAAAAGGCGAAAATGCTGCAGAAACGTGTGTTGTGTATGAAACTAGTGCTGTAGTGGAACGCAATTGTCAAAATTGGTTTGCAAAATTTCGTTCTGGCAATTTCCAGTGAAAGCTTTATCACGCTTTGGTAGGCCAAATACCATAAATAACGGCCAACCACAGATTATGACTCAAGGTGATCGACAAACATTGTATAAGATGGACTTACTTTCAGCTTAGAAGTTAAAGCAATGCACTGATTTGGCAACCCTGGATACTGACGCCAGGGACTGACATGTGTTTTTTGGCCCAGTATGCAGCCTAATTCTAAAAATAATGCGAAATTCATAAAGTTTTCCGCGAATACAGTCTGTTTGTAAGACTGCACGATGGACACGCAGTTCCATAGCAATCGGTCACCGTCAAATGCAAGCGTATCGGAACGCTGACTTTCCTGTCAACGGTCCCTTTCGAAATATCTGTCTTTCCTAACTGCATTCGGTAAATCTCCCATCTCGTGCATCCATAAATATTTTTCGATTTTTACTAAAAACCGAAGAATGTTGAATGTGTTCGGGCATCGGAGATAATCCTAAATGTATGCGAGTTAAGTCCCCGTTATTTCATTGTACAGATAACAAAATTAAGAACTTGTGCAACTTGACCATATTGCTTACTCATAGTGAAGCCCGAGATTCATGATAGTCACGTTTCATCGTATGGTCCTTGGGAATTCAAAAAGCTAAGCGCAACCGAAACAGTGAGAATATCGCCCATTCCAAATATTATTGGATGACGATGAGAGCGCGATTTTACAATCGACATTGTCTGAATAAGAGAAGAAGAAGAGAATTTAACATCAAAAAAATTTAAGATTAAATGAAATCCTCCTTCACTTTCCAAGGATTAAGAGAAAAAACATAAGAAAGTGGAAAAAGCAATATGGTTATGTGAAGAATTTTCTTAAAAGCAAGAGATTTTGGCGCTACAATGCAAACAAATCGCTCGGAACATGAGAAGAATGGACAGTAAGCAAGTGGAAAGCTTCAGAAGAAAATGCAGATTCAGTTGGGACCTCTTGAATAGGATAAATCCGTCCATTGTATTCGCTACACCCTCTTCATTTACACAGTGCTATATTTCGACGAATTGCATTTTCTTTTTTATATCCACCACCAAAGGATAAGGGTGCGCTCATTTTGTGTGAGTGTTTGTAACACCCAAAAGGAAGCTTCAGAGGCCCTATAAGGTGTATATGCTCTTCACTAGCATGAAATTCCGAGCCGATTAAGTCTGTCCATCTGTGCGTCTGTATGATGTGTGCTGTAAGACATTCTTCTGGCCGCAAAACTGAAGATATCGACTTCAAATTTGATGGAAACATTGAAAAGTTCTGCACGCAGGTTGATATTAAAAAAGGGATCCAGTTGGTCAGAACACACGCCCGCATCAATATCTAAAATGCACGAAACTCGGTTGTTGATCGCCACAATACAGTTGATATGGATACCACATAAAAGGGTTAAGAGAGTAGAAGGCAGCGAGCTGAGCGTATCAATTCTATTTTAATTACGGTGGGCGTCACGAAGTAGTAGATTAAGTTCTTCTTCACAATACCTTTTGGTGAACTAAAAAGTGAAAGATAAATTTTATCCCGTTCACTTTTGTATGACCATAAATAAGAGCATGGGGCGCTAAAGATTTTAATAATGATGGATATGCGAGATTCGGCCCCAGTCAATTATCAATTTATTTGCCATAGGCTAAAACCATAGGCTAATGTACATGGTTACCAAGTTATAAAAATGTGCCTCTTCGAAATAGAAAAATGTAAAAGCAAAAATATGAGGTTTTCTTAAGAGAAGTCACTTTTGCCGTAAACTTTCAAATTGGGTCTTGACGGTTTCTAGGTTACGATTTGAACTTTGAATTTCCGAAGTCCGCAATATAATCAGAAGAGTGACATATTGCAAGGAAATGCAAGTTGTAGTAGTCCGAAGACGTGAACTATTAGGGTCAGATGGGACGCAACATTCAACGTACCACATACCCGACAAATGAGTTAAGTGATTCCAAAAAGAAAAAGTTCATTGGGGACCGACGCTAATGATACAATTCTACATATCAATTAATTGTTGCATGGTTTCGAATTTGCTACTGGAACGTGAACGTATTTTCATATTAAATACGTAAACATAAACATAAATAAATATTTTTGAAGAGTTTAGATTAACTCATGCTATTCATATCTCATATCAGACTTCATTCAAGCTATACAGTGAATAGGTTTATGCGGCAAAAGGAAACGTTGACACGGAGGTGGAAAAAAAAAAAAAAAAAAAAACATTTTATTGCCATAATTTAATTGTCGTATTTAGAATATTTTCATGACTATATCAAATCACTCACTCACACTTGCTATGTGCCCGTAATTCTATTTTATATAGACCAACATGAAATCATTTAGAGATGGATAATACACCCACCCACTCACCCCCGCCATGATAATACAATAATAATAAAAAAAAAAAAAAAGTAAGGAAAAACTCAAAAATATAAATCGATATTTTATTCTGTCAACTGAAGGCAATAAAATACAGCGACCAAATTGACAACGAAAACGTTTCCGGCAATGAAGACAAGCTATGAAAATAACGTGTCGAGAGGGAGGAATAGGAGTGCTTAACTTGTATTAACATTCGCATATGTATGCATGTGTGCATGTAAATCAAAAATATAATTGAACTTATGATTCTTAGAAAGATATTCGTTATATAGTATCTATATAAGCGGCGCACATCATGATATATATATCAAAGATTGGCAGTTAGTTATCAAAATTCCGCCAAGGAGAAGTTATACAATTGAAATTTATATATGAAAAAATGAATTGAATGATTTCGGTTATGTTGTAAGCTAAACATCGAATGTATTCGCTGTTTGTTCTGTTATGAGAAATTTTGTCCATTCAGATCCTCCACTCATGTGCTTTAATTCAGTTTCAATGCACAAATGTTGGCAGGCTATTTTATTGTTAACTACTCTCTCTGCGTGTTTCATTAGCCAAAAAAAAAAAAAAAAAAATTTAAATAATAAAAAATAAAAACAAAATAGAAAATAAGCCCACAATAAGCTCACTACTATTGGCTGGCTATAAAGCATTGAAAATCTAGAGGCCTGTGGCTGGTTGGTTGGCTCAGCAAACCACTTACTATTCAGCCAGCCAACTAGTCAGTCATTCACTCAGTCATCCTTTGACGATTGGCTTTCGTGCCACTCTCCAACTGGTACCAGACCATGTTCTATTCCATGCTCGCATGTTTGTGTACCTGTGTGTATACTTTTCATTATTGTAGTAATAGTAAAAAAAAAAAAAAAACCATTTAATACTTTAGATTTTACTGTTTTCGTTTTTCTTTGGTATTTTCATTTGGAGTTCATAAATTATATATTGTAGGCTTTCGCAAGCAAAAGAAAAAAAAGAAAAAAAACCGAAAGAAATCAAAAAAAAAAAAAAAGCTGTAAAATACAAGTAAAGTTCCATTTTATGTATCATATTTTTTTATTTTTTTTTTTTTAGCTTTTTTTTCTTGTATGTGTGTGGATAACATTTCGCTTATAATATTTTACTACTACTGCTCTTTCGTTGTAATTTTTTTTTGTTCCTTTTTTTTTTTTTGATTATTTTGTTGGCGATTCATATAAAGAATTTTAAAATTTGTTTTCTCTACTTGCCCAAATTGTTAAAAGAAGTTTTAATGATTGCCTGGCTGGAGTTGAGTTGATTGCTGAAGAATATTATGAAAAATTTTTGTCGCACTGAAGGACAAACTAGTGATGGTCGACAGGCAAGTTTTCTCTCTATTGCATCGTCGATGTAACATTTAGATTCGAAATGTTCACGTTCGATAGCGCGAGTTCCTTCAAAATTTTTGCAATAATATGGCGAATATGACAGGAATGAAAGACATACTGGCCTATGAACAACTAACGAGAGAATTTATTACCTACGCGTGGTTTCGATTTTCTTGCATTAACTGCGAGATTGTTTTTGAAAATAGAAAAGTTTTCATCGTCATCTTGATTTCAGAAAAAAGGAAAGGGGGCACGCAGGAATACGATATTTGAAATTGTGTTGTGTGCAATGGAACTTGTAAAACATGTGCGTCACGAGCTCATATTTCAATAGGCTCCGTTACGTTTCTTTTGAGGCCAATAAACATTCTTTTATTTAAGACGCTTGAGAATATGAGTGAAGATATATGAGTGTGAAGAGGGGAAAATAAGACCTAGAACTTAAAAGTAATATTATTAGTTACACTTATCCGTCTGAGTTATATATGACGTTTTGGCAGCAGTAAATGAAGCCTAGGTTTGGCTGAGCTACTTTTATACTTCCTCTGGCATTTATTGCCTAAAACTTATGGAGTTAATCGATGCGATTTAACTGGAAAAGATTTTCATCCAAAATTCGATCTAGCACTCTTTAAATTCACTCTACGTCTTTCTCAATCTTTGTTTTTACACGACTCTGTAGAGATTTCTATCAATGGCTATCACAAATATGCCGCGGAGATCTTTACAAAGACGGCGATGTTTCATGCAGGAAGTTAGAGTATATTTTAGAAATACGCAATTTTTACGAGCAAAAGAAGCGTGCGGGGTGCTTTAAACACTCCAACCAAAGGGGTATTGGTTTCGTACGAAGCGTTTATGTGAAATGTGAACGAAGAAAAAAAATCCTCACACAACAAATTTTGTGCAGCTAATCTCTATGAAAACTTGAGAAGATGGACCTTTCGCTTTTATTTTGGACTAAGCAGAACATTGTATCACCGTTTTCTTATAAAAAAACATACGAGAGTCGCAATTATAAGGCAATAAAATAGTTATATAAACTACTCCATGTATCTATCACTTGAAGTCCTCCTGTGAGTGCATGTCATATACGAACTTCATTTGACCAATCATGACGAGTTCATAGAAGAATCTCAGATTAAAATGCAAATGTTAATCTAATCACTTAAACTTGAAAAATTTGAACATCGAGAAGTTCTTAAGTAAGGAAAAGCGATTAAGTTTGTTACGGAATTTTGGCCCTATACGCGTCCTGCTTTCCAATACACGTACATGTCAGTGAAATGGTTAATTATGCACAAGTTGTGATATTGTGGACGACAACAACAACAATCGATGAGTGAAATCACTGAAACGGCGAGCATTTCAACTAGGAGTTGCTCTGCCTTTCTGACTGAAAACGCAATGTAAGAAAGCTTAAGAGAGGACTGCATTTAGAACGGAGTTATTAAGGTCTAATCATTTGCAGTCTTTGAGTGAAATTTTGCGAGCAAAAATTTATGAAAAAGAGTAAAATGGTGTTTGCTTTCTTGTGGATACACAGGTTCGATTTAGCAGAAATAAAATCAATCCAAACTATTCGATATGCGTTTTTTAGGCCGCCCTAAGCTTTTTGCTCTATAATGTCGATGCATTAATAATGGGTTGGCAAAAGTGGTGAGCAGAAGTCTTAATTTATTGACGAAAAAAAAAAAAAAAAAATTAGTTCCTATTCCGATGCTTACAATGGGCTTTTAAAATGACTTTGTCGCGAAAGTTGCCCTCAAGATGTTGCGTTAGTCCCCGCAAAATACAATTTCTTTTCACGTAAGCATAAATTTGCTTTACGAACTTGATTCTAAAGACTTTTCAATTAAACCAATGCTATGATGAAGATTGAAAGTGAATCCCCACGTCAGTTAATAGCAGAGTTATTCGAAACTGTGCACATACACATAATAGTCTTTGTTGAATTTGAGGTGCGATTCAACTCTAAGCACAGGCCCGAATAATTGTAAGCTCAATCAGATGATTTGAAAATATATATTCTCATCAATGTATGCCATATATGCTTGAAACTTGCCTTGGATATTTACTAAATGTACCTATGTCCAGCGTGTTCGATAAAAGCGCAGAACCTTTCGGAATTACATTTATTTGGGATTTGTTTAGCTTAAATGAGGAAGATTTCATTGTCAAAAAATTTATGTAGGTAGGCCATGTATTTTCGGAAAGTTATGTGTAGGGAGTACTAATAATATTAGTGGAAATCATTTTTTCTCTTCATTAAATTGACCAAAGTGTTGATGTTTATGATCGCATTGGGATCGCTCAATGTGCACAAATAATGGTAATTATCTCGTGCAAGCATTCAAGCGTGCTTTTCACTTTATTTAAGAAAACGATATAAAATAGAAAAAAAAAAAAAAATTATTTGAAATTTGAAAAATTATCAATATCCGTTGCAACCAATATGCCACATGGTCAAGCGATCACCTTATCTTATGCGTCAAGAAGCATATGACACCTGATTCCAACTCACACAACGCAGTAATATTTATATTATTCAAGCGTATCGTAAAATTCCTATCGGACGGGTGGAGTATACAAAATACGTCACGTGGCGGTTTTTTTTTTTTTTTTTTTTTGTTAACATATTTGATACACATATTGCAACAATTGAACAACTACCTGTTCCATATGATATGGTTGTTTGTTGTGAGTCAGTTTATTGTTTCCAGCTCAACCCCTAAAATTAAAGGTTTAAATAAGAGTTAAACGTTTTCGCTGCACATATCCACGGCAATTATTAATGGGTTTTAATGGCCCATTATTATTAACATTATGAGAAAATTTTACGCATACACGTACACGTAAATGCAAATGTTGAAGAAAATGAAGTAAGTGAGTGACTGTCTAACTGACAGAGACCTGCAGACACAGGATATTGAATCGCATTTCACGGGCAATTTGTAAATCATTTTTTTTTTTTTTATTTTATTTCTTCTGCTACATAAACTTTGTACTTTTATAAAGTAGGGGGAGTTTAAATGAATGTGTATGCATGTATGTTTGCTTATAGGCCTTTTAAGTAAATTTGTGTTTATGGTTAATGAAAGGAGAAAATTTCTTCTACATTATCTATCTAACCGTAGAGCATACGAGTAAATATTATTATTATTATTATTATTATTATTATTCAGGGCCTTGTTCTTATACATTTTTATTTATATATTAGTCGAGTTGGGTGCTTGTGGTAGGTAATAAAACCAATCACAAAGCAGGTGGATAGATGGGTATAATGAGTATATCCATCCATAGGGCGGTAGTTGTGTAAATGTTTTTATAAAACTATGTAAATTCATATTGAATACGAGCACGCAATCTGTGATTAACATTTTCATTCACTTTTTTCCTTTCGTATTTTTTAAGTACTTTACCTACAGTTTTAAAAGATGTTATGAATAAGTTTTTTTTTTCTTTTTTTTCCTTACTTTTTTCATTTCTTATAATTTAAGGACTTGTGCAAATGAATATTTGCATATGTCAAGTGAATTATATGACCACATGAATGCCTGAGCATTTTCGGGAATTTTTATGACAATAAATGTCATACAATTTTCTCTCGCGCTTTGTTCGTAGGTAGTATCAAGCTTATTACATATACCACCAGACAAAAGCGTCCTATACAATCTAACATAAGTCATGCCAGAAAAAAAAAAAAGGGAAAAGGGGGCTGGGGACAGGGGGTGGTGTAGGGTCAATTGACTTATTTTAGAAAAAGCAAATTTTTCATGAGTATCTTACTTGCGACGCTCGTCTCGTACCTCGAAAATTGTTTAAAGTTAAAAATTCGTTTCGTACATTTACTTAAGCTACGCTACATACAGTGCTCTCTGTAACCTATTAGCAATGGATTAGCTCGCTGAATACAGTTTTCGCCTCTAAGTCGCGGTCGACTTACTTCAACTTAGTCCGCGCAGCACAGGCTTCATGTATTCGAAAATACACGAAAATTTGTCGGATCAAGAGAAACACATAGCAAACAGTCTCCGACGAATTTGCGGGTATCATTGACGTCTCGAGTTGTGGAGAATGCTTATAATACTGTAGACATTGCAATGTTGTTACAAAAATATAAATATAGGACAGAGCGCGACGGATTAAAATCTTGACATCAATACGATTATAAGAGAATATCGTATTATGTCAATTTACAGGTGATCCGCATAATCGTTGCTAAATCTTTAAGAAAAATTAATCGTCACAGTTTTTACTAAACAGCTCGATTTCGAGCAAATGTATCCCATGTTAAGCCGTAGTGACGGTGAGATAAAAATTTTTATGCTGATGTGAAGAAGCGATTTAAGGCGAAACTTTACGTCTGCTCTACGCAAACGATCATTCTGTTATCTTAATAAAAATCAAAGTTGCTTAACATATAATATCAGTGCATGCGATGGTGATCATGTGATGGATCAATGCACTCTTGGCTCCTTAACGTTCTTAATATTTTAAAACTGGATGCAAGCATCTTACTTTTCGAGGATTTATTTCGTTAATGATTGGTCTCCTTGTTTGGAAAAACTTGTTAAGGTGAATGGGTAAAGTGTTCATTGTTGTATCCTACATCGTTTATCGTACAAGCGCATATTAAGTTTGCGCGAAAATATGCGAGACCGAGAAAGTCTTGAGATAGACCTACCTTTTATTATACCAGAGGATGCAGAATCATTTTTTGAATTGAATGTTGATTCAAAATCGTTGTCTGTCCATCTAACTTTTGTGTTCAAATTATAGATCGTAATTTTCCCGATATTTCAATGAAATTTGGCACACTGACGTGTTTTGGCCCAAGAACGAATAGTATTGAAAATGGTTCCGATCGAATCACTCTTTCGACCGCTTCCCATATAACATCTTATATTGAAATGTCGTTATCGAATAACTATAATACGGTGCAAGGTATTTAATGGTCGACCGGGACCCACTGTTGTTACTTTTGTTTTTACTTGTTTTTATATTATCTGACGCGTTTCTCTTTGCATGAAGTAATGACAGTTTAGCATTTATTTTGCGAAAAAACGCGCATAAACATGCAAACGAAGTTTATAGATATCTTCAAATCTTTTATTCCCCAATATTAAGATCTAACGTCGGCAGTAAGAGAGGAAAACCAATTTTTGTTATGTCTGCAAGATCGATTTTTCTAGGTGTAGCGAGCGGCAAACTAATTTTCTCCAAATCTAACGAGTAATGAAATCAAACTTTCTTAGGCGTAACGAACAAGAAAACTAGTGAACAGCAACAAAACTAATTTTTACTCGGCGTAGCGAGCAGTAAAAATTAATTTCACGACAAATCTAATTTTACGTAAGCTTAACGCTAGGCAAACTTCAATTATCACAAAAGAAAGGTAACGTTCGCGAAATAGGCCGACTATGGTCAGGCCGTGTAATTAAACTTTTTGTATATATAAGACGGTCAAATAAGCCTATATCAGCATGAAAGTTATTCTCGAGCTATGTCTTATAGAAGTTTCTTCCAATTCTCAAAATTCGCTCAGTTCAAAAAAAAACAAGTAAGAAAATTATATCCGATATACCCATCACCGTAATCCTAAAAAAAAGAAAAGAACTAAATTGTCATACTCTAAAACATTGGTTGGGCGTGGCTGATTTTTTCTATTTTCAAAATAACAGCGAAAATTTATATAGTGTATGTGTTGCACTTTAGGAGGGAGCAACAAACAAAAAACATGGTATGCACAGTGTTTGCTACGTAGACGTGTGGACGTTGTAGGCGTACTCTTTCACGAGTTTGGATCATTTTCAAATTCTTTTGCAAATTTTTCGGCGATGTCTTCATTTTTGGGTACCTGGCGAATGTTTGCCACAGATACTACGCAGTCGTGCAGACGAACAGATGGACAGATGAATAGACGGACATGCTCGGGTGCATTCTCAATTTGAAACTCCCCGAGGATTTATACACTTTATGGGATTTTATAACTTGCTTCTGTGGGTTATAAAGGTAGTAAAAAAAAAAAAATTTCATTTCATAGGCATGACCGATTTCTTCCATTTTCATAGAAGTACTACACCATCGCTCATAGTATGTAAATTCAAATTTTTGTAGATTTATCTGCTTGACTTTATGAGTAATGATTAAAAAACTAATGTTTTATTCTTTTTGTAAAACGGAGGTATCCTCAGTTTACGTAGGCGTGTCGTGCGGCAGATTTGGCCCAATATCAACCTGCGTACAAGAACTTCAGCCAAATTTGGAATCGATAGCTTAATTTTTACGGCCAAGAGAATGTTTACAACAAGCATTACATAGACGGACAGACAGACGATCATGTTTAAATCGATTCAGAATTTTATTGCTGATCAAGAATATATACACTCTGCCGCGTTCTTCTGGACGTTGCAAACGTTTCGAAAAAATGAATATATCCCTCATCCTTCGGTGGTGGGTATAAAAATATATGCTTCATGACAAGTGTTGCAGAAACTGCCATGAAGCGGATGAGTTTGTAGCAAACCGATACAGATTTCTGGTCGGAGTGTTTCACAAATATTTTAAATCTCACTTTCCCAAGAAATAGATGTCCAGGTTGCCCAAAATTTAGATTGTCGGCGTTACCATCGGCCTAAGTAAAGTTTGCTGTTAAGTCCGGTAGCACATTAACTAGACTGAACAGATTTAACCTATCCACGTACTTGTGGGTACGTAGCCGCAAGCAACTAATGGCCATAGATTCTTTGCATCGAGTTACATACATTTCGAGAGACGAGAAGATACTGTCAGGGCGAATTAAGATGCTTTCATGCACTTGTCGTTTCCCTGTAATATATTAACCAAAAAGTATCAATAAACTATAGAACGCGTGCGAGTACTTTGAAATCCTCGACATGAAAATTTCCAAATGTCAAGTGACCCGTTCATTTTCTTTATATAAAGGAATGTTTGACTTCTTGCCTAATCTGAACTGGCATACCCCCTGCAATGTATACATAAATCTGAAATTTTGACCAGATATGTCTCTTTTCCTGCCGCACAGGGTAGAGGCCGAAAAAAAACCAACCTCATACAGGCATTGTCGTCCCTATGTATCTAGAGACTTCTGTGTCCGGCTTATATCCAACACTAGTGGTTGTGAGTAATTGGAAAATCCCCCAAAGATCCCCGAAGAGCGTTAACATGAACAAAAACACATATTCACACGATAAATATTCTTCATCTGACTAGATGTCCACAACTGATATGAGAGAAATGAAATACAAACACACGCTCCCAAATAGGATTAACAATGAAAAAAGCAAAAAACAAAGGAGAAAAAATTTGGAAAAATTCCTTGACTACAAGGCCATAGGGACGCGCTGTACTATGTATGTATGCATTTTTAATTTTTCCCTCACTAAGAAGAAATTCATTATCAGATTTATGAAATTCATCCAAACTAGGTATATATATGCACTCTCTTTTTATTCCCCTTATAAGTTTAATTTGCAACTTGTTGAAATTTTATATAAAAATATATAAGCAAGAAATTCCTAAAACAAAAACTTTTCTTGTAAAGGAAATGAAAACAAGCTAAAAAAAAAGAATGAAAAAAAAAAAATGAGCAAATTTTACTTCGCCAGAAAAACCAATAAACTATTTGCAGTATGTTAGCGCATTTGTAAGCTCCGTAATGCAATCATAATACGAATGCTATGAGGCGGGAAAACTAAAAAAAAAAAAAAAAAAAACATTTTCATCAAATTAAAATTTTACAAAAATCCTAGAATAAGGTGATGGGATAAGGTGATGAGATTAATTTATGGCTATAACAAAAAACGGTACCATTTAAAACTAGGGAGCGACTTTGCATTTCTACGCTGTGCGTTTATTGTTTAAGCAGGAACGGTAACGAAACTAATCGATATATAGAGAGAAGCTCGTAAGATGTTTTCAAAGTCGAAACAATTTTATATAAAAATTGTTGCAATTTTTCGACTTGAAAATAAAAACAAAAAAATCAATTCGTAAATGACGAATCACAAAAGCTTCTCATTCGCTAATGGGGGTACCATTGGCCTTCGTGTTAATTTTGATGTACCCATCGTTCTAAGGTAGCTTTTAAGTAAATGACTTTTAAAGCAATAACAGGCATAATGGTAGGCAATTAGTTAGTGCCTGCGCCTAGTCTCAGAGTATACGAGCATGAATTGAAAAAATTAAATTGACGAATTTTGACCCCTTCCCCCCCCCCTACGGATCAAGGATTTCTAACATTTAATGTATAAAGCGTTTGCTGTGAAAGTGATATGCGCTCAGCTTTTCTTTTTGAAGACGCGCCCCATTTTTTCAAATTATATTTTGCTTAAATTTATACATACACTGTGTCTCTTAGCTACATACTGATTACAAAATCGATCTTAAATGAAATGATAAAAATAACCGATTTCGAGGAGTTTTCCTCGGGCCGATCGTTACAATTTTTGCACACAGTACTCAAGACTTTCTAGTATATACATGTGCTTATGGTTATAGGCAGATATCTGTTATAGTAAGATATCCCATCGATATCGGCGCTAATTTATTTAAATAGCGTTTCTTTGATTTCTTTATGTCTTCTGGCCTATAAGGCCCTATATGACGGAGACGTTAATCGAGTGCTAATAGATAAAGGATTCGGATCGCGCGGGGCAAATATGAACGGAAATTTTTGATTATTCAAGAAATCGCATACTTTGAAGCATCGCATACACATACGCATACGCATACGCATACGTATACGTATACGCATTTTAATGCATTGCAAACGGAATAACATAATTAATAAGAGTCGTCCTCCTCTGGTGGTTGGAATAAAAATGGCGTTAATAATACATTTATCGTACTTACGATATCCATTGGTAAATGCCAGAAACGGTTAATTCACCCTTATCCTCGAGGGCGTATTCAATAAGTTCCGTGTAAGTAAATGGCGGTTTTTTGGCTCTTCGTAGCATAACATAATAAAGCGACAATGGGTGGTGGGTGAATTACCGTAAATAAGAAGATAAGAAAGAAGAAATACATAAAAAAGTTATTGTAAAAAATTGATGAAAAAATCTATTTGGGAAAATCTTCAAATTTATAGGCAAAATGTTTTAAAAATATTTGAAAAATCTTACGATCGGATTGAAGAGTCGTCTATGATTGTGTTTTCAGTTATTGTCATATCGTTCCCGTCAATTTCCGATGTAACTTCCATAACAAGTTCTTCGAATTTTTTACTCGCCTTAATGGAACTTTTCGGCGAACGTGAACGTTCTCTGTTCGAAATTCCAAAAGTTGTATGCGTTTTATTATTTGATAGTAACAACGACGACGACGACAATGACGATGACGATGACGACGACGACGACGACGACGATGATGATGATGAGGCCAATGATAATGAAGGTGCCGACGATGTCGAACTATTGCCAGCGTAAGCAGAAGGATTGTAAACATTATTAGTTGTTACCGCATTTAAATGGAAATTTCTATTCCCCGTCTTTCCCGCTACGTCTGGCGAAAGATGAGGGAATTCATCAAATTTGAAATTTAATAACCACAATAAGTTTTTATCCTCAAAATCCGTTTCATTATCACGATGCGATGTCATCGAATTTGTACGATTTTTCGCCACAGTCGTAGACGTCAACCGATTATGCTGATGTTCTGGCCGGGCGGGTATTAGAAAATTACTATTATTGCTATTTACTTGACTCGTGAACGTTGTGGCTTCTCCAGTCTTACTATCATTGCTTAAATTGTTTAAAGGCAATTCAGCGCTTTTCAAGGATAGCGTCGGATTTAATTGCGTAATTTCAGTTTGTAGACTTGAATTGTAACGATGATCTAATTCGAGCAAATCGGAAGCTTGCCAATGATCTGTAGTATCTTCAAATTGTGCTGTAGTATTGACACATATAGTTGACGGAGATGTGGTGAATATCGACTCTTCTGAACTAATAAGACTTTCGGCTAAACTGCCATTTCTGGTAACTGGCACTAACAGATTGGCATCGTATGTTAGGAAATCGTTAATAAAATTGCTATTCGTCATAATGTTATAGCTATCACCATCGCCGTCACTATCGCCAAGTCGAATCGCTCCTTCTCCTGTCTCGGCACTTGTCAAATTTGCGGACTTTTTCGTTTCACTTATATTTGGAGAGTAAAAAATTGCTTGGTTTTCATATGTCGTTAATGTCGTCGCACCGTTGTCTAAATGACGTTTCTTCCAATTTTGTTGTGAATCTGACAAATCTTCTTGTTGCTGAAAGCTATCATTATTGTTATTATTATTTTTTTCACTATTAATGCGATCCCCGGTAATAGTTTCGCTTTCCAGATTTTTACGCTTTAGAAAATTCGCGTACTCCTGTGAGCCTTGCTGCGATGTTGACGTTGTGTTATTGGCTCCACTATAAACGGGTACGTTATCTATCATTTTTCGTGCGAGATTTTTGAAAAAAAAATTTTTGTTTGAAGTAATTTTCAAAACTCTTTAAATTTTTTTTTTTTTTTTTTTTTTTTAATTTTAATTTTTCGAAAAACTTTTCTTCAGAAAAATGAAAAAGGAATTTTCTTTCTTTCACAACTTTACAAACATTTTAGAGTACGTATTTTAAGTTTCTGAGGAACCGTTTTAAGGATGTTTAACTTCCGCAAGTTTAACACAAACTGTTTATGGCCTTATTACTAATTTCATTGAAATGTTAACGAATGCAATTTGCGCAATACATTCTCTTTTCGCGTTCGCGAGTCCAACGTTTATGCTCAGTCAAGTTGAAAAATACCAAAAAATGATTTTCCTCTTTACGCCGTCTAAGTGTATGTACATATGTTCTTAGGTGGATTTTCTCCTTGCCGTAAAACAAACAGAACTAACTGGTGGTGTATGATAGTTACCTGTTCTGGTTGGTCGCCTGTTAGCTTAAATACGGTATCAATAGAAATTTCCTTCTTACATATCGTGAACGTGTGCTTATCACAGGGTGTTTAATGCTCAGCAGTCTGTCCACATTTAGAATTTCTTCTTTTTTTGTTTAATACATCGATCAATAAGTCCCGGGTCTAAGTAAGCAGTAAAACATTTGTTTTTTTTTCTTTGGTTGAAAACTTCCCCTCTATTCATCGACGAAGTTTTCTTTAAGAATAAAAAAATCAGTTCACCGCTTTTCTAACTTTTCTATATCTCTGCCAATTTGCCAATGCTTTGGTTTCCCAAAATTGTCCTTGAGAAATTTGATTCAAATCCCACTCGCTGGAGAATTCTTTTGAGATACAGAAGCATACAACAGATTTAGAGATCAAATCTTAAGAACTCATTCGATTCTTCCATTGTAGACATCGACTTGTGGCACAGTGAGCACAGTGTGTGACACCCATTTAGCAAACAGTTTTCTCGTGACCAAATTTCATGCAACGTAGTGAACACACGTTGTTTTAAATACTTCCAGGGGATGTCAGCTATCTCTCGCAACTTTACCATTCAATTCTTGAAAATTATTTTCAGGTCCTCTTGGTGCCCGTAGGAGTTCGTTTAAACTCAAGAACTTATAGGCATGGATTACATGGATTTTTTGTTAAAGACCGACCTCTATATGTCCATTCTGAGGATTATTGACCGTAGTGTTACATTATATATAAAATGATTTTATGAAGGTGGCCACAGATGTACTACCCAAGCTAACAACGAAAAGACAAAACTTTTCCAAAAAAATATATCTTTATATCTTAATACCTACTATTGTCAAGCTTCCCAAAAAGTCCTCAGCAGTAAAGTTTATAGCTTCAGTGTCGGCAACTCCTCTAGTGGCGAGCCACTTTTTCAACTTTGGAACGTGAACATGGTTCCAGACAATTAACTCAGATGAGTAGAAGAGCTGAAAAGCCATTCGTACTTTAATTCCTAGATTGTGTCCATAGTCAAACGATGACCTAGTGCATCGTCTTTATAAAACAATACTTCTTTTCCCACCTTCTTTAAAAGGAAAATTGAAAATTATTTCAATCGAAAGAAACGCCAGCAGATGAAACTGTTTTCGCTGCTGAGCGTTTTCGGAGCGTATTTTCCTTTTATAGTCTAATGTTTTGACTGCCCCCTCACCTCAACTGCACAATGATAGATTCATGCTTCACCCGTAGTTATACATCGAAGCGTAGTCTGTTTATTGATATGAAATATCGTCCAACATTTGATGCCCACTCTCGCTAAGTTGCTTTGTTCCATTGCGAGCAAACGCCCTGTACAGCGGTTTTGAAATGACCGCCATGTCCATAAGCTCTTCCCCTCTCAATTGACGTCAAAGACAATTTCGCTTACCATTGGTCGGCTTGGCAGCTCATACGATCTCGCTTAAATGCTGTCACGCAGTATTTCGTTGTTAGAAGCAGAGGAGTACAGGTTTGGGCCCGGCTTTGAAATTGGTTAGGTTGAGGCTTTTGAAATGAAAGAAAACTTGAACCACATTTTAAAATTTATTGAGAGCCTTTACTATTGGTGAGCTAAAAAAAAGACTAAGCAACGTAACTTCTGCAGTTTTCACGCATAAGTTTTTTGAACTGTGTAACTTTGTGCATTGGAGTTTTTTTTTGAAAAAAGCGTATAATGAACTACAGGTCAGGTACAGTACTTTTTGGGCTAAGCTCTTACATGGTTTCTTCAGAGAGTCTATAAGGAGATGGAAAACTTACAGGTAATGAAATGTGTGTGAATATGTTATATTAATTTTGCCAAATCGTGTGGAATGCCCAGAAGGGAACTTCAGAGATCCCACAACGTACATGTATCCTTAGTCATCATCAAATTCTGAATCAATTTATGTATGTCGACCTGTCCGTCTGTCCATCATAATGGCTGTTGGCCTTCAAAATTGGTTAAAACATTGGAAGCTTTTGTACACTGATTGGTATTGAAAACGGGCCAAATCTGTCGAACGACACACCTACAGTACTACGTAAACTGGAGATACCTTTGTTTTTCAAAAGGAATAAGACATTGGTTTTTTTATTATCACTCATAAACTACAGCAGATAAATTTGCAAAAATTTGAATGAGCGTTGCTGTAATACCTCTATGAAAATGGAAAAAATCGGCCAAACCTATGCAATATTATGGAGTATTAAAATATAAATTTTTTTTTTAATACCTTTATAATGCAATGAGGCAAGCTTCAATAATCCCATCAAGTATATATATTCTTGGCCGCTTTCAAATTCGGAATGCGTCGAAGTATGTATGTCTGTTAGTCCGTCCATCTATCCGTACGCCCAACTATGTAGTATCTGTGGTAAACGTTCTCCCGTTCGTTAAGATGAAGATATCGCCTACAAACTTGCAAAAGAGTTTGAAAATGGGCCAAGCAGGTCGAAGAGTACGCCTACAACGCTCACACGTCTACATACAGATAGCTTTTGCTTTGCGTGTCTTTCGATCGTTGCTGATAAACTGCAACAGATACACGCTATAAATTTCCACAAAATTATTCTACAACAAGTGAACACATTATAGTCGGGCTAGGCCGACTATTAGATACCCCATACCAAATTGTCTAACACAATTCTTATTTTTGCCATAGAACGCACAAATTATATCCTGTTTTTATAGGAATTTGCTTTTACGGGATTGTATATTAAAAATTAGACCTCTTTGCAAATGCAGGCTTACTTTCCGTAAGATTGGTTATTGGCTATCAGACTACTAATATTGATCAATTTTTATTATAAAATATTAAAACTTATACTTTTCTTCCCTAAAAAACAAAAATTTTTCTAAAAATTCCCACGATCCAACGAATAGGCCGAGACGGTCCAAATTTGGTACAGTTCATTTCTTTTATGTGAAATTACTATTGTCCGATCTGATTCTTATCATGAAGCATTGAATGCCAAAATACTTTTCCCCGGCCACTTTTGTCGAGAATTTTTGAAAATTACTATTTTTTTCATATAACAACTTCTTAAAATATGGTCTTATGTGGAGGGTGATCGAGTCAAAATACGGCTGTGTACAAACTTTCATCAAAACATCTCAACAATTGCGACATGCACCTTGAACACAAACATAGATGGACAGACATCGGATGGACAGACGAACAGACAAGCTTTGAATCATTGTCTGCATCGATTGGTATAATAAAAGATGGGCCTATTTTAAGCCCTTCTGCTTACTACATATGTCCGCGCAAACTTAATATATTTCATCCCACTTGTGGTAGAAGAGGAAAAAAGCAACCACACCCGTTTAATATTATGGAGTATTGAAGTTTATATATTTCCTCTTTGTACAGTCTTCTGTAGGACGATGCCGAGGTTTCATTGTCTTGCATATTCTTGTTTCGACATATGTATGTATCTTAAGTGCTAACGAAAACATGGATATGAAATCAAAAGTGGACTTTGTATACAAGGAATGAGTGGCGTTTCAAGCGGTTACATTGATATTTTTGATTAGCGGAAAATTTCGAGTCAATTCAGTCATGTGCAAAATATCGTCTATGCCCCTGTCGGTATGTACATTAATATGTCTATCTATTCGTTGACTTGTGAAAATGTTCAACATTAGGTTAGAATATCGAAAGCACAATGTGCTTAGATATAGATGTAGAATAAATAGATTTAGAACAGATTAAACTTAGTAAAGAGCTTAACTATTTAAAGAAGTGAGATAATATTGGAACGAGATTGTAAATGCGAGCTAGAAAAAAACCAAGCAAAATATTACCTGCAATTACCGCCATCTATTCCGAAATTGGATAGATAATGCGAGAATGATCCCGATCAACATCACTTACTTATAGCGAAAAGACATAAGCTAAACAATTCAACAAATTATGCATACACGATTTCAAGTATATATCTTTGAGAAATATATTTTGTAGATCTTTGAAGTTAGAAATTACATCATCTCACCTACTAGCAGTGGGAAAGATGAAGGATATGCCCACGATATTTCCCGGAATAAACTCACACGAAGGCGACATCCGAACCTCTAATCTCATTCGAGAACGGATGTTGCAAAACTTGTATAGGGAGGATCAACCGTCCATAAGGGCCCATTTTGAGGTAATGTGAGAGTGATTTCGGGATGGTTTTATCCAAACGTCGTTCAGTCATTGCTTGGCATTGCCACTATGTTTATAAAACAAGAAAAAAAAAAAAACAACAAACACACTTATACGCACACACGTGGAAAGAAAGCAGTTGAAGAGCAGAAGTAAGAGTATCTGCAAAGTCTTATGAAGCGTAGCCAACTAACAGCCGCCAGCCTGCGTAGTACTTAACGGTGACCCTATGGAGTAGAGTGATAGATGGATGGATCAATCATGCATGCTACTAGTACGAACCAGATCCCCCAGATCGCATAGTAAAGCAAGCAAAAAAACACACACACACACACACACATGTATATATATATACATGACTGCATATTCATTCGCATGCGTATGTCTATGCATTAGTGTTGCACGTGGATCATTCGATTAATTGCATAACAAAGTTTATATAGATCTTTTAAGTGGAAACAACGGGAATGACTTATAAATTTTCTAATTACATGGAAAATTTTTCTCTAGCGAAATTTACATCTAATAAACAGTCGTTTGAAAGCCGATTTTAAATCTGATTATTTAGTTTTGTCCATAATTTGGATCATTTTTCTTTCTTTAAGCTTACCATTGACACAAGAAAGTATGTTCCCCGATAGCTTAGGTTTTGTTTATTCGTCGATGAATTTTAATTTTATGCATTTTTAATGTGAATCCCAGTCTCGATATTCTTTTGTATTTTACATTTTTTTTGTTTTTTTTTTTTTTTTTTCTCATATAATTGCGTGAAAGTCCATTGTTTTGGAAGAAAAAATCCCTTTAAATATTAGATTTAATGCAGATATTTATTTACTTTTAATGTAATTAACACCATCGGTTTATGATTAATCGACATTGAACGGCATTTCTGTGATTACTTTAAACCGGTAAAGTACCAATGATTCAAATAAAGGAAACTCGTTAAGAAGTGCTTTCTTGTAAATTTGATGAAAAGTTTATTTCACAAAGCACAAGTAGGAAAAGCAGAAAAGAACCAGATAGTGATAGAGGGAGAGGGAGAGAGAGAGAGAGCGCGAGCGAGCTTAAGAGTGAAATATTTAAACTTTATTATTTCGAATTTAATCTACAATGGAAAGAGGAAAGCTTAAGCTAAAAAACTAATTGGATTTTTGTATATAAAGTCCAGTGTGTTTGCAATGATTTAATGAAAAACAGTTTAGTTTGATAAACGAAAGGAAAACATGTGTAAAATTATTGCAAATGTTTTATTAACTTTATTGCATTTAGTAGCAATTGCAAGTTCTGATGAAAGCGATTGCCCCAACATAAAATTAAAAACACAATGGGGTGGTCATCCAAGCCCGGAAATAAGTTATCGTCCAATACCGGTCAAATATGTTGTTATACATCATACCGTAACGCCCGAATGTGATACTTTTCCAACGTGTGCCGAGCTTTTACAAAATATGCAAAATTATCATACGCAAAGCTTAAAATATGATGATATCGGTTACAAGTGGGTAGATATTTTCAAAAACTTAAAAGAATCAGTTAATATATATATACATACTATATATATTCTATTATACAATATTTTTGATATCAGTTTTTTAATAGCTAGCGACGGTACCGTTTATGAAGGCACTGGTTGGCTTATCATAGGCGCTCATACGTACGGTTATAACACCAACGGCACAGGCATTGCTTTCATTGGCGATTATACAGGTATTTTAAATTTCGAAGCATTCGCGACGCTCTAATATACAAAATGTATATGTTTTTAAAATATTAGCTAAGCTACCATCTGCCGCAGCTCTAACATCTGCTAAAAAACTATTGAGTTGTGGAGTGAAAACGGGAAATTTGCAGGAAAATTATGAGCTATTGGGTGGTAGACAAGCCTTTCCAACTCTAAGTCCAGGTATAACCCTTTATAACGAAATTCAACAATGGGACCATTGGATACCAAATCCACAGCCTTGATTTTTAAGTAATTCAAATAGCGAACGTCTTGGAAAATATATTTGCGTACTTATCTTCTTCTTATTCCTTCATTGCATTGAATTTTTGTCTCAATTAACTTATCTATTGTCTTATGTGCAACAGATGGCTGTTACTGATTAAATTTGTTTCGAATACGAATATATTATTAAAATGAGCATAGATCTGTAAGTTTACATTTTTCGGTTTTTATATATATATATATATATATATATATATATGTGAAGGAAGAGACGAATGCTTGCAAGGCAAAGAAACGTCTTTAGGCCAGATCCATATACTTCGATGTATCTGCTAAGAGGTCATTCGTTGAACAATGATTAAGAAAAGCTTCATAAGAAAATCATATACAAAGATAGTCCACTGAGTGATTTTCACAAACACACAGACTATCTTATTGCGCATTATAATGTTTACAAAGCTCCAAATATTTCGTTCTTTTTTCGTCTTTAGATCCATTCACTGTAAAATATACTAATGACGAAAATATTTGCTAACTTTCCATGCATTTTTGCAGTGTGCGGGAGTTTACATATTCGAAAATCTTAAGTGTTTAAGGATTTAGTTTACTATATATGTTAACACAATTGGATTTCGTTCAAATGATTTTTTGCTGCATGAAATTTTTCTTTTATAAATCGTCTCATAAATCATCTACACTTCTGTCCTATGAATGAATGGCACGTCCATCAATACAGCGTAACAAAACTAGCTTACCCCCATCCCTCTCTAGTTAACACAATTAATATTAAACTATTTTGCACATTTTTAAACACAGCAGCATATATATTGTGCTACATAGGCAAACGATAAGAAATTAAATATTTTAAGAAATTATTGAGCAGCTTTGGTGATTAAATGAAATACGAGCATCTCTTCGCTCTTTCTTGTTCTCTTAGAAAGAAACTAAACGACTGTACATTGAATGTTTATCGCTCAGCTATCCAAGCCCATCTATATAAGTCGACCTGGAAAACATATTAGTTTAACTTTTGAATCGACTCAGATCTACTCAGGAAAATTTGGTTGAGAAAACTATCCAAGAATTTGAATGTAACTGTGACAGATGCAAACATTAGCGATGTGTAGGCCTTACTTCGTTTAGCTAATAAGATTTAGGAAATAATGTATAGCGGAGAAGTAGCCTCCATTAAGGAAGATACAAGTTTTCATCTTAAGCCAGCAACCGATTGCCTCGAAAGGTTGGTTGAAAAGCTATTTCTAACTACTTCCGTCATCCATGTGAACTTTAAGAAACTTTCTAATGGAATAGCGGAGATTTCTGCGACCCGCAAAGCCGAAGAACTTATAGTAAAGGCGGGGATTACCCCGCAAAGACCGTTTTTCCATGTTCTTCTTCATTTCTCATACCGTATAAGCCGCGGCATATAATGGCGAATATATTTCTAATCGACAAAGATAACAAAATTCATTATTTAGCAGACAGCTGCGCAGTTATTTCGGTTCTTCCGTCAACCAAATTCAAAAGTTTGCGGAGAGCGGCTTTAGTTTTGGCAGCATCACATGGTACATCCATAACTACTTATGGCAAAAATTACTCAATGTCAATGTAAACCTTAAAAGAGAGTTTTCATGATTGCCAACACTGTAAAGTCTATCATAGGGGCAATATTTCCTAAGCAAGTATGGAAGTATGGAATAGAAAAGGTAGACCTTAAAAGCAAATGATTAGCAAGTCCTCTAAGTAATTCGAAAACTCACGCAATTTTAGTGACTTGCATTCTTCCTTCACCCAAATTATTTCAATTGATACGGAATTACTCGAAAATTTTCCCTCATCATCTTCGGAACCACATTATTTTAAACCTGTTAAAGCTTCGTACAGTGCAGTACAAATTAATCACCGAAGATCCATTACCATTCTCTAAACCACGACGCTTACACGCAGTTGAATATAAAATAGCAAAAAAAACAAAATTAATTTTTTACTTAAGTCCCGCATTTGCAGAGTATCGAAATCTCAATGCGTTTCATCCCTTACACTTAGTTTCCAACAAGAAATCATCAAATGATTGGTCTTCGTGTGACAATTTCAAAAGGCTTAACATAGTCACAGTAGCTAATAGATATCCACGTTCGCGTATCATCCGATAGCTATGGCCGAAGAAAATATACATAAAACAGCTACATCTACACTCTTCGGCATGTTTGAGTTTGTCCGCATGCATTTCGGTCTCAGGACTTTTGCACAGACTTTCCAGAGATACGTGAACGAAGTCTTTAGTGGATTAGAAGGAGAACCAAAGGGAAATTTTAAAGTAGCATACGATTAGAAGAATTGAACTTGTGTTTAATATTGAACCTAATAAAGGTATATTTGTAATATCGATCATCTTGACCAAAGCATTTCTGTAGAATGAATGAAAAAGTTAGCGCAATTCGTAACTTTGAGTTGGTAACTAGGGTAAAACAAGCCCGACAAAGTATAGGGATAGTTAATTACAACCACAGATATATAGGAAGATTAGCTCAGATAACTGCCGTCAACTGTCTTATCAAGCAAGCCAACAAGAACAAAGTTAAGGCATTAAAATGGGATGAACGACTGTCGATATTTCTACTATTGCTAAAGGGGGCGTTCTGCAACGACATTGTAAGAGCAAATCCGGGCCGCTGACCTTCTATTCACGAAAGCTATCACCAACCGAATCGAAGTATATTGCTTTTGATAGAGAACTTCTTGCAGTTTATTCAAATATAAAATATTTTAGATATTTTCTTGAAGGCCGAGAGAGATAGAGAGGGAGTTTACAGGCCGTAACCACAAATCATAGAGTGTTCATTAACGCACTTTATTCTAAAAACAAACGTTGTCCTCAGCAACTGACACACTTTGTATTCACTGCACCATTCACGTCTAATAGACATCACGTGCTTTTACCATTGAAGTTCTAGAGTCCATCGGTCCAAAGTTCCAAAGGTCCTTTTCTTCATCTAGATATTTGGCGTCAGCAAATAATGTCATAATGTCGCTAGACATTTCGTACCGTGTAACTTACGCAAAAGCATCTTTGAAAAGATACCCAAACTTTAATATCCAAGCGTTACAGCTACACGAAAACTCATTACTGCTAAATATTTTCGTCCAAAGAAGAAGGAAATAAATATTTGACCGTCAACTCGTTTAAATTGTCAAAGGAGCGAAATTAACAGACATATTAAGCGACGAAATCACAAATTGGAAATTCCTAAAGAACTATTCGAGCGTACACATCCGGATATATTTGGCCTACTACCTCCCTATAGAATATATTCAAACATATTCACTATAATTAATAGATTTAGATGTTGACCGGAGGCATTTCCTCTCTGGGATGTGTCTTCCTTTACATTTACTTCTACTTTTTTAAAAAAAATTATATTTACTGCCATTATTTTAAAAATAAAACGGGGGCCTCTTATTATCACTTCTCTCTCGTTATATTGTAAACGTATGCTTTCACAGATTTGGCCCATTTTTAATACCAAGTTACTTGGAAACATTTTTGAAGTATTTACCTGATCTGAAGCCGATTTTTTAATTTTTACCGTAGACATTACTTAGTCGGACAGACGCATAGATGGACAGGTGGATATGTGTAAATCGATTCGGAATTTGAAGCTGATAAAGAATAAACTTATTTTACGGGGTCTCTGCAACTTCTTCCTGAGCCTTGCAAACGTTTTGCCGAAATGAATATACCTTCAGTCTTCGTCGATGTATATAAAAAGACATTTGATATATTTTAAGGCTTCAAGACATCAAAAAAATATTTTGAAAAGTCGTTATATGAATAATTGTAGCGTTGTGGCACACTATAGTGCTGTTACTTGTCATTTATTAAAAACCATTAATAGGATCTAAGCAGAAACTAATGTTTTGCAATTGCTTTACTTTATAAATTGTTTGTGGGGTTGGCCTACGCCCCAGCAGCAAAAAAAAAGCAGACCATACATGTTACCGTATGACGAAAGCTCCGTTTCTTTCTTTTATCCAAGTTTGATACCATAGACGGTTTGTTTCTTTGCTATTTAATCGGACTGACAATGCTAAAGCATAACACCAAAATTATTATAGATATTAAAGAATTCAAGGCGCCATCTACATGTCAGACAAGCGAGAAAGTTTTCTTCGCTTTAAACTGAGTAAAAAAGAAATGTCGCTTCTTCTATATAATTTATTTAGCGAATGTCAAAACCTTTCTAACACTCGAAAATTAGATTTCGGACCATCTAACCCTATGGACATCTTGAAAATACCTTCAAAACTTAATATCAATAATATTTTAAATTTTATAAAAGCTGCTCAACTAATGATCTAATGTACCTAAAAAAAAAGAAGAAGAAGAGAAGCTGATAGCCTTAGTTGCTGGTGCTCATTCCACTTTTCGTCTTAGAATTTACTCTTTTGGTCGAAATAAATTGTAATAACAAAAATTATGCTTTGGAGATAGGTATACAAAATTTCCCCAAGACATATATATAACTATTACTTACCATTTGCGGGAAAGGGTTATCCCCCACATGCACAATAATAGTAGTACTCTCTCTGGTTAATGTATTGGTGTGTGTTCGATATGCCAAATATTACTAATCTGCAACTTAATATACCCTACGCCACTTGTTGTACAGAGTGTATTAAGTTAGCGCGGACGTATGCATCATTCAGAAGGACTTAAGATGGGGCCATCTTTCATTATACCGATCAGAATCATTTTCTAAATCTATGTAAGCTTCTCTATTCGTCTGCCTGTCTGTCCGTACTCCGACAAGCTTTGGTCCAAGGACGAACGCTATTGAAAATGACTTTTTCGACCACTCCCCATATAACACCCCATTGTGAAAAATCGCCGTATGTAGCTACGCTACAATGGGCGTAGCTCTATGAAGCAAAGTAGTGTAGTGTGGTCCGTACTTCACTATAGTGTTTTGAAAAGCCGTGACAGTCGAACTCGACACTCTGCAATTGTATTTGAAAATTCTAAATTGGTATGAAAAATTTTTTTCGACTGAGGTAATTTTTTGAATCCTCTTTCATATAACCGTTCCTACGAAAATTTGATCCTAAAAAGGTAGGTTATAGTAAACAGGTACAATTTGTAATATTATATGGTGAAAATTAGTTCGTAATAGTAAATTGACATAGGAATCCATCTTACCGAATTTGAAAAACATAGGTATATTTTTTTAATACCACCACATATAGGGATTCCTCCAGTATACAGGCTTCCATGGAAAGTAGGCCTTCGCATTGAAATAATGTGTAACTTTTGGTGTATTGTTAACAAAAGCGGGGAATAACTGTATTAGTCGAAATGGTCTTGGGTATCTAAGAGTCGGTCTTGTCGGACCATAATGTTCTTACTTGTTATAAATGCAAGCAGGACATGAGTAGGTCGACGTAAGATTTTACCCTGGTCAAGATTATATTTAGTTTCTCTGTCTTTCTTTGATTCCTTCTTCTGGGTGTTACAAACAGGAGGGCAATGGCAGCATAATTTTATAAATAAGCGAAATTGAAATCACAATCGAAACA
Organism: Glossina pallidipes; assembly: GCA_000688715.1. NCBI lineage: Eukaryota > Metazoa > Arthropoda > Insecta > Diptera > Glossinidae > Glossina > Glossina pallidipes. Next base: position 211,597 of record KK499877.1, on the reverse strand, counting down.
CAAATACTTGAGACCTACATTGTAGCACTCCACAATTGCTTATGCAAATGCTTTCTCTATTCTTGTCCGCTATCTTGAGTACTTTAGATTTGTGAAATGTTTATGATGCGCTAAAATAATCTTTGGAGATTTCATCGAATACAAATACAATCTTGATGAGTATGAACAATGAAATCGATTTAGTCGCGTCTGCCTGTTTGTCTGTAAATTTTTTATTGCTATCTCGAAGTAAATTAAAGTTAACCTCAAATTTTGTCTTTACTATAACTGAGAAGCTTTGTTTCGCACGCAGACAAATCTATCGATAAATCATGCACGGCAGCCAAAGCTATAGGTCATTAGAAAGAAGCAATGCTCACTATTCAGTCAAAGGCCTATTCTTAGTGCTTAGAAGCTTCATCGCCTTAAAATATATGTTACATAAGATGCAAGTGCATTTCTTCTCAGGGGTTTTGGAAATTTTATTCTTGGACTTGTGATTGGACGGTGAAGTGACTGATTCTGTAGCAACGATATGATCGAGTCATGTTACCGGATCCTTAAAGGAAAATCCAGCGAATCGTAATCATCTCAAAGTAAAGATTTATAAAATGTACCGCACAACAAAAGACTTGTGTAACTAAATTTTTAGCCAGCTTCAGTTACTTCTACGTCTTCTACGACCCCCGTAAGTACGTTAATCTTTACTTTTATGCTTATTATATTATCATAATTACGCACATACTTAAATCGATTCAGAATTTGATGTGAGGTCTCTGCAGCCTCCGTGTGAGCGTTGCAAACGTTTTGACAAAACGAATATACTCCTCATCCTTTGGTGATGGCTATAACGTTAAAGAAGTTCCACTCAAAACCTTGCTCTAATTAGAAAAATATATAATCCATGAATGATATCAGTTATAAACATTATTATATATAGAACATTTTTGAATGCAACGGAAATGAGAAGATCAACATCTTTCGATATGCATTCCGTTGTATCACTCATATGTCTTCTACGTGCGGACTTATTTTCTCCGAAGTAATAAAATACATAGCCATATAAACCTTTTGAGCAAATAGTGATGAGACTCCAGTTTGAAGCACTTAAGCAAAATTTTATTGTCACACCTGTTATGTTGACACTGTAGTGCAAATTCAATTGAATACCGTGTCAACTTTTCTCGCTTAAGTACGTTTTCAAGTATGCTTTTTTTTTTTTTGTTTCATTTGTTAATCTTAAATAAAATTCAACAACAAGCATGCCTCATGCCTGTTGTATTATGTTTGAACATAGTGACTGCGATAGGGTAACAATCAATATTTAATTGTTGCGAACAAGTACACACTCTTACACATCTTTACATATCTACACGTGTGTATAAATCAAACACACACACAACACTATAAAATTAAACAATAAATTTGCGGGTGATGGATAAAAATATATATCGCACCAAAATACCCAATAACATCATACTTAAGCAACTTGAACCAGAGATGATGCTGTCAAAATAGAAAGCCATATAAATATATAATATATATATATATATTTACATATATATATATATATATATATAAAAGAGCATTTGTATACATGTGTACCCTATATATACGCTATACGAAGAAAAAAACAGAAATAAGATGAAGTATCAATTGTACGATAATATGTATGTGTTGGTTGTGTGAACTTAGGAATATTCCAACAGTTAGTGTCTGGATGTTAAAGTGTAAGCACTGCAGAAAGCACTGGAGAGAATAGCAAAATATTAATCGCGCATAAAATTAAAAATTAGCCGAAAATGGAAAATTTAAGTGGAATTTTTGCAAAAGCGTAAACTTTTAACAAACACAAAAATAAAAAAATTCAATAGAAAATCGGTTTTGCAAAAAAAAAAAACAATTATTTAGAAAAAAATATTTAAGAAAAAATTCAAAACTCAAAAATAACTTACTCACGTTCTCCTTTAAAAAGGAAAAAACAAAAAACAAAAAAACAAAGAATCGAAGAAAAATTTAAAATAACAAACAAAACAAAGAAAATAAATTTACTTAACTTAAACACACTAGCAAGTATTATTTGAAGAGAATTTTTAACACACACCCTTTACCATATCATTTTTCGAAAACATTCATTAATGATTTATCCGCGAAGCTCTTAACAATTAATTCGAACAAATAACTTTCTTCAAGCGAATTCCATTTTATTGTAATGCAAACTAATTCGTAATATGCGAAAAGCCGCCTGTACAAGGCACATAGCGGTGGCCCCTAAAGCAAAATTCTGACTGTCACTATTACTCCCCCGCCCCGGGCTCTTGTCGTTTAGTAGTGGACATAAAAGTGTCAAAACATGTATTAGTGCACTGTCACTGTGACTTGTAATTTCTTAAAGTACCCACACCAACAAAACCCTATTCATAACTCATATAGGATCCTGAGTCGACTCACATTTGATGTTACTGTTCGGTTAGCTGCCGAACGTGGTGGTTAAAATAGAAATTAGCCGAAATTTGACGTTTACTTCTAAAGCAAATGAAACAAGTAAAAACCTTAAAGTGGGCCAGGGCCCACTGTTAAATACCCTTCATCACCTATTAAGACTTTATATGGGAAATGGTCGAAAAACTGATCCGATACACACCACTTACAATAGCGTTCGTCCTTGGGCCTAAACTTATGAGTGTACCAAATTTCATCAAAATACCGCGAAAATTGCGGCCTATAGGTTGAGCAAAACAAAACAAAACAAAGAGACAGATGGATAGGCGAACTGAAAGGTGAGTCTGTCTCAAGTCCTCACGGACGTTACACCTATCCGCACAAACTCAATATATTCTTGTACCACAAGTAGTGTAGTCTGTCCATCCGTCTGCGTGCGCAACCGTGTAATATGTGTGGCAAGCATTCTCTAGTTAGCGCAAATGAAAATATTGCCTGCAAATTTACAAAGCAATTTAGAAGTGACTTGAACTTTTCGAAGGACACGCCTACAACAGCCTACTACGCCTATGCGACAAAAATTTGAAAATAAGGGAAATCAGCATCGCCCCACTCCATATTTCCAAACTTCAGTTCTTGTACTTTTTTTTGTATTTTTTAGGATAACGGTGATGGGTATTAAAGATTCGATCACGCCTGAATATAATTTTCTTATCCCATCACTGTAAGATGAGGGTATACTCATTTTGTGTTTTTCCAAAAGAAAGTTTCAGGGACTCTATAAAGTACATATATCCTTGATCAGCGTGAAATTCTGAATTCATTTAGCCATGTCTGTCCGTCTGTATGTCTGTGTGGTGTATGTTGTTGGCACTCTCCTGGTCGCAAAAATGAACATATCGACTTTAAATTTAGTAGAAATATTGGAAATCTTTGCATGCAGGTTGGTATTGAAACTGGGCCAAATTGGTCCGAGAAGAAGCCCGCAGTGAAACATAAACTGCACGCAACTCCGTCTTTCTTACTAAAAATTTGTGGGTTTTTGTCCGTTATTCAGGAATTATAAAACTTAGAAGTCTGAAATTTTTCACATTTACTTTATAAAGCACTTTCCCCTGTACGTGCAAAAATGGAAACAATCGGCCATGCCCACACAAAGTTACAATCGATTAAATTTTGTTTTTTTCCCTTTTTTAAGGTTTTATGCATTTTTACCATAAGGCAAACAAGACCGAGTATTTAAAACTATTTTGTTCCCTCCTTAAATGAAGATTTATGAAAATGGGTTAATTCTAGACTGAATATGATAGACACCGCCACCTGGCGTGTTAATTTTTTCTTAATAATACCAATTAAATAAAAGAACGTGAAGAGTAGCATGCGAAAAGCATAGTAGTGAGTATGCGAGATTCGGCCACCGCCAAATATATATCAATCGATTCAGAATCACTCTACCGACCACTTCCCATATAACGCCTAAGTCTGTTATAAGAAGAAATTTTGTAGTTTTTAAAACATGGAGCAAATTTTCGGATCCCCTATCATATAACCGTTCCTACGGAAACGGACATCTTATATGATAAAAAATTTTAATTTTCAATATTTCTTGATGAACGTCCATTCGCAATAGTAATTTGCTGAAAAAATAAATCGTATAGAACTTGGACTATGTAAGTCTATTTTTTCGATTTAGGACAAAATAGACCTCATTTTTAATATTTTATGATGAAAACCTGTCCTTAGCAAATCGACCGTAGAAAATATGGATCACATAGATCTATTTTTTAGACCGCACCATATATATGGCGCTCTCATAAAAGCAAGCCCTTTCGTCGCGGCAACGCGGCAACTGCAAAATAATCCAATCTTCAACAAGTAAATTAATTTTGCTAAATTTAGACCACGTTGACGATTGGCTATCTTCAATATGAGGCCTTTCAGGACAATTACGCATTTACATACAAAAAATATATAATCTTTGATGTATTACTAATTAAGCAAAGTGATGTAGAATATCTAATGGTCGGCCTTGTCCGACTATAGCATTCTTAGTTGCTTGTATGTTGGACACAAAAAATAGGCCGCTCAAGGTGATTAGGTGCGCTTGTGGCGCCCATCATGTTTTTTTTTTATTACAAGTCAACCATTTATGTCTTAAAAGCTTCTGCAGAAGACTCGCTTAATAGAACATAAAGAATAAGGCAAATATATTTTCTAACTGTTTCTATAATGATTTGAAGTCAATATACTAATAGACTTTTCGGAAGAGAATTGAGTGACTGACACCTGACTTCATCATCATGAACTTCATCTCAAAAATAATGTGCTCCTAATAGGATAGACGATGATAGGGTACACCAGCTTTATACTTTACAATAATGGACTCATAAAGAGAATAGGCATCTTTTTCTCGCCATCCTATTCGACTTACAATTTTGCGGTGGAAGATTGTATTGAGAAATTATTTTTGGATTTCAAACTCAGTCTAACTACTAATTCAATTTGTGCAGCATCTTTTAAGTTTAAGATCAGTGTGGCATTGCACGAGAAGAACCGCTAGTGGGAGGTGTTCGAAGTTTTACTGATTTACTTGAAGTAAGACCCTTCAAGTTACATATAGATTTAACACACATTTCTCGTAAATCAATTACTATAGAACCGTAAGCTTATCTTCACAGTTATCAGCCTTGAATTTCTTATCCATAATTCACTGATTGCCTTTGTCATTACGTAGATAATGTCAATGTCTCGTAAGGAGTCGTCAACGTGCCCAGTCTTATACAACTACACTCTGGTAGTCTACAGAAAATTCGTAAAAAAACTTTTTTCTTTTCACACTTCGCAGTGTTTACACATTTTCTATTTGTCTACGGATATACAGCAATAATTAAATAATTTGTCAATAATTTTATTATTCGCAGACCTAAAAGTAATAAAAAAAAAAAAAAACAAAATTCCCACTAAGTAAAGCATATTTAAAAAGCATTAAGCGAAATGTATTGCAGCACAAAAGAATTCATTACAAATTAAAGGAAGAAGAAGAAATTTTGTTCGATATCTTTCACATATAATGCTACAGTTATCGCGTGATAAATTGCTACCTTGCCAAAGGTGTGTTCTATAAGCGCAATTATCGCAGGATTTCCACTATAAAATGCTTGGATTCGATGCTACTGACGGTGCTAATGCTGAGCTTCTTAATAAGTTGAAAGACTTGGACGTACGTGTCGGTTCTGCAAAAGCGAATAAATGCTTTTGTCTAAAGAATTGTTGGAAATCTCTTAAGCTGAGAGCCACTCTCAATCATATTGGACTACTGGTCGGCTTATCGGTTTATTGTGGTGTGGGTGGTGTGGTAAGTAACGCTCGCCTATATAAAGAGAAAAAACTAAAAAATTATAAAATTATTCCGTATGAATAAACATCTGCATCAGCATCAGCAGCAGCATGTCGATATTAGATTTAGTTATGGCATCCATGCAAGCATTTATTTATTACGTGCAAATCTCTATGCCCAGGCTTAAAAGCAACCAGTCTTACAAACGACTTGGTGTCCTAGGATAATGGGCGATCGAAAACATCGCATTAGCTTTGTGCAAAGATCGTTAGATTCACTTTTATGATGAGAGTGATCTTTTTCTCACCACTGAATAACCACTGAATCAGCTTGCCCGAGCACTTCGATGAAAACTTTGCGTTAAATACATGTAATGGTTGCGGCCCAATCGTTGACTGAAACGCTTCAAACTTGGCATCTTTCATTGATTCAAAAACCCTACCTAGGGCTGTTAAGATTTTGCTACAGAGAGAGAAAACTAAACAGCATTCTTATTATAAATGGATATGCTAGGCTCGATCGGCTCTAAGACATATTGAAATGGAAATCGTTCTTCAGAATCGCTATCAATCGAAAACTCTTACTGAAAAGTGTTACGCTTAAAAATTTGTCACAAGTGACTGTATGTTAATTATTTGAAAATCAAAACAAAGCATAGCGTGGTGTTAGCAAGGTCAACCTATATGTTGGACTTATTGAAATTCTCTTATTCTCTCAGTTTCTGCAGGACTCTTACAGACATTCCGACAGCGTTCTATCTCTCAAATAGTTAGCTACAATTTCTTCACTTAACAAGAGTATAACTCGGATTATATTACGTCCACTAGGGTCAGCTATTCGCAATGGCTGATCGAATAACTTTTTCCGAGCTCATTAAATATATAGAACATCCCTCTTAAGCGTCACGTTAGGCCTTTTGTTGATTTTGGTAACTACGAGGCATTTACTTGTGATGAACTATTTGCGTTCATCGCTCACTGTTGCTCGTTTCAGAGGTAAACTGAAATTTTAGCAGAAAAGAAAAAAAGGCACTCGCAGTTTCTTTAAATGACTTAACCACAATTTAAAGATAGGTTGATGATAGCAATGCTTGCATCCCGATTCTGTTCGCTTTTCTTCGTAAAAGATTTCCTTCTTCCCGTTCTTCAGCGAACTTTACTAAGCAAATAATTTTGAAAATTTTGCTGAACGCATCGATCAAACCGAAATATTTCACCCTATTCTTCTAATAAATTTGATAAACTGATTTTAACGACTATACCATCTTTTGCCCATGATTTTTGTTAACGTGTCCTACCTGAGAAAACAATACAAATATTTCCAGGAGACTAAATATCATTTAGGCAAGAGAGCTTAGTATTAAGGTTGTGCAAGTACTTTGCTCGCGCTAAGTTTACAAATTTTACTTAATGCATGCAATGAATGCTTTTCGAAATGAGTAAAAAGTTTCCAAAATAAGAAAACAACGAAAGCATTTTCCAGCAGGAAGTAACACAATTTGCTCAGAATTTATTTTTATAAAACTTGGTTACCTCACGATGTGCCAAATGACTTATGTAAACTGAATGTTTGGACATAGGATTAATTTGTAAACACATACACGTAAGCATCTGAGCGCAATGCCTATGAAATCAATGCCGCTATAAAATTTTCATTGCTCTACTTTCTTTAACTAATTTTCACTTTACAGCTGAGTTTGCATGTTTCGTGTGACCTGATTTTCATTTAGTTATTCTGGCACTTGACAACTTTTAGATTGTTTTTAAAGTTGTAAACATAATAGCTTGGCTTCGAGTTTCTTTTTTTTTTTTCTTTCTTTTCTTTAAGATTTTAATTTTACATATTACTGATGGATATAATTCTATATGCCAAGGCAAGCGTGAGTTAAACGATTTTTGCATGGATTTGAGAAGTATATTAACCTCTAAGGGCATAAAGAGGTCTCTTACAATTTATAGAATCTAGCGAACGATGAATTTTGGTTTTTAATTTACAAAAGTATCACAAATGTTTAAGATATCATGGGCAGAGTTATGGGCAGATACACTTCATTGAACCCGAACTTGTCCCACAGGATATATAAAATGTGTCCGAATCGTATATAATCAGTCAGAGAAGCTTATAGTATACTTTCTTTTTTATTATACCGATCGATTCAGAATCGATATCATGTCTGTTCATTTGTCTGTGTGCTATCTATTTGCGTGTTTTTGGCCTCAACCTACATATCACAATTTTTAAGATATTTTGACGAAATTCAATGCACCGATGTGTTTCGGACCAGGGACGAGAACTATGGATGGCGTATCATTTTTACAGTCAGGGAAAAAAATTGTAATTTACAAAATTTCCCAACAAAAACTGCACTATGGCATACACAAATGATGTGAAAAAATGTGGATCGGATGGGATGATGTTTTCAGCTCCCTCCTATATAATTGTTCCTACAAAAAGTAGGCGTTTACATGCGAAAACGATCTAATTTATAATATTGCAGAGCGAAAAGTACTTCGCTATAGTAGCGACAAGATTGGAGGCAATTTATTAACACTCAGCAGATCAATCGAAATATATATCACAAAGTTGGAAAAATGTGTGTTTAAATTTTCAATAAAACTAAGAAATACGATTATCGAAAATGTATATTAATCGATAAAAATTTCTTGAAAATTATTGTGAGAATTCTCCCATAAATGTTAAAAAAGTCAATCAACAGAATTTTAGTTTTTTATTTGTTTGATTAAATCGATAAAATACAATAAAATGTAAACATACATTACCGGGAAATATTTAAACATTCCTTTGCAAATATACACAAAATTGTCTTAAACTCAGAATGTTTATGGAGAAGTGTGTAGATAGAGTTCATCAAGGTTATGGTCATAACGCGACCATTAAAGCATCATTGAAAAGCATAAGATTAATATGGAAAATGTTGATGAGCACTTTTATAAAACGATATCTGAAAATAGAAAATATATTGTTAATGTATGTTTATGTATGTATATATGTGTATATATATATATATATATATGCTCGCATAAATAATTTGTGTTCATTAAGTTTAAATAAATTCATTAATAATTAACTTGAGGAAAGTGATGATTAAATATTTGTGGATTGTTTGTTATAAGCATTCAATCTTAAATGGTAGGTAAATAGATAAATAATGAATTCAATAAATAAGTAAATATTGTTCCAATCATTTACAGCCACGGTATCTCAGTAATGTGTGCTTACAGAAAAGTATCTTAAAGTATTTCAAATGTTCGATCATCATAAATTTCTTAAACTGTAATTGGCATCGGTAGACTTTACCGACTTTATAATATTAGATTTATCGGAAAGTTCTGTCCATTCCGGCTACAATAAGTATGCGCATATTTGGCTCTCCCTTTTTACCACTGAATGTGTACATACTGACCTAGCAAATGAACTAATATCGAAATGATTCATGTTAGTATTAAGTGAGGCGCCATAGTGTACCCATGGCTTCGGACAAAGTTCATTTACGTCAATGTATTTTGTACGAATTTAAACAATGAAGAAATGCTACAAAAACGTGTAGAATTTTATTAAAAATTATTGGCGAAGATACAGTTCTCGATATTACAGTCAGAAGGTGCTTCGAAAAATTTCAAATAAGTGATTTCGAACTTTCTGATAAGACCAGCTCTAGGCGATCAACTTTGATCGACGACTATGTTGGTGAAATCATGTTAGAGCAAAACACTTTTTTGTCAACATCGAAGATTGGAGAAAGGCTTAATTCAATTAGCTCAACAAACCGTTTCGGTGACCGTTTCCGAATATTCGGAGAGTGGGATTTTGTTTTATTCTAACAAAAACGGACAGAACTTTCCGGTAGACCTATCATATAGAGTTGCGAATGGAACATATTTCTTTAATAGTCACGAACGATATATGAAAATAGACCAGTTTTAGCAATCCATATGTAACGGATCATTGAACCCTCCACGAATTGCATATGTCCTTAGTAGGCATAATGTTCCACTTGTGCGCACGGCTCATTTCCCATCTATTATTATGAACTCAAACTTTCAAAAACTAATATTCAAGGCATTAATGTCTTTTTGATTCATTTTTCATTTTGTTTCATGCTTCATTTATATTTCTTTGCCATTTTCGAGATGTCAAATAACAAACGCCGATGTTTCATTTCTATCTTTTATTTTTATTTATATTAAGGGAAATATGTTTAATCTGATTTAGAATACAATACAATGAATGATTCAGAAATAGGTATCTTACAATTAAGAGCACAACGACCTGAGAACAAAGTCAAAACTTTGATCCAAATTCCATATCAGACTCTTTACGATATAACAGAAACTGATGATGATTATGTTTCCAAGTTCAACTTATAGTAGACTTCTTACGTATCAGATCGAAGGTTCGGGAGAAATTGGAAAAATACTTCTTTTCCATTGTCTAGGTGCAGCGCATTATATGATACTCATGTATACAGGCATGTTAAGGGACCAAAATTGGTCGACGTTTGTATTGAATGCATCTACAATGAGTGCGATCGTTATTCTTTGTGAGACTTTGGATCATTGCTGTAATCTACAATGATATTTATAGTAAAAGCGCAGGAATATTAAACATCAAAGTATTACATAGGCCATGCATTGGAGGAGATAAGGACTAGCCATGCACATGTCGATGGTTGTGGAGTTGTCTTACGTCCTGGCTAGTGAGAGTGACTCACTCTCACATAGCACTCACGTGCCATCGAGCATCGCAGATTTAAATCTTCACGACGGAACCCGACGTAAGATCCTTGACACGCGTCTATTATTTATAAGTCGTATATAAGTAAGTTATCAATATTTGTTTTCTTAAGATTGAAAATTTGTTAAAGTGGTAGTGTTTATGAATATCGAATATATAGGCTTTTGTCAAAGTTAATATACAGCTATGAGCGAACAAGATATCTAAGTTGCTTATATCAATTTTCTCCACTTTGAAAATTCGAACATCAGACGAATAGATAGGAGATAAATGGACGTTAAAAGAAATTATAAATTTTTCTGCTGTACGCTTTCTCTTTGTTTTAAATAGAGGAGGATGTCTATGCTTCGCATCACGGCACACTCGTTTTTGTGTGTTAACGCGAATCTTCTTAAGAAAAAATTAACAGCACATTTATAATCGAAAACATTGACACATATATGTTGAACTAATAGAGTCTCACTAGTTCAATATATGGAAAGATAGCAAGATTTATGCGTATATGTTAAGAAAGTGTAAAAAATAAGTATAATAAAACATTGCGATAAAAGCATTTAAAACTTAAGTTTCTTAAATAAATTATTATTTATTATTATTATACTTTTTAATTTTTTTTTTTTAGCAAATTGATTGCTAAGCGGAACATGTAGGCGCGATTTCTATTTGTATGATTTTATTTCTTAATTTTCTTTTTTCTTTCTTTTACACAGATGATATATATATGATGTGTGTGTGTGTGTGTGTGTGTGTGTGTGTGTGTGTGTGTGTGTGTGTGTGTGTGTGTGTGACAAAGAGTGTGTGTATATGTGTGTATGTACATATATGTATATATGTATATATTTATGTATATATATATATATATATATATATATATGTCTATATATGTATATATATATATTGTATATGTTCATTTCAAGCGGATAGAAGATAAGAAACCCATTACGCGACTTGCTTTACTTTAAAATGTAGCAGAATGTTCACGCAGAAATTTAACAAATACGTTTTTCAANGTGTGTGTGTGTGTGTGTGTGTGTGTGTGTATGTACATATATGCAGAATGTGTCAGCCTTTATCTCTACAAACAGAGTTTTAAGAGATGTCAAGTATTTCAAAAACTTAAAACCAAGCCGGGAAAGCTTGATCTGCAAAAAACAAAAGAAACCGAACAAATTACCTACAGTGAGACAGGGCCCATCATTCTCATATCCTACGTGATTTCACTTTACACAGTTATCCATATAATGGCTTTTCAAAATAAGATGTTATATGGGAAGTGGTCGAAAAGGTTGTCCGATCTGACCTATATTCGATGGCGTTCATCCTTGGGCCAAAACATGTCGGTATAACGATTTTCAACAAGATAGCTCGAAAATTACAACCTTTAGATTGAACTTAAGATAACAAGACGGAGAGACGCATGGGCAGATAGACATGCTTAGATCGACTCAGAAAATCACTTTGACTCGATCGGTATAATAAAAGATGAGCTACCTCAAGTCCTTCTGGGTGTTGCATACATCTGCATACTTTTAACACAGCCTTGTACCATAAGAGGTATAGGGTATAGAAAACTGCATACGATAATGGTGTAGAGCTGTAAGGAATTTCAATATCGAGTATTTACCACCATATATCAAGAAATTCCAGCGCCAGTTTGCATTAATAAACGTGACTTTAAAGCCGAACAACGATTACTCTTATTACCTCAGCCAAGTCGGAAAAAAGTATCATTTTTTTTGTGGAAATTCTCTTAAATAACGGAATTCGATTAATTTGAAATTAGTGTACACTCTACGCTTAATTCGTCCACACACGTATTGTAGATATTTAAAATCCGCTACACAAGAGTGAGCTATCGTTGAAACTTAGCAGGTATTACGTTACCATTTGTAAGACCAGACAAGCGCTACCTCTTTTCTTCTCTTGTTACACTATGTAAGTGCACGCGTAACATGTGTAGTAAATAGCGAGAAAATACATTTTCTTGTGACGTGCTGCATATGCTAATAAAGTTTTTATTTGTGCATCTCATTCGAAATGCGTTAAGAACAAATGGATGCTAAATTTTTCTTATTGATCACTTACCATAAATTTAATGATTCATAAATTTCCAAAGATTTGCAAATAAAAATTTTATTATTTAATAATAATTATTAAACTTGAATAACGGAAATCAGGTAAGAAGGACATACATGTTCACTTCAATGCGAATTTTCGATTATACAAAAAAATATATATGCGAAAATCGACCAGCCTTGCAGCAAGTGTACGCGTGTTAGTTCAAACACGGGACAATTTTTACATCGAACTCGCTAAATATTCATGCTACAGTTGAACAAGTTGCAACTTCTTAATGAACAACTTGTTTCTTACGAAGAAAGGCTCGCTTAAGCAAACGTGTGAACATGAAGTGCGGGATAGCGAGGACAAGTCAACGGTCAAAAACCTCCTATGTTTGCCCATATAGTCGTAAAAAAAACCCATAAACCCGGGCTAGTTGTGCGGGGAAACTCATCTCCCGCCCGATACTGTGGTTAATGAAGTGATTAATCTGCCGGAATGTTATGATTTTTTTTTTTTTTATTTTTTTTTGATGCCACACTCAACGTATGCCAGGGACCCTTTTTCGCAACTAGTAATAACAAAGGCGTCTAACACCGATCCAATACCGAATGTTATGTATAAAATGGATCAGTCGTATTACAATTGATCAGATATAACACGTGTAAATACCGCTTGCCAGTGTGTCAACAAAGTCACGTCTCTTTGGTTGGCACATTATTACATTAATTTCCACAAAATGATTTGGAGAAATAATTTTATTATTTGGAGAAATGAAATATTCGCGACTCAAACCTCTATGATCGCGGGTTCAAATCGCAAGTGCGGTAGAGTCTTCACTACAGGCGGACATATGATCTAAGTTATCCGGCAGCCTTTATACTATCTATACTTTGTAAATTTATTTGGAAAATGTATGAGGCAATAAATAAATAAATAAACAAAATATTGCAGATTTTTTATTTTTATTATTTTTTTTGATTATAGTTTATATAGGTTAAGTTTTCGTATGTTACAAATAAGTCAAAATCTTTTGATGAATGTTTCGAAAAGTATAGTTTTGTCTTCTAATTCATCTTCTTCTTTTTCTTCTTCTTCTGCAATTCAGCAAATCTTATTCTTACTATATTTGGAGGGAGTCGTCATTGGTTTCGAATAGCTACGTCTTACTAGCAATTTTCTTCTTCTTCATTTACGAGTAGCATCGGCGTCATTTAGAATCACTTTATGAACCGAACTAAGCTTGTCTGTCCGTGTGTCTGTATTGTTTTTTGTGTACAATCTGCAGATCGCGATATTTTGGATGTTTTGCTGAAATTTAGTACACAGATACCTTTTGGCTCGAGGACGAGCACTGTTGAACATGGTTCGGATCGGACTAGTTTTTCGATCACTTTCTATACAACACTTTATGTTGAAAACTCGTTACATGAATGACTATAGTTTAATGGTAAGCCTTAACCTTCTATAGTGTTTTTACTTGTCGTTTGTAAAACTAAAATGAAGTCTTATATGATCCTTGGAAATAAAAGTATATATAACATTTTGAAATTTCAAAAAAAAAAAAAGGAAAGAAATTATCGAAAATGTTTTGATCAGGTAACGCCGGCAACCATTTTTAAACTTGCCCTGTATACACACTCTATAACTTCGCTAACGTAAAGACAGACTAACTGACATATTTCTATCAAAAAGTGCCACTGTTCATACTATTAAAAAAATATACCCGAAAACAAATAGATACAACAACAACAATTCATCTGCAGTTGCAGCAATGTGTGCGCGACCAAAAAAGTCTGAATAAACTTCAATTTGAAACAAAAAAGGAAATCATGTGTACCTAGGAATTCCCCCGAAATTCTCATTATGATGACTTTACAGTTTTACTTACCATGACATGATGGAATCTCTTTTAATGTTCATTAAGAAAAAAAAGTACCTAATTCATAGTAATATATATGTGTATGATATTTGAAATATTGTCCTTCAAAAGCCGCAATTTTTTGCATTTTATTCTTTCGTGTAAGAATAACTCGTTTCTTAAATTAAGATTTCAATTTTTTTTTTTTTTTATCTTAATACTGATTGATTAGATTGCTTCGCTTTGTTCGAAATAAATGATAATTCAAAGCGATGACATTGTGACGATGTATAATATAGAATAATAAAGGGAGGGAAGAAACAATTTGGCATACTAATGGGCATCAAAATAGGTGGAAATATGGATGGACGGATAGGCAGACATGAAAAATGGGCAGTGGGCAAATAGACGAATAGACGTAACGTTGCGCAAGTGGCGGACAAGCCGGTGGTAAGATCGTCAACGGGGAGAGGGTAGAAGAATGGAATGAATGCACAAACTGGAACAAGAGTACTGAGAAGCATGTGTATAGGGCTTGAGACATAAACATCTGACATGAAGGACTTGATCCTTCAAGTCGTTGAACGGTCTAGTTATGGAATTAAATTTGCGTCCTTCATAGCCGTATGGGAGCACCATAAAGACGAATGGAATCGTAGGTGGACGAGTAAACGGACAGACAGAAAAATAGATGTCAATGGAAATGGCTATGTTAGCTTAAAGTTTCAAGCTATGTATATATGGTGCCTAAACGATAATTCTGCATGTTACAAACGCAGTGAGAATACGAGCATAATTCCATTTTTTAATAAGAGATAAAAAAAAATTGTAAGAATTTTTTTGAATAAAATTTACGTACGAACACAAAGGGTCAAAGTCTTATGATTTATGTCTTCGAAACACTCCAAACTTGGCCTAAAATGTGTATACTTTTACATCGTCTATTCTATATATGAATGAATATAAATGTGTATTACGCACCTTTGAGCAAAATATTTGCTATTGAAAAAGAAAAATAGTTTATCGGTTATTTTTAAATTTCGTCTCTCTTTTTATGAATGTAGATAATTAATTTCACATTTCATTCTTATATGAAGCAAAACAGGACTAAAGTAAAAATGATTGCGTGCTTGTAATGTGGGCCAAATCAGATTCGATGTTTTTGTTTGTATATATATTTTTTTTTATTTTTTATTTATTTTTATTTTTTTTTTTTTATTTTTTTTTTTTTTTTTTTTTTTTTTTTTTTTTTTTTTTTTTTTTTTTTTTTTTTTTTTTTTTTTTTTTTTTGTTGTTGTGTGAAGATGGACTAAAGAGTTTGTAGATGTATACAAAGCTATTATACAATACTTTGTTATGTTCGGAGGGTGGTTTAAAGAAAATAGAATGACTGCTGTTTCCCGTTTGATTTTTCTGCGTTTGACATTTACGCCATTCATATCTCAGATACAATTTAGTCGGAAGTAAATTGAAAAGTATACGATTCTATTGTGAAGTCTACTTGCTGCTTGCTGGTCATCAAATGTCCATTATTTAAATATAGATTTATGTGTAATGTTTTTTATGTTTTTCGCAATTCATTACAGAATTTATATGTGTGTTTTTTTTTTTTTTTTTTTATATTTTTATTAGCATTTTACAGAGTGTGAGAAAATAATGCAGAAAAAAAGAAAAAAAAAAGCAAAGAAAACAAAAAGAAGAAAGCCTTAAAACGTGCTCTCAACATCCGACATGTTGTGTTTATGTGCCGGTAATGGTTGCATCATACTTTTGAACAATTTCTTTAATACTGCTTTCTTATTGCATTCAAAACACATCCATCCACATAACGCATAAAGTTTGCATAAAACTCGAAATTCAAAAAACAAATAAATATAAATAAATAAATAATAAGAAGAGTAATAGTAATGAAAAGCAAACAAAAACAACAAATTTATGTAAATAATCTTCTTCTTCTTCTTCTTTTTGTTATTGTTGCTGTATTTCATTAGAGGTGCGCGTACAGAATGGAATTGTATGATAACCAACACCAACAAACGTTTTCATGCTTCCTTCGCTTCCTTAGTTAAAATGAAAACTCAAGTTATTCAGTATTTTCAGTATTTTCGCTTTTAGCACAAAGGTTGGATTGGTGGAAACACGTGTGCAATTGTGAATTTAACAAACGAATATTGTTAACAAAAAAAAAAAAAAAAGAAAAAAAAATATTTAATTAATCTTCAATAAATAACACAAAGAATTGATATCGAAATTTTGTAAAAAAATTTCTTTTTAAAATATGATCGAAAAAGTTGAACCTTTTTGTTTTCTCTCATCTCATTAAATTGGAGAAAATCCGTGTATGTAAACATATTCTGAATTAGAGTGAGATTCTAAATCGACATATATATGTATATATCTAACCATTCGTTCTTTTCACCAACCATTATACGCCTTCGATATTCATCTCTATGCTACATTCAGAAAAGGGGTATTTCTCTTTAGGAGCGCACCTATACTTTCTGACTGCACTGAAAATCAATCTAATATCAATCTACAAATAACTATCAAAATTACAAACAAAACAATTAAAACGAATATTGGTCCATAAGTTTATCTGTCTCGCGTGCAAATTAAAAAAAAAAAAATTTTATTTATTATATTTTATACATAATTCCATGGCGAAATTCCCGATAGTTATTCCTTTCGCAAATTTGTCAACACAATAAGTGAAATGTGTACCGAAACTTGTAGAACGTATCCACTGAAGTCCGCGTAACGTCTACAAGGTTTAATTATATTTCCAGCACGTTTTCGATGCCTTTCGCGTTTCTTTTTTTTTGTTTCTGAAAAGCAAGAAATAATCGAAGACTCATAAGCGGAGAATGACGAGAGCGAATGCAATGGAAATGTTTGCGAAATTGTTTGGCGAAATTTCGTTCGTGATTTCAAAAAATGCAATTTCATTTTAGTTAGTTATTCAGTCCAATCTTTATCCAGCCAACCAGATTTTAAGGATTGCAGAAACTCAAAAGCCATTTAGTCGTGATTGAAAGTGAGTTGCTTAGTAAGACATGAATCGCTTATAAGAAAGAGTCAACTTTTTCCCAACATTTTTGCAAGAGAATTCTCTAACTCAGCAACTCATTAGAAAAATTTTCATTCTCTACTTTAACTGTACTCCATACTATATTATGTTGGTACGGATGTACGCAACACCCAGAACGACTTTAGATATCGATCGATTTAGTGTCACTTTCTGATTTGATCTAAGCTTGTCTGTCTGTTCGTCTGCCCATATATTCTCGCATTCAATTTGCAAATCGCAAAGTAAATCTCAAATAATTTTATGAAATTTGAGATAGCGACATTGTTGCTCCCAAGGACAAACGCTATTGAAAATAGTATGGACCGAACCACTTTTTCAACCAGTTCCCATATAAAGACTTATTCTGAAAATTATGAATATTTCGAATAACTCCATTAAACGAAGTGGTGTAACGTATTTAATGATGCGCGGTGGTCTACTACTATGTTTTCAGTTTTTTTATAAGAAAGCACTAATCACATGTGAACAAATTAAAGTGAAGAAGAAAGAACGCCAGGCCAAACGATCTTTTGATCCGGCAAATGTTACTGCAGCTTGCTACTACCATTCTTCTAGAAATCATTAGGACCTCTATCGGCCTGAAACTCATTTGCATTGAGTAAAACATGATTTGATTAATAGTTTTTGGTGCTTGTAATGTAGCAAATATCCGATGCAAGTTTACGCTTAGATTTTATCGGTAGCAAGCGTAATCAGAATTTTCTTCACAATTAAAGTTCTTATTGAATTATATTTCATTCAGTTCAAAGCGTAAGTTTAAGAAAATTTAAATGAATTTATTTAAATAGTTTTTTCATCTTCGCTTTTCATTGCGATAATTTTAATGCACTTCCCTTGAGAAGAGGAAAACTTTTTAGTTTTTATTTCCTTTTAGTTTGGCAATCCGAACATGACGCTGCGTTAACAAAACTCAACCAAATTTTTAAATCTTCATCCCTTTTATTCGTTTTCATTGAATTACTTTTCATTTTGTTAAATGAAAATAAAGTTAAAATACTATAACAGCGTGAACGTGTGGCCTGGCGTTCTCTTTGTGCAGTATGATGACCGTTTCTTCAATCCGTCAATGGGATCCGCTTTCGATTATTTGCTTCAATTTGCTCACTTGTGATTCACACTTTAAAGTAAAAACACTATATGAACCACGGACCACTTTGCTTTTGCTTTATAGCTATTCATAGAATGATTTTTCAAAATGGGCAGTTAAGCGGCCAAAAGACTTGTCCGATCCAAATCATTTTCAACAGCGTCCGTCCTTGGGGCACACGCGTTGCCGGCTCATCAAAGTATCACAAAAATTGCGACTTTTACGTTGAGCTCAAGAAAACAGGACAGGCGGGCAGACGGACGGACAAGTTTAGATTAATTCGGAAAATGATTCTGAATCGGCATAATACAATGCACATCTATTCCATGTTCTTCTAAGCCTCCTATCTATCCTCACGAACTTACTGTACCCTTGTACCGCAAATGGTGTAAGGTATAATAAATAAAAGTTGACGTTTGAAAACATGTGATGAGCACACGCGCTCTTTATACACATGTTTAAGTTTTCCATCAGTTAGGTTATTATTTTAATATAAAATGCTCTCACTCCAATTTTATGTGCATTTCTTGCATGTGTAAAACAACAAAGAATTGTTGGAAGTGAAATTCAAATCATTTCTAAATCTAATAAGTTTGTAAACCATTTTCACCCAACAACCCAAAAAAAAAAAAACAAATAAAACAAGTTTTTAATTATTTCAAAAATTTATTTTTCTATGCGTGTCAGCAGTATGGCAGTCAGTATGGGTAATTAAACGATAAATATCATTCATACGCCACATGAATTTGTTTTGTAAAGGAGCAGAATTCAAAAAAAAAGAGTTATAATTAACCTTAGATAGAATCGCGTAGGTAACGACGCTATAAACTAAGGAGCTATACCATCGAAATACGCAAATATGCTTTGCACCAGAAAACTTAAAGATAATTCTGAGTAAACGAACCTAAACTAAAAGAATGTTTGAGCAAAATACGAATTTTGCATTGTCGTCCAGCTGAAAAGCGAACAGAGAGACATATATCGGTTCTCTCTCTCTCTCTCTCTCTCTCTCTCTCTCTCTCTCTCTCTCTCTCTCTC
>KK499877.1:87264-191849 GCA_000688715.1 Glossina pallidipes | reverse complement strand
TCTCTCTCTCTCTCTCTCTCTCTCTCTCTCTCTCTCTCTCTCTCTCTCTCTCTCTCTCTCTCTCTCCCTCTCTCTCCCTCTCTCTCTCCCTCTCTCTCTCCCTCTCCCTCTCCCGACAGTGCACTAGTGCACTCAGCCTTGGGATATATAAGCAAATATTCGATCCAAATGAATAAAGTTACAAGATTCTCCAAATCCGGTTTCGTAATTAGTAGAAGTACTATAAAAAAGATCCCCTCTTCTGATGTCTTTGGAGAACTACTGCACATACAATCAAGCGTCGAAAAGAATTTCTTGGATTAAACCTCATTTAAATACTGCTCTCATCATTGGTATGGTAACTCATCGACATCTGAATTTTCCTGTACGCCTCAAGCAATTTTTGCCCGATAAGGTTTAGTTTCAATGTTCCCACGTTCAAGCTATTCTCTGTAATATTGCCATTGGTGGCCCATGCATAAACTTCCTGTGATTTTCCGATCAACTTCAATAGCACTTCGAGGAAAAATATTATCGAAGCAAAACGTACCTTTCATTTCGTTTTTGGTCTACATATACAAACTTGTGTGTACACTATTCACAGCTGCAGCTTAATAATGACATTAAGAATTCCGTTTCACTGTTTTTCAAAATATTCCTGTTTATGATTAACAGATTTTTAGATACCATTTCTCATAACATTTTTTCCATTGCCCTTGAGACACCACACAAAATATGGTTGTACAACACGTCTACATCTTCTGTAACCAACGAAGTTCGTTTTTTTCGCAATATTTGTCTTAACATTTAGTTGCAAAAAGAAGTCATTAGGCACGAAACGAGAACTGTATGACGGACGGCCCATTAACTCAATTTTTTGATTGTTTAAATAGTTGCTGGGGAATTTATGGTTTTACGTTCTTCCAAACGCAATATTGCTACATGATCGGCGATCATTTGCTTCAAAGTGCTTCGGGCGGAAATGACTTTTACTGCATTTAATTCATCTTGAAACCTCCACATAATCGGATGTTGTTTACTTGCCAGTTTGGGCCCATGATTCGCCATCTGTTACGCACTTATATATGTGTTTTAAAGGATCGCCATTATATTTCTTAAGTCTTTGTTTGCACCAATTGACGCGAGTATCTTTTTTGTTGCATGCAACGAGAAAAAAACTTTTGTACAGTAGAAGTAATTATGTAATATTTTATACATATTGGTAGAGCTAATGACTGAGATCGACCTCGCATTGTTAGTTTCGCAATAGCTAATTTTGAATGAACTCCGCAACTTTCGGCGGGGATGATTCAACTCGTTGTACTAGCAAGTCTCACAGTGGCAATGGTTGCAGCTTCATTGGTTACAGTGAAAGTAGGATGATTGATGTGCCCTTGTCATGATAATCCACGTTAAAAGTCATAAAAAATCACACCACAAAAATTTTCGTCTGTTGTTGCCACTGTTTCGTTGAGGCATAATTTTCACGTTAGTGTAAACAACACGAACTTCATTCAAATGACCAAATGTGTTGATGAAGCTTATGATCAAAAAAATATTATATTTTTCAATGAAAACTTTAAATGGGATCTAACAACAACATAGCGTTGCGAAGCCTAGAAATATTAGCAGTGACGTATATACACATTACTTATTTATACATATGTGGTAAACGGGTATGATGACTTAACTAAACGCAAGAATTGTGTTCAAATAAGAAGCAGATTCGAGCAAAATTTTTAGTTCGAAGTAGTGAAGTAACACTGTCCGGAAACACAGTGTAAACGGCTGGATATCACAGATAGATTTAAAAAAAAAAGAATGTTGACATTGTTTTACTGAAGTAACTTGTGTTCATTGATACAACCTTAATACCTATGCTCGATCCGCTGGATGCGAAGTCCAAACTAGAAAATAGATGATCCCAAGATTTGAAATATGAAGGGAATCAACTAAATGAACCAAAAAAATCAATATATTAAAATTAATTGTTTATTTCGTCGACTGTTTCACTTTTTGTCCAGGCTGTTCTGGGCTTGTCTGCCAATAGCACTCAATATCATCGGCTTGAGAAATCGAAACAGCACATAGAAAAAAGAACGAATGGTCATAACGACATTGATTCAGGACTACGAGCTTATTATAAGTAACACAAATAAAAAGATTATAACGAGCCTTGAGTCGCCATAAAATATGCTGTATATAACCCTATAGTCAAAGAAAGGCGTAAGTCGAAAAACTGGTCCGATCTAAACCATTTTCAATAGCGTTCGTTTTTGAGTCCAAACTTGACGCTCTACCTAATTTCATCAAATGGCGACTTGTAGATTGAATACAAGAAAACATGACGGCCAGACGGCCAGACGGCCACCTCTTTTTCCAAACGCAATAAAAGTGTATCTATGTGTAGATATAATAAATGTGGATCTATTTCACCCCCTCCTAGGTGTCATATACGTCCGCACAAACTTAGCATCTGTTGTACAGTGTATTAAGATATCAAGCAGGTTTTCCTGGTCTGGTCGATGTTTTAAGTCATTCGCTAAATGCAACCGACTTAAATGCTTAAAAGCATGCTGAGCTCATTTAATAAGTTTTCCGAAACTTAGTTAGTACAAATGTTTATTGCCGGACATAGTTCTACGCGGAACATATTTTAACAAAAACTAACCTAAATTTTGTTCATCTTAATGCTGATATTTTTCAAATATAACGCGAAATTGTAAACATGATTAAATCGTTTATGTAGATCTTAGAGTTAATTAATGTTAAATATGTCGCGTAAAAATGCCTCTGATCTCATTACAACATAAGGCGATAAAATATCTTTACAATAACAGTGAATGCTACAAGCGATCGGTTCACTTAATTGAAAGAGCAAAAAGAATTCGATCGCAAAGTAAAACGAAAAAAGGAAAAAAATGATTGAATTTAATGCACAAGATGATGCCAATATCGAATTATTAGAGAAATTAAAACATTTAGATGTGCGTTTGGAAAACACAAATAAATCGAATAATTTATGCAAAAGCGCCTGTTGGAAGTCATTGAAATGGAAAACCGCCCTCAATCACATTGGATTGTTAGTATCGTTATCCATTTATTGTGCAGTCGGTGGTTTGGTAAGTGCAACAGAAATTCTCTTTACTGAAAACAATAAAATTTGTTTTAAAAATAGTTTAAAAAAACAAAAAAAAACAAAAAACGTTTATTTTTATATAAATAGACTAAATATCTAAAGGCAGCATATACGTGAGTTTTTCTCAGAAACTAAAAACAACAAGAAGCAAAAAAAAAAAAAAATTCATATTCGCCTTTGGTCGAATCGACGATGCCCATCGTTAAAAGCTAATGTATTCGCGAATTGTGAATTATTTGTCGAATTGCGTGCTTGTCAACCAGCTGACCGGGACCCTTTTTACACTTTACCTTGCAAATGTCACGCATAATACAAACAAATATTATATGAAATATTATGTACGGGTGTATGTGAGGGAAGGCGAATGTAAACAGATCACATTTATTTTGAAATTACGATTAGATTTGAGAAGGTTCGCTACACCACTTATATGTACCACATGATATATTAACCTTGTGTGGACGTATGTAACACTCAGAAGGACTTAAAACATATCCACTTTTTATATAATACCGGTCGATTCAGAATTATTTTCTGAATCGATCCCCGAAGCCTTTGTGTGCCTCTGTCTGTCTGTCCATGTAAATTTGTGTTCAAGCTACAAATCACAATTTTTAAGATATTTTGATAAAATTTAGTACACTAAAGTGTTTTGATTCAAGGACGAACACTATTGAAAATAGTTTGGATCGGTCCTTTTCTTCGACCACTCCCACATTATAAGGAACAAATTGCAATATTTCAAAATTTCTCGTCGAAAGTGTAAGCTAAGTAACCGCATTTCGGCATTCGAATTTCGGGCTGGGTGGGGCAATTTTTTGGATTCTACCATGTATAAGGATTTTCACGAATGTTTTTGTTGTTTATGGCAGAAAAATTGAATTTTTTAATATGTTACAATGAAAATCGTTGACTGTACTTAATTTTGAACATCCTGGGCACAACCATTCGTATGGAAAGTAAGCCTTTATTAAGAAAGAGGCCTAATTTTTAATAAATAGCTTAGTAAGTTCACATAAATACAGGGTGTAATTTCTGTATTGTAAGGCAAAAATAAAAATTTTGCTAGACAATGTGGTGTAGGGTATTTAAAAGTCGACCTAACCCGACTATAATATTTTCACTTGTTACAACTAAGAACAATTCAATAATAAATGGCAAATGAATAGATAGACAAACATTCAAGAATATGCTATGAATACAAGATGGTAGCAAGTGTGACCTTTCCTTTGTTAAGCTGCGGCTCAAGCAACATATTTATAACATTATTAACATTTGTGTCTCACTTAGTCTGTGTATATAGTTTTTATGGAAAGAAGAAGAATGTTATTTTGCGGCTTCTTGCGGCAAGAAATATAAAAATTATACACGGCTGCGCGATGTTCACCCCCCATATAGACGTCATCCGGTCCCTGGTACGCGTTGGAAATGGAAGAAAATGAAGAAAATGTAATATACACTCACCAATGACGGCTACAAAAACATTAATAGAGACACCAAAAGAAACATTTCCAAATGAAGCTTTTATTATGTAACTTATCTTTACTTATGATACAAGGGTATATTAAGTTTGAATGGATATATAGAATATCCAGAAGGACCTGAGATGGACCCACCATTTATAACAACGATCAATTTAGAAAATGGTTCTACGCTTGTCTGTCCGTCTGTCCGTTTTTTTTCTTGTGTTCATTTTGAAAATGTTTTTAAGAAACTTGACAAACCGACGTGTTTTGGCTCAAGAACAAACGCTATCGAAATTTTTTTTTTAACATGACCAATCACTCAGGGAATGTTCGGTATTCGTGCGGCATGGTGACTGTCAGAAAGAAGAGACGAAACAGAAAGGAAAAGCGAAGTCTACTAGATATGTGTCCCATCGATAAGTCTTATGCCTTTACCGACTGAACACTCACTATGGGGCTGTGTCTAAAGAAAACTCTACCGCGCGCGAGATTTGAACATGTTAGCTTCGATGCCTGCAAAAATCAATATTTAGTATAGCGTTCACTGTCGGATAAAAACATGTCGTTATACGAAATTTTGTAAAAATACCTCGAAAATGACAATCTATGGATTAAACCCAAAAGTACGCGCGGAGATGAACAAATATTACACTGACGAACAGATGGACGAAAAGAAGCATTTCCTAAATCGATTATATGCTAAATCGATTATATTAAATCGATTATATTATATATATACAATGTGATTACACCTTACTTAACTTGCACGGTACTTGCAACACTTGCAATAATTTCATATTTATATTCTGAATCGATTTAAGCATATCTGCACACGTCCGTCTGTCTGTCCACAAATCGTTTAGTGAACTGATAAATTCAACAGTGTTTTAGGCTATTAACTGAAAGCGGAAAACTTGGATGGACTGGGAGTATTCATGAACTCCCCACACCCGCGTTTCCCTCGCCATTTCATAAGCTTGCTTATACAAAGTAAGCTAAGAGTAAAGCGGGGGATTCCATAGCCCCCAATAACATATTAACCTCTTTTTGTTATAACTCGTTTTATTTAAGCTTTAGTCAATAAATAACTTCATAATTTAAGCGTAAGATTTTAAATTCTTCCTTATTGTTTGAGTGTTAGGTAGATTATGACTGCGACTGAAGATAGATTTTGATTGTGAATAAGTCCTTAGGATGGCAAGCAAACGCAAGATGACTATTGGAGAAATCGATATAATCCATATAAGTCTTAGATGGTATTAACCTTCAACTGAAATACATCGAAATTTCTTGATATTCGAACGATTACTTTACGTTACGTCTGAATTGCATGTTCATTAACATATATAGAGAGAATTGTAATTGTAATTGTAAATTGACTCTAAAGCTAAAGTAAATTTATGAAAATCAAACAAAGCGTATTGTGTTCCTCAGATCAAGCCATTCTTCATTTATATGAAACTTATGCGGACCAAATGTCACGTCCTCATCACATCTACAATTCTCTTATGAAAAGATCTTCTGCGATGATTTTAATCTTTACATACTACACACATAAGATATATTGAATTGAATTGGAAACTGGAAGAATTTCCTTGGCGCACATATACATGCATTTATGGTTTATTTAATATTTCAAAGAATTTACGTTGTTTTCTACCCCGTCGTACCTGATCATATCCTTAATTTCACATAGAAGTTATCTGCCGTTTGTTGTTAGTTGTTTTTTCTTTTCCTTTGTTCAGCCCTTTGTTTGCTTTGCACTAACAATTACAATAGAATTATAGCAAAAGACAGTAAAAGAGGATAACTAAATAAACAAAAAAGGAGAATCATTTTCGTAATAAACAATTAAAATTGCCAGAGTTAGTTTTGTCCGACAACCAGAGGCATATCGTGTGACACAATTTTAAAGTAAATATGTAAAGACTTTATTCCATTTTTTTTTTTTTTTTTTTTTTTTTTAAAAAAAAAAAAAAAAAAAAAAAAAATTGCGTAAAATATTTTATTTAACCTTTACTTGTATATTTGTCCCATTTCTCTAATGGATGGGCATGAATTCCATCCCATCGCATAGCAGGAACTGCTTATGGAGGAACTGCTCATGCAAAAAGAAGTCATTGATTGGAAAAGGTATTAATCAGAAAGAGGAATACTTCTTAGGTACAGCGATGTGGTAGCACACTTTAGTTCTATTCGAATAATAAAGTTTCCTGGACGGGTTTTCCAATAAAAGGCCGAATGTCGTCATATGTCGTATGTTAGCCAATTGACACAATCAGTTGCTTTGGTAACATTCCTTAACGAGTATTCCCTACACTACACGCAGAGCAAAGAAGTTTTGTCTTTGCCCAAAGATGTAAATGGTTTTCCTCATTAACGTAATGGTTTTTTGCGATTAATTCATTCCTCATAACTCAACGTGATTCAGCTCGGAAGGACCGCTT
Source organism: Glossina pallidipes (assembly GCA_000688715.1). Taxonomy (NCBI): domain Eukaryota; kingdom Metazoa; phylum Arthropoda; class Insecta; order Diptera; family Glossinidae; genus Glossina; species Glossina pallidipes. Next base: position 184,818 of record KK499877.1, on the reverse strand, counting down.
CCCCTGCTTAGTGTTTCTTGTCAAAGAACTCGACTTAATGAATGAAAGCTGCCAATAGCCATGTAAACGTTGCGGGTATCACTTATAGTGCTGCATAGAGCTTCCAAAGGAAGCGTACTCTTGTATAGAGAAGTCTGAAAGAACGGGGTGGCAAATGCTCGAAGACATATACGAACGCGGTGCCTTGGAAAAACCAGTAGAAACTTTTTTATGCACTTGTATTTTTTTTTCTTTTTTTTACCTTTATTATCCATGAAGTCTAGAAAGTGCATAAAATTCGCCGGAAAATGCTAATATTCAAGCGATAACATATTGTTAATCATTACATCGCGGGCCATAGGCAATGATCTCAGTTGAATGCCAAGTACGTATGTAATACCCCTCGCGAAAAAAATTAGAAGTAAACAAGAACAAGTTTACCCGAATATGTTCTATGTTCAGCCCATTTCCGATTTTGTATAGAGGTTTGCAAGTGAGAACTTTTATCAAAGCGAAGAGTGGTCAAAGCGAGTGCCAAAGTTGCCGTCTGTTGAGCAGAAAAAGAAAGAAGCTTTAATGATATTCAGACCATTTTGGACAAGTGTAACCCCGAATGGGATGCTCGATAATACCGAATGGAAAACTGTGAAAACTCAAACGCGTCGAATTTAACCGTCGTCTATATTGATATTCGCGTTAGTTTATCATTATCGTCAATAGACTAGAGTAGTAGTTGCTGATCAAAATACATGCAATCACCCATTGTTACAAGAATAGACGTTGCTTTTTTTATGATTAGTGACCAATCACAACGCCAGAATATAACTCATTCTTTTGTCAATTGATTGGCTAAAGACATTTATTATTTCTCTTAACTTGGTAAGGTTCTGTTGCATATCTTTTCAACTTGCATAGATTGTATTATAATTTTGTATATATATATATTAGCTAATGGTATGAGGTAAAGAACTGAAACTTGTTGATTAATCGCGTAATAACTATCACTATTCCGCATGTCCATTTAAGTTCATTTAAGTGTCACCCGTTATATTGAGATGTTTTCCTTTCAAATCAATTCTTTTTTTTAGTTTTCTTTTAATGTATCCTAGAAGACTTACTGTAGCTCAAATTCACAAATTAAATTTCTAATCAATTTTATAAATGAACATAGTTGTCGTTGTCGTAACGCAATAACCTCTAACTTTAATTCAATTCAGTGAATTTTTAAATAAACAATCCGTTACACTATCTATCGCTATTTGTAACGTTTACGAAGTGAATGAGGACAAAGAAGCATAATATCGTTCATAAATATTGTCGTCAAGCCCAACACATGTTTAGGAAAGTCTTTATTAAATTTCTAAAGTGACAAATAATATAAACGATTTTGTATAAATTTACCGAAGTAAGTCATAGATAGTGAATAGTAAGTAAGAAAAGAAATATATATATTGACATAGTTTTTTGCTACTGCTTATGTAAAATACAAATATTCCTTACACGAGGTTATATATATATATTTCAATGCTTCTTTATTAAAGCTAACTTTATTTAAAGGCACATTATCTACCGCTTGCAGTAAAAGTACATTAAATTTATTCGAATGTATTCAACATTAAGGCAAATACTTTTACTCTGCATATGTATTGTATATGATCTTTTGATATTTACTTTTTATTTGATTTTAAATTTTAATTTGATTTCCTTATCAAGCATAAGATAATGATATGTGCAAACATACTTTCATTTATTCAAAAATGAATTGTCAGTTATTTGTGGGTTTACAATATATTTTTGTGCACCTACACTCCTTCTTTCCTTCTTCATTCGAGGCGCAATGGACGCAGAGGACCAAACGACATATTCGATATTTAGCAGAATTGCAGAATTAAGCGTAAATCTTCCGTATGCAGGAACTTCTTAAGAAGGATGCAGAGCTTAGATGTGAACAGAAAATGGCCAAAACACGCTTATGCAAATGCAAATGTGTGTGTGTTTGAAAAACTCGAAAATATTATATTTAGTGTTGAGAAAAAGTTTAATTTGGACGCACCTGATGGTTATCATAGAAAATGGGGTCATGTATGGGCTGCATTTAGAGCACAAGAAAAGTTGAAAATTTTGCTTTATATCTGAAAAAGAATAGGTGGTGGCATTTGTTGACTTTAATAAACTATGCTGGAGAGTTCTCTGGTGATAATTGGACATTCCAACAAGACAACGCACCTATGCATATCGCCCGGCTTAAAAAGGTTACTGGTGTGGCCACCCATGGGTACCAATCTCAACCCGATTAAAAGCCTCTCGCAAATACTTATGTATATATATATATATGTCATCATATATCATATCATATATATATATATCCCTGTAAAATAGTTGTATTGGTAATCAGTGGTGTTGTGCTAATTTTTTTTTTTACCGGAACGCGTATATATAATTATATAGACAGGGCCGATCCTGGGTAGGCGGTCTCATGTCCCAAACTTGACGACGGGGGGGAGATTTCCCCCAATTTTCGCCCGTCTTCTAATGTTTATTATAAATTCTCGTTATCAGAAATCATTTTTAGTTCCGGGACGCCTTTCTGTCCAAAAAGAAAGTACCGGAACGACGTTCCGGAGCGTTCCTGCTCGACAACACCACTGTTGATAATGCATTATTTTGCATATTGGCCCATATATGTATATAGGGATCTATATATATAGGTATATATATATATACATATAAGGTTGCCTGCTAACTTAGATTATATGCTCGTCTATAGCATATATATATATATATATATATATATATATATATATATGCAAAAAATTGTTTCACTTAACATAGAAAAATAGGTTTCTTTAAAACACTGATCTAACTGCAATAATTTAGGACGAACGACATTAATGTAAGGGGTGAGTGATCTAATTTCTTTCATTTCATATATTATGCCTTTTCACGTTCCATTTCCGCTTGTTTCATTATTCCATCGAATCCATGTCAAAAGCGTAGATAGTATTAAAATCTCATATTCAAAACAAATAAATAAATAAATAAATAAATAAAAATCCAATTTATTGAATTATTGTAAACATATTTTATGCGAATTTCAAAATTCATGATATCGAGCCATTAAAACAGCATTTCAGGAAATCGTTACATCATTACTTTAAACTACTAAAAATATTGGCTAAAAAAAAAAAGTGGGAACTTATTTTGATTTGTTTCTCAGTCAAATTTATTTTAGCGTAAAATATTCAAAGGAGTTTATTATCCATATACTAGAGGTGAGTAGACGAGAGATTAACCTGCATGGATAAGCTCTGTCTAATTCGAATTCGAATTCGAATTATCAGTCGATAAGTAAGAATATGTAGGTTAAAGGACTGTCACGCAATAGTGTGTGTGGTACAAGTCACAAAAAATACACTGCGACTAAGTAAATGAATAATCGTCACAGGTTTCGATATCGCGCAGCAAAATTAAACAGAAATAATTTAGTGAAAAGAAAGAAAGAAATACGTGCCGTCTCCAGCAAGGAGAAAATCGCAATTAACGGTAATCGAATTCATTAAATCGTGCGAAGAAGCAAAAGTAATCTGTTCAGAATTAAACGAGTAACCAGGAGGTCAGCGGTGTATCCGTAGAACAGCACACTTGATGACATATATACAATTCGGTGACCGATTAAACAAATAAAGATTAGTATTATACATCATAGAAAGCATCTGGAAAAGATTCTGAAACTGGTAGTATGTGCGGTAGTGAGACAAGTAAATTGCTTCATACGGACTGATTCTCTGAAGTATAAACTCAGAGGATGGTATATGTTTAATGAACTGACTGACTGTATTAAATTGGATCAATGCTAATCAAAGTGGATCAGGTCTGGCCAATATTTTGCAGCCGAGAGATGTTCCCACATCGACTTGAACATCACTTTTTGAATTGCTTCTGCTTACTTAACGGAACCGAAAAATTTATATGAATTTTAACCGTTTCCAAGCCTATAATTTTTTACGCCGAATTTCGCAAGCCACTGTCTAATTATCCAACACTACAAGTTAACTTTCGTAGATCCGGCTGCATTTTCTCCCAGTTCAAATGCAGTTTAAAACAGAGAAAAAAGCTCTGCCTTAGATGACATCCGTCTCTTTGCACTTTGAATAGCTGTACCTTTATACCGTACAAGAATGTCTAAGATATTTTTTCGAGAAAAAAGAACCCAACCAAATATCAATGGACAGAATTTACAAATAAACCTAATCAAATAATTTTGATCGTTTCGTCAACACGCCTTCAGCATAGTCCGTATATTAGTCGAATGTGGGGGATATTCAAAATTTGCGTTAACACGAATGTGAAATTTTTGAAAATTTGCTCAGTTATACCGCGAATTGCGGTTTTATAGCTTGTTTCCAATAGAGAGGAACTGGAAAAAATATCGAACACATTTACACTGCAGCTGCTGTGTGCAATAATAATCAAAGAAGCGAAGATTAATTTTACGTAAAATATATGTAAAAATTATATTTATTTATACTCAAGAATATTTACGCTTAACTTGAAACATTTACACATAATAGTGTGTCAAGTGCTTGGAAAAATACTGCAAATCGTTCATGCAAACCACATACATGAATGCCCATACATTTGTATATATATATATTTATATATATATATATATATATACAAGTTATTTAATATTATTCATAGACAAGTGAAGAAAAGAAAGGAAAAAAGTCTTTGATCAATTTATTTGCGAGACACATCTCCGCTTAAAATATAAAGCAATAAATGCTATAAGCGACTGTAGCCATTGATTAAGGATTCGTGTATACTTATATTGTAAGCAATAGTAGGGACATTGGCATACATTTACATGTCAGGGTTATTGTTGCTCTGAAATTTTATTTAGTCACATTTGCATTACAATTACAAAATCAAAGCCATTACACGTATGCACACAACAGTACAAAAAAATCAATGCAATACTTATTATTTAGGCGCCAGACAAGCGTCGGGAAAATGTACTGCAATTTAAATAAAACAGTTTTCAACATACTGACTACACCACAATTGCTATAATTTGACACCCAAACCGTATATATAAAGTTAATATTATAGGTATGTGTTACCCAGCAGACAGTATGAAGTTTTCGTATTCAACATGGTGCAGGATACGGTGTATCATGTCCCGCTTTAGATAGACAATATATCGACCATGCAGCCAGATATGCACCGACTATTCCATAACATGTAGTGGGAAGCGATGAGCAATCCGTACTGCGCCCTATTGTATTCTCACCCTCGTGCCTCTAGCAGTTCCGCGTTAGGATCTTTATGAATTCCACGACCTTCTTAGGTTCGGAGTGGCAAACGATGATCGGCGTGAGAAAGTGTTAGGTTATCCTCCATCCCAAGAATCGTTATCCCAGATAGCAATATTCTTTAGGTGGTACCTGACGTTGACCCCTATAGCGGCCAATTATACTCTTTCGTAGTTCCGTAGCAGGTTATGCACTGTACCGGTGAATTTGATGAATCTTTTGGTTTGCCGTTGCAAGCCTAAAGTTAACCTGCAGATCGCCAATGTTTGATGAATAAGTTAATGAAGTTTTAATTATAGTTTCTGACACTTCTCGACACAAATATATGAAGTGCAGTATTTCGGCCCAGTAAATAAATTGTGAAAAATTTGATTGAGAGAAAATAAGTCTTTATATAATAATAAAATATGTATTCATGGCTTTCATTATAAAAATTAGTCCCGAATAAGGATTTGAAATGCATTACGTACATTACATGCATTACATAGCTAGAAATCGAATACAGGATTATATATATTCGTAGCTCTTTATACATGAGCTATATGCGGTTGACAAGAGGCCTATGCTTGGCAAGAGGGTGTAGTTTCTTGGTATTTTATGAGCGAGTTATCCGACTACAACGATTTGATATTTTTTTTATTTTTTTTTCAGATCTAATCGAAATATCTGACACAAATAAAAATATGATAATGAATTACGACCCATCATTAGCTCTCCTACGCCACTTTACTTAATGAAGTTATTGACCTAACGGCTTTTTAACATAAGGCTTTATATGGGGAGTGGCCGAAAAAGCAGTTCGATCTAAACCATTTTCAATAGCGCTCGTCCTCGGATTAAAGCACATCAGTGTAGTAAACTTCATCAGAATATCTCGAAAATTTGCAATCTGTAGATTGAACACAAAAATATATGAATAGACATCAAAAGGACAGACGGACAGACGGACAGACGAGAAGACAAACTTAGATCGATTCGAAAAACGATTTTGAGTCGATCAGTAAAATAAAAGTTCGCACAAACTTAATATACCCCCTAAACAATTGGTGCAGAGTGTAATGGAACTCGATAAGACAATAAAATAAAAAACTCAAATCGTCTGTGTATAACATATATGCATATAGATGACATCTCAAAGGTACATGATTTCACACACACACACACAAATCTGTTCAGCAAATAAGTATTATTGCGTACCACTAGCTTTAAACTAATTGAACTAATCGTGAAAGAAGAGAGAACGTGAAAATTTCATCGATCTAAAGTTTTGCCCAAAAATATTTACCAGAGCCATACAAGCAATGGCCGTTCGTAGCGACGCTAATAGACTTACTAGCCGATGTGTATTGAACGATTCCACGTCCGATCATTCTTTATGTTTGTAGCATTTTTAAATAAAATTAATTAGTATCAGCGATCCTTTAAACCTATTGCCGACAGACTCTGTACTCTTTTCGCCTAACATATTAAACGAATGCCCTTTAGGTTGCATGCTTCAAATTATTTAACTCATTTTAAAATATGCGGAATATTTTTCATTCATTGTCTATGCACTAAGAATTTTTTGCTTGCTGACACTGCACTAATTGGAAATATTAATAAAAAGAAATCGATAAAGAAAAATTAAACCGAGGCTTGGTTGTCGCCTGAATATGTATATAAACCAGCTTTAATAGATAATTACTTGAAAGGGTTTAATTGGAAAAAAAGGCTTTCGAAATTGAATGCAATTATAGTCCGTTGCAGTAACCATTTTTACAGAAGTTTGTTATTTAACGCGTACGAGATGATTGATACCAACGAAATAAATTAATTGTAAAATGCCTATGTATGAAAACCGGCATTTTTATAAGGTGAATATATGTAGACGGGGATCTCACCCTACAGAACTTGTCGTACAAGGGTCGATTGATTAGATTCTTGTGAAAATTATTTTCTGATTTAATTTAAGCGTCCACAGGTCACAACTTTTGAGATAATTTGATGAAATTTGCTACGCTGATGCGTTGTTGTGGCCCAAGAACGAACGCTATTGAAAATGGTTCGGGTCTGAGCACTTTTTCCACATGACATCTTGTGCTCAAAAGTTGTTACATGAATAACTGTAGGGTGACGTATGGTATTTCATGATGAGCCATGGCCCACTATAATGTTTTGTCTTGGTCTTTAATCAACTCCGGTATTTCTGGAATTAATTACGTACATAATTTATACGCTGAAAGAAAAATCTCATTGTTTGTACACACTACAGCAGCGAATTGTGTGTGGGATTGGGAAACAAACGCACAAATGAAATGTGAAATGGATTATAATGTATTGCGTATATAAAATAAGTAAGAAAATTATATTCGCCTGTAATAGAATCTTTTTATACCCATCACCATTATGCTAAAAAAAGACTTAAAAAAAAAAAAAAAGAAAAAACTAAATTTCTATTTTCTATATTATTATTGGGTGGACCTGATCATTTCTATTTGTGTGGAAGAAGTATAATAATTTGTATCGCACGTGTCTATTGTAGCTTATGGGTAACGAGCAAAAAATACCGAAATCAAAAGCGTTCTTCCCACTTTACGGTAACATTGTAGACGTGTTCACTGGACGGTTTGGCGAACAGGATGATATTTACCACAGATATGATGCAGTTGGACAGACGGACATATTTCGGTACATTTCGAATTTGATACCGGTCAAGAATGTATTTTGAAGCTTACAGCTGGGCGTTATAAAGGTATTGGAAAAAAATAAAAAGTTAATATTGGATAGGCGTGGCTAATTTTTTCATACTTACTATGCTAGCGTCCATAGGATATACATTCAACTTTTTACAGATTTATCTTCTGTGATTTATGAGTATGTGACCACAAAAAACCCATTATTTTATTTCTTTTGGAAAGTAGAGGTATTCTCAGTTTATGTGGCACTCATCCGATTTGATCCTTTTGACCATTTCCACACCTGCATGCAAGAAATTCAATGTTTCAGGTGAATTTGAAGGCGATAGCCTCATTTTTGCGACCAGACATTACGCAGACTGCCAGACGGCCAAACGACCAAACGCACAGACGGACATGCTTAAATCGATTTAGATTGTGATGCTGATCGAATATGTATATACTTTTTTGGGTACCCTGAAGTTCGATGAGTGCAAACATTTTGAGATAATGAATGTGCCCCTCATCTCCCGGTGATAAGTAAAAAAATGTATTCAAGTATTCAGCGATATTCAGCGTATCCTAATGACGTGCTGACAATCACTAGTTTGTTTATAATAAGTAAAATATCAACATATTTATGGTACACTAACTACATATATACATCTCGTGTTATAATTAAAGTAAAACAACATCCTATCTGTCGCATTCGAAATAATTTTTGAAGGGAAAATGAAGAAAATCAACATATCGCTCTTAACTAAAAGTGAAATATGGCCACTTGTTGTGACAATCGAAAATTTACATTTTAAGTGTAAACATTCATTAAACCTAAACGTCAATTGATGTGAATGACATTTGGGTATTGAAGCATAAAGACACATATCTCTTCTTGATGTTTACGTATATTTAGTAGATTGTTTTGGCTTCTCGCCAAATAAAGCAAACAAATGAAATTAATTAGAAGAACGAAAACTAAAAGTGTGTGATATTGAGTGGGTGTGAACAATGCATCGCAGACTAATGTCAACAGCCTAAGATAGCGCGCGTATGCGTTGACATAATTTTACACGTAAGTAAGAGAAGTTCCTTGAATGCTTAAATTTGGGCAATGAAAGAGCGGGCATTATTCTGCCATAATAAATAAAATGAATATTGAAGCACACACTCTCACAAACACTTGATTTAATGGAAACCATTTATTATCATTTTTTTAACTTAAATATTAATTTTTAGTCCAAAATTCTTCAAAGGCTACCTATTCCTGCAATAAAATTTTCACTCACATTATGGAATGGAGAAATAAAGTCTGAACATGGATTCAGACATTTGTTATCTAACAATGGGATTTGTTGACGACCCCTTAGCTAATTTCTCCAAGTATTATAAATGTCTTACCTCCTTCCCTAACATATGCATAACAAATGCATTAACATGTTTAACTCCACGCCTCGTTTTAGAAATCGATTCGAGTTTCTTTCTTTATCTGATCAAAGTGTATTAGCTCGCTGCAATCTTCGGCACAGTGAGACCCAAAATATTTCGATTTTACAATTTTACAGTGTAAAGCATTTATTATCATTGCTATTGTGACCTTCACATGAATGCCAACGTCTCGCTGACATTTCTACAAATACATATCTAAATCTCTATCGGCATAGCATTTGCGCTCATCTCTTCGCTTATTACATCATATCGTATATTATACAAAACTAAGAAAAGTGCTCTTAAGATCTTTAAATGAATAAATAGTGGAGTGTAGGACATGTTGGTAGAAAAAAATGGCAAATAGGTATCAAGCCCTTGAACCGCTTTTATTACTTTTTGTTGTGCATGCTATACAACATGCATAAGTCATTAAATAATGTAATCTTTTAAGGCAACATGCAAATCAACACACTTTCTTATTGCTAGTTGCAATAACGGTTCTCATTTCTATTCTTCTTCTATTCGTCGTTCTTCTTTTACTCTCGGTGGATATATAGTGAGTTAAAATTGAGTTTTAATGAACCAAAACTATTTACGTTGTAGAATCGACGAAAAAGAAAAATGCTTTTGATAGACAACATGTGACCAACGGACAGACAAGCTTAGGTTGATTTAGAAAGTGATTGCCATTATTATAAAGGTTGGGTGAGTCTATCTCAAATCCCTCTGGGTGTTGTATACATTCGCACGCAATTAATACGATTGAGCCTACAATTAGAAGGGCATAAGACGGGATGCTGTTGCTTCCTTTCTCTGTTTATAGATCAGATAGCTTTCTTTTCAAAGTTAATGAGTTAAATGTAGCCTATAGTTGACTACACTAAGCAAGCATTGAATATAAAAATTATAAAATGGATTCATTTTGTTTTCTTTCGCACAATTTCAGATATTTCGTCATTTGGAACGGCCCGCCGAGATTGAACGTTTAGCTGAATTGAAAACTATAGTGAAAACGGAGAGAGAACGTTTCGTTAATGTGATATTAAATAACACAGATATTAACAATTTGGACGAATTGCTAAAATTTGAATTAAGTAAATACGAAGCGGTAAGTTCACTGAACAATACAATCGAAGCAATGGGGGAAAAAAAAAGCGAAAAACATTAAATGTCTTACGGTAGTAATTATCTAACGTTTAATTCAATTCATGGCAAATTATTTTGCAAGAACTGGCCTTTTCACTCTCCCGCTTAACTCCTAACTTTAGAAAGCTTTATATTGACCGCAACTTATTTGCACCTTCCACGCTATCATAACGTTAAAGTTTCTTGCATCAACACCGACGCTCCTAACTGAAATTAATTCTTTAGGGAAACTCTTGAGATAAGCTATTAATCTGAAAAAGATAACAGATTGAGATGAGAATTTTAAGCTCATGTTTTGTAATTAACATCGCGAGAATGTTGCCATCGCACTTTTGCTACCTTACAGAAAGTTACGTTTGATGATTGCAGCAAGTAGCAAACAGCCCTTCGATATTTAAATTGTAATCTAGATAAGCACACGGTCATGATTATATTTATACTACTATTGAAGAAGGTACGCTCGGTATTTATCGAGTATTTTACCCAAATCCAATAAATGCCCCTTAAATGGCATAAGCAAGAAAATGTCGAAATATAAAAATCAATAGCTGACAATCTGCAGCAGATCAAGATATAGATTCAAGTATTCAAGATTCAAGACGTTTTTGTTTGTTCCCATTCTGATGCCTTAACTTTTCTCCTCTCGCATAGTCGCGTAGGATAGGATGGATCGCGGGTTCAATGCTCAGTGCGGTTTGACCACACTTCCACTGGTCGTAGCGGCAGTGAATGCTCCGTCGGTTAAGCGATTAACTTTTACCGTATGGGCATGCAACCATTAGGCTGCGGCCACAGTCTTCCTATCTTTTTCTTCCTTTCCAAATTTGTTTCTTGCAATCACCGAATCACACGTGAGGGAAAGTTTGTGATATTTAAAAAAAAACCAAAAGTTTCAGAGACCCCACAAAGTGTACACATTCTTGATCAGCTTGAATTTCTAAATCAATTTAAGCATGTCCGTCTGTCTGCCTATGTAATGGCCGTGGCAAAGATTCTTCTGATCGCAAAAACGAACCTATCAGCTTCATACTTGGCAGAATCATTGCAAATTCTTGCCCGCAGATTTGTAGCGATAAAAGCACACGGTCGCGGTACAAATTAACCTAAGATTACGTCTGCCTTCAAAGATAAGAAAAAATTTGGCTCACTGCTAATAAACCACAAGAGAAACAATGATAAAAGTAATTGCCATTTATATTCTAAGAGTGGTCCTGGAGCACCGATACACGCTTACCTAATATTATTGAATATTGAAAACTCATTCTTTTGTCAAAAAGATTTGCGATACCCGGAAAGAAGCTTCAGAGATCCTCTAAAGTGTACGTATTATTGGTTAGCAACAGATCTGAACCGTTTTAAACATGTGCGTCAGCCCATCTGTCCGTCTATCTGTTAATTGCTGTACTGTCGCAAAAATGGAGATATAAATTTCGTCTTTTATTCCACAAGCCGCGCCCAACCAATGTTATAAGTTATAAAAGCATTGTCTTTTTTTTGTTTTTGCCTTTTTTAGAAAAACGGTGACAGGTGTAAAAGATTCGGTCACGACCGAATGTAATTTTCTTACATGTTTCCATTCAATTTAGTTGTTCTCTAAGCACATATGCTGCTATTGTTTCTTATTAAGTTTTTTCATATAAAAAAGTTTGCCTTATTACACTTGGGAGTGAAAAGAAAATTAAGAGATGAGCTTTTTTTTTTATAACCATAGAAGTAAAAAAAAATTTTTTTTATTTTTTTTTTTTGCTTTTTGTTTGTATTTATTTTCAGGCAATACAGGAAGCTGCCGAGGGTGGTCTATTAATTGAAGCACACAGAGACTTCCCAGAGCCCTATGAACGTTGGAGCATATTGCAAGCTGTGTTCTTCTCCTCAACTGTTTTAACGACGATAGGTAAGAGGTCTTTGAAAATGAATCAATACTAATGCAATTGCGTTATGTTTCTCAATCATTGCTACATATATAGGCTATGGCAATATTGTGCCAGTAACAACAGGCGGCAGAGCATTCTGCATATGCTTCGCATTAATAGGCATTCCCTTTACGCTGACCGTAATAGCGGATTGGGGACGTTTATTTGCGACAGCTGTCTCTATTTTAGGAAAATATCTACCAAGTAAGAATGTTTGCATTTGAAATCTGCCTTTCTTTCATAAAAATTCTCCTTCCAATTTAGAAATACCCAGTTTGACTAAATTTATTGGAAAAACATGGTTTTATGCTCTGTCTGCCGTATTATTTTTGTGCATATATTTAGCTGCAGGGGCCGGTTTATTGATACTCTGGGAGGATGATTGGTCATTTTTTGATGGTTTCTATTTTTGTTTCATAACCATGACAACCATTGGTTTCGGTGATTTGGTACCAAGTGAGATTTCTGCCGGAAACTGTTAAGCAAAAAAAAATTCCTCAAGTTTTGTTTCTTAGAAAAACCAAATTATATGCTTCTATGCACATTATATATATTAATTGGATTGGCGTTAACTTCTACTATCATTGAGCTGGTACGACGTCAATACGCCACAAGTTGGGCAAAGTTGCAAGTAAGTGAATCTGCTGTGCACGAATGTTGCCAAAGATTTCTTAGACACAATGGCTTCTTATTTTATTTTTCTTCTTTCTATTTATTTTCTTTCGCATTTCCCGTACAACACAGGAACTTTCCGGTCCAATGGCAGAAACTTTAAGACGCTTAGGTGAGACTGCTGGCACTGGCCTAGATTATGCAGCTTTACAAAAAGTATTAACGGTAAGGAAATAACAAAAAAATAAAAAAAAAATTTGTTACACAAAACGGCAAAAGAAGAAAATTACGACGGGAGGTAACTAACAGTTAAATTTTCGCCATAAATCGTATTTTAGACATCCACCACCGAACCACCGAACCTTGAGAAAACATATATATGATATGGTGATAAATAATATATTAATTCAGTGTAGTTAGTAGGCCGATCGAGATTGAGATTCAGATCCAATTTAATTTTTCGTATGGTTTTTGCAAATATTTGCAGCGAAATATGGGACATTCCCACGACTCGTGGTGTATTATAACGTGTGAGCCGCGATTCATCTCATCTTTTTCTGAAGTAGTTGTCACTTTAATAAATTTCAGATTAATGTCTTCTTATGTTGCATGTTACGTCCGAGTTGGGAGTAAACCCGGAAGCCTTAGCAAAAATGCAATAACACTGAACAAATTCAGTTCGTTTTTCGAATCATACGAAGATATCGAGATTACAAGTTAATTTAGATACAACACAGGCAACGCCGAGAAGACTTGATTTTACACAATTTAAAGAATTCAATGTTGAGTCCAAGTTTCTAATGACAAAAAGTAGGAATTCCTTTTGAACGGATTCTATTAAAACCGCGTAGCACCTATAGAACGGAGACCATACAACAGAGGCATACTCAGGTATTGATCTCACCAAGACCATGTATAGCCTTTTTGGTCAAGCTCTCTGAACGACCTTTTAATAAAACCCAGCACTGACCTAGCTTTATTTATGGGAGGGTCAATGTGCAGTTTAGAGTTTGGTCAAATATAATACCAAAGTCAATGAATAAATCTGCCTTCTCCAATATTTAAAAATCCAGGAAGTACTCAATAGTTAATGAGTTCCTGTTTGACAAAGACAGTTTCTTGCGTTATTACAAATAAATATAAAATACAATTTTTTCGTTATTACTGACGTGTAAGCTGCTCATGGTCAATGTCGAAATTCCACAGTGGCCATGCACTACGAACGTATGTTATGTATAACGTTTCAACTGTGCTTTGCAATTATGCTTCATTCAAATAATCGAAAACAGATGAACGAACGAACGGTCAGAAAGCTTTACTAACGGACGGATGGACAGGCGATAGAACAAACCAAACAGTCAAAGGAACGTTAATTAAATCGACTTAAAATCTTAAAATGATCAGAAGCACGTATATGAGATTGTAACGAAAAGAATGACAAACCTGTTACGCTCTATTCGTGGCAGTGGCAGTGTTAATGGTAAATGGTGGTGGGTAAAAGCAAGAAATTAGCTGAGATCTTGTGAAGTAGAAAACTAAAAAGTTAATTTCTTATATAATATTTCTTAGGTTTCAATGCCGAAATGGAATACATTGCTGACACGTAAGGATCCAAGTAATGCGGATATAGCAGCGTTAGAAGCCTTAACGAATGCAATATTAAAAGAAGTTAAAGAAGTCCAAAATACAAAACCGAATGTTTTACAAATCGTCATCTATGAATCATCTGTGTAGTCTGTGTAGTTTTTAAGTTTACAAGCAATCGAAAAAATGTGTGTTTGTGCATCTATCTATCTATCTATCTATCTATCTATGTATGCAGGTATGTATGTGCATATCGATTGTGTGTGTGTGTGTGTGTGCGTGTGCGTGTTTTGTGTTTATTAACATAAAAGTACTTAATATCAAAATCATTTAATTTAGCATATTTTTAGGCTTAAAAAGTTATTATATTATAAATTTTACATCTGTAGTAGATTACACTCAATTATGCCGTTTCACTTAAGTAACAGTATGTATCGCGTTTTCAAGTATTCCGAATAAAAATTATTAAGAGCGAGGGTCTTCAAATAATCGGTTAAACCTTATGAAAATGAAGAAATTTCCATAATCAAGTGAAAAGTTAACTGATTTCAAGATAATAACACTATTAACCATAAAGACTGCCTTTCACCAATCCTTGGTTAGAATTGACATCTTAAGGGGGGAAACCATTGTACATTTTTGACCAAAAGAAAATTTGTTTTCATTGACTTAATGCATTTAAAATGTAAGGGAAAAAATGCATTATCTGAAAAAACAATGCTTCACTTGAAACTTGCAGTTCTATTCCCAAAGCTCCGCAAAGACTGCCTATGCGAAATGAATCCCTTCGAGGAAGTTGGAGTTGAATACCTTACTAGGTGATTGCTAAGTTCTATAATTTGAGACAAACCTAGCGATTCAAAAGGTGTCAGTGATTTCGCCCAGTAATTTCGAATGAAGTTTGTAAAGATGATTCGTTATTCGGTAAAAGAATTATGCGTTCTCTTACCTATTACTCTGTCATTTTGCAACACGATCTAGTCTTCGACAAATGCAGCAAAAGAAGCACTTTCCGATGAAGGCTCTTGAAAAATCTCTCTTTCTACCCATAATTATAGGCATCAAGATTAAGCGACCAGAGTCCCTTAAATTATACATCCCCCGCGAGAATGGATACGCAGTTGAGAATTATTCTTTCTTTTCTTTTCATCTAAAAATTCAAAAAAAAAATTCTCAAATAAAACCTTTTTTTTCTAGACTGTGGTTTCCCGTCTTAACTTAAAATGCCTACCGAATCGTGTAATCTGATTATTTTCCTGGCAAGAAGACATTTAATTAGTACTTTTTGTTGTCTTCCGTAAAGGATCATAAAGCAAAGCGGTCTCTTTCTTCTAATAAAAAATCAAGTCACTCAATAAATCTCCGTTTTGACAACACTGTTGACAGACTCATATGATTTCTGGATAATACAAACATGTAAACGATACGAACGTTTACAAGGTACAGTAGTTTTAATCATACAACTGATTTTTGGGCGCTGTGGACCACCTTCATCCTTGGACAGCAATTAGCCCTCCACTCGACTGACTGCCATTTTGACTCTAGAGAACAATGATGAATTTATGTTACACATCGCATGAGAACATTTTTTTCATTTCCACTCAACAGGGGCCAATCAGCGCTCTGAGTTATCAACAAGTGGTTGTCAAAAATAAGCAAGCGCCGCACCCACTTCGAACAGACCGTTCTCAAGAACTAATATTTATGTAAAATAGTGAATACACTGCCCTTCTGATATCACTAAGGTGTCAAGGTGTTATCTCAAACAACTTCACTCGTCGATCTTCCAAAACGGTCTCTTTCTTTTGTTTGTTGGAACAAGTGTCGAATTCGGGGTACCAGAGCGTTCAGCGTCCTCAGTGTCCATATGGCTTCGTTTGGAATTAGCAAATGATCCATAAATTTATTCTTCCAACAGACAAGAGTCGCGATCGCATAATTCAAGCTCAACGCTGATTGTGAACGTATTTTTTGCCATCGAAAAGCAACGTTTAATCAAGACATGGAATTGAAATTTTCGCCTTGTTTTGAAAATCCTAATACTAGCATCACTTAAACAACAACCGGCATCTCATGAAATTTCGATGCATTTCACTCGAAAATCCGTACTATCCAGATATTATATGAATCTGTCAACAGTGACGCCATATATGTATCAGATCGGAGAGTTATTGAGTGATATTTTATGTAGTGCTATTAAAGTCAAGAAATATCTAAATTATTGACATGTGAAGGTACATTTATTTCTATATTTCCATAAAACGAAGCAAAAATGTGCTAGAAACAGGAAATGAATTTCATATTTCGAACGAACGAACAGCCTTAGATTAACTGCACTTTGAATTTGATAAATTTTCTCGCGGGGGGCAAAACATCAAAAAATGATTACATGACCTTTATAACAGAAGTGACATTAACTAGCATCAGGTTGCATCATTGTTTGCAAATTGGTGATAAATGAATGAATAAAATATTTATATGAATATTTTAGCGTCTTGTTTTTTAAGGGCCTAATATTATAATAATTTGTAAATCTAATCATGGGCGAAACGATGATTTATAAAAATAGTGCACACACAGAGATTTAACACAAAAGGAGTGATGCGCTTCCGACGCGGAACGCGTTTTAAATTTAAGAAATACTTGAAAATTACTGCCGGCGCAAATTGTCATCCATGTGTCTCACATTTAGATCTAAGAGCATCACTTTTTGTTTATTTGAAAAAATTATTGAAATGTGTTTTCAAAGTATGCAGCAAATCTATTTTATATCATTTGTAAATTCGTAAATAATTTATTGGTATAAATAAAAAGACTTAAAATTAAATTAAACTTAAATTATTTGACTCTTTGGCACTAACTTTATAGTTTTTATCGGAGAAATTAAATTAAATTTTTCTTTTTTAATAGCTTAGACCGTTTACGATACAAAGCAACACCAAGAAGGACTGCAAATAAATTCACCTTTTATTATACCAATGCATTCAGAATAACTCACTGTATCGATCTGAGCTTGTCTGTCCATCCGTCCGTCCGTCTTGCTTTCTTGTGTCCATTCAGGACGCCTTTACTTTTGAGATACTTTGATGATGACTTTGACACACGGACTTATTTTAGCTAAAGGATGGACGCTATTGGAAATGATTTAGATCGCAACACGTCTTCAACCACTTCCCACACAACAACTTATTTTGGCAAATCGTTATATAAACAATTATGTTAAGCGAAATGGTGTACGATATTTCTTGGTGCGTCCTATCCCACTATACTTCTTTTATTTATGATGCCCTACATCACTTGCGGTGCGAGAGTATACTAAGTTTGCGCGAATGTATGCAATAACCGGAGGGACTTGAGATAGATCTATCTTTTATTATAACGGTCATGCATTATCTTCTTCACAAGCGTGATATCGCGAATCGACTTAATTACATTGCTCTTGTTCTTTTGTCTCCCCACCTAAAAATTGATTACGACGAAGATTGAAAGGGAATTTGATCGCACCATGAATAAGATAATAGCACATATCGCGCTCAAAAGATCTTGGAAAGAGGGCGTATAGCATAGAGAAAATGCTGATGTCAAATTTTTTTTTGCTTTCACTGTTAAATGAAAAAATAATATGCGCACTCGACACATACAAAATAATTGGTTATTAATAAGATGCTGGGCCACCTTTTGCCATTTGTAGGACAAGTGCAATTTTTGGCAAGAGAAATTTGTAGATTGTGTGAATACTTTCCAATAGACTGTTGTTCTTGTATCAAAACATCTGCCAATTGCTCTCAATTGGCTGCTCTTCCTTGTCAGCTCTGAAACTCCCCACTACGGTGCAATTATGTTGAGGTCTGGCGATTGTGCTGGCCAGGCCGTAGTGTCCATATTATTTTGTTCGTCCCCTATACTTGCCGGAGCCGTTTGGAAATTTCCAAAAACTAATATAGTTGAGATGGAACAGTGTTTACGTAGGTCTGTTTCCCTGGAAAAATTTGTAATTTTTATGTTTTGCCAAAGAATGATTATAGAGTTCGTACGTTTTTTTATGTTAAATAAATTTTGCCTAAATTTTATATAATAAATCGTGATAATATTATTGAATATATAATAAAACAAAATTGCACGATTAATAGACGAAAACGCATAAATACAACATAACGTGTAATTTGATGAATAAAAGTTCAAAAAGAAAAAATTAAAAAAAAAATTATAAATTTTATTTAGTTATTTTTAAAACCTGATAATGCGATTCTGTGATTTTTATATTTCTTAAAATATTACTCCATCTTGGGTTTATTTCATCATCTCTTCCAAAGTGTAACCTAATTTACACAGCACGATGTGTAAATATGAAACCGGAATATTCTCATAGATAATCCTAGATGACATACGTATCTGAAGTGCTTTTTGTTTGTCGCTTAGACATCTAGCAAGAATAAACAATCGTAATATTAACAAATATTGTGCAAATACTTTTTCAAACAACAAAAGCATCGACTTTTGTGCCACATACATAAAGCATTCCTCGACAGAATTTCTTCTTTGCCCAAGCAATACGAAAGAAGTCCTTTTTGCATCGTATCCTAACTGGGAATGACAAAAAGCTCTATTTTGAGAATTCCTAGGTAGATGCAGACATACCAGCCTTTCGATTACCGCTTGTTTGCATCTGTGAGATTTGTCCTCACTATGCAGCGCTTGACTTCTTACGAATTATGAAAGCGGGCCGATGACAGGCTTGCCTCAAAGGAAGCAATAGATTTTTTGCCTTGCCATTCATAAATTCTTATATAGGGAGGAGAGATTTCTAGTTAGCTAATATTAGAGTGGAGGGTATCCTAGGATATGGTAGTAGGCTAATACTTCGGATGCAATATTTCTTATCATATTCGTACAATAAACGCTGCTATTGACTACACAATAATTCCAAGGTCATATGTGTCAACCTGACAATTCATTGAAACGTCATCAGTGAGCTTTTCAAATTGACTGACCTACGTCCCTCAGAAATGTATATGAACAAAACGAGTGAGTTTCGTGACTTTCTAATTATATTTTATTTTAATCAAGCCCTATCCTATATGCGGCCAATCGAAGGTACGTTGCCCATGAACTTTGAAAAGTCATCTTTTTTTTGGAACACACTTCGTACTTACCATTGACTCGTTAAAATAAGTGTTATTTCTTACTATAGTCGCAAGCGTGGCTTCTGGCATACTTATAAAATTTTGCAGGCCAACACATGAAATGTGCCCTGCACGGGATTTCGTAGGGTGACTTAGCGTAGGGTAGCGAAGAAATTAAGCAAAACATAATTTCGAAGGTTCTGTATGGAGACTTAAGTGTTAAAAAAAGAAATTCAAATCATCGGAGAACAGGAAAATTACGTGTCTATGGATTAAAATCGATAGAGCATTCGAACGACTTTTCAGCGTTTTTCCGACGATTTTGCAAGAAAGATTTTTAAGGTTCTTGAGAACCTGATCATAGAAAACGGCGGCGATTCTAAGGGGAATAATTGCCCAAAGACGTTTATAACAACTTCTCGGTTGATGCTTGGCCATAGATTCGATCGAATTAATGGTGCCGTAGTATGTCAGTACCTTCCAGAGTTTTTTGAAACGACAGTGCACGGCAAACATAGGAAATTAGAATTGAGAATAAAATATCTACTCTATAGCGATGAAAGAAATGAAATGATTTCCCAGCTTGACACTACTCCGTCACAGCAGTCGAAGAAAAGTTCCAATTTTTGCGGAAAGTCCTATTAAATCTGCCGAGCTCTCGGATTTATTTCCTTAAAAACGTTTGCAACATTCAATACCAAAGCATGTCCTTCTATCCATCTGACCTTTGATGTAATATGTGTGATAAATAATCTCGCATTAACGCCCCATTCGCAAAAAAGAAGATATCGCCTTGCAATTTGGTCAAAAACCTGGGTGAAGCCGTGCACCTACTGTACCATGTGAAGTGAGAACGACTCCGCTTAAACTACAACAGCCGTATGATAAAGGCTTGCACGTATATTTTAGAAAAATGAAAATGGTGGGTAGATTACCACGCCCATTATGAGAAATGAAAATTTTATTTTGTTGCTTTTTTAGGCTTTTCTCGGATAAGGATGACGGGTATAAAAGATTCGATAACAGTCGAATATTATTTTCTTATTTGTTTGTTTTATTTCTTATTAATCATAAAGTTGGAAAAATTCCATTTACGCAAAAGAAAAACACGAAAAAAAAAAAAAGTACTCAAAACTTTATTCACTCGCATATACTTACTCCCACTTCTCTAACAGGGATATGCGATGATTTTCTCTCGCTCTCTCCCTTTTCAATGGGAAATGAGTCAGCCCAGACAATCGCTGCTACGAATCATCAGTGGAGGCCTATTTTGAAGCTAGCTTGAGCGCAAGCGTATGTAAGCGTTGTATTAAACCGGGATTATGTTAAGTAAACACAAGCTATAAAAACAAGTAACACTTGAATGTCCAAGCACAGTATTGCTGGTGCGGGCTTTTCGTCTTAAATGTAAACGCGGAACATATAATAAAGAAAAACCAAACGAAAAAAAAACAAAAACAAAAAAAATCCAAAAAAGGTGTATGTTTGTGAAAAACATAATTAAAACAGTGAGACGGAAAAGGAAGTGAAAGAAAAAATTTCCATTTATTCTTGAAACTTTCTTTGTGTTTTGTGCTTGTACATATGTGCATGTGTGCGTGTAAGCGCATGCGTGATATTTAAGTGTAATAAGTACAAATAACTGTTGACGAAAAATGGCTTTGGATTTGTTAAAAGATCCGAACATTATATCACCCAGCAGTGTCTTCTACTTCTTGTTGTTTCCAAGCATTCTTCTCTGGTTCATGTATTGGCGTTTATCCCGGCGTCACCTCTACGAATTAGCTGCAAAACTACCTGGACCGAAAGGCTTACCAATTATCGGGCATTTATTCGATTTTGTAGGACCAGCTGCCTGTAAGTAACGCTGCATATGCTTTATATGCGATCATCGAAAAAAATATTGAATTTAATTATTGTGATAGCCACAATACAATAACTCATACCCACATCCGTACTAAAGCACTTGATACTTTGCCTGAAAAGTTTTCAAAACTAACCGCAACAACAAACATGTAAACTTTGCAATGAGAAATTTTCCCTTAAGTGAATGAACAAAAAAAAAAATAAATAAAAAAAAGATTTTATTTTAATTTTTTACCTGAAGATGAAAAGCTTAAACATGATCGGTTACTTTCTTCCTTAACTTAATAAGTTAAGCAGCGACTGAATCGAATCTTAAAATTCCATTGGGGAGTGAATGGCGACTCGTTATAATGCAAAAAAAAGGATTTGATGCTAAACTAAAAATCCTTAATAAATATTAGTTTAATTATAATAATAAATAAAAAAGCAAGACGAAAGCTAATCCGCTTTATAAACTAGTTTTGAATACCACGTATCTCGTGCAAGTACAAAATTCGACCCGAATCATCTATTTATTCATTGTAATTATTATTAAGCTCGTAAAGTCTACATGTTTTCGAGTCTGCATATAAATGCGTAACAAACAAAACTTCTCCATATGCGGAAGTACGTTCCCAACACCAGCAGCAATAACCGAGCGGCCAAAGTGAAGAGAATTTTAAAGATTGAAGAGCAATATTGAAGTCATATCGCAGCACATATTTCAGCTTTCGCTCTTAATGCTCGGCACTAGGGAGAAAAAGTGCGAACGGCATCGTTTCGAATTTCGCTGCAATCATCATCATTCCAACGGACAGACAAGTGCAAGTAAAATATCATAATTCAATGATTCAATTTCTGCATATATTCAAGATATGCTTGTTATACTTTTTATGGTAGTGTTTGGAGCAATGGAACCGTTTAACAATTTGCATCTTTTGTCCAATTTTATCGTCGAAAAATTCAGACAGAAAGCTCGTTATTACTTGTTGAGCTTTACAGAAAATGTTGAACAAAGCAATTGTAAGCGACAGGTTAGCAAATGATAGAAGTGTTTTTGGATGCCTTCAGTTGATTGTCTTGTGGAGGATTCATACGAACGGGAATATACCTTCTACGTCACTTGTGATACAACGTATGCGATACTCAGAAAGGCTCACCTCTTTTTATACCGATCGATTGAGAACCATTTAATCTTGTCTGTCCTTCAGTCCGTTTGTGTGTTTTGGTTTGTTGAGCTCAGTTTTTGTGTGTAAAAATGTGTAAATATGAAACCGAATTTTTTTTTATACCAAATACACGTTTACTATATAAAAATAATAAAAAAGCATTTTATTCGAAGTATTGCCCATCAGATATGTACGTCCCCTACTCGTGGTGCTGGAGCGATCTATGGACAAATTCCGGTTTCATATTTACATACCTAGTGCATGAGTGCAATTTGATGCACATGCTAGAGCTGCTCCGTGCTGGTTCATACGTCCCATCATATGATGAGCCTAATATGGGAACGATGGTGTATGGAATAAATAACTATTAACGATGTTTTTCTTTATTTGACCAAAGTGAAAAAGGCGTTAAACTCAATTGTTTATGAATGTGAGACAAAAGAAATTAACTGACAGAAATTCATAGAATTCGGAATAATAATTTTCACGTGGTCCGTCAATGCCTATGTATAGAATTGTCAATGCCCAATGCATATCCCAGATTTATCATAAGAAAATTTATGCTTTCTGCAAATATATGGTATACTCAAGAGAGGTCTTCCAACAGTAGAATTCACTAGATACGTATTTCATACCTGTCTGTAATAACACATAATACAGACATTGTTCAAAAAACTTCCTCCTACATTCTTCACTGTCGGAATTGTCACTATAAAATAAATGAATTCTGTTAGCTTCCAGTCACTGTTTATTCAGCGATTTCATTGCATTATTTATAACAAGTCAGCTTAGTGTACAAGGTTGAGTAAGCAATTTAGTTAGCGAAGCGAATGTTAAATCATTATTCTAAGATAATTCTCGCTTTGCTAGATCATGCCGGATTCGGATTTACTAAGTCAATGATTGCTATGCGAATATCGCGAGAATTTATATTAGAAACTTAACTTATTACGATGAATATTTTAACTATGCCATGGCGTTGTTGAGTTATATGAAAATGGCTACTCGGCACGTCTTGGTTCATTCCAGCAAAGAAAAAAAAACTCGAACAGAAATTTGAAGAGGAAGAACCTGCCCTCAAGTCCGGAAGTCATCCTTTTGACTTCCAGAAAAGGTTGACCTTGACAAACTTTTACCCAATCTCAGCTGATAAAAGTCATTTCCAGCTGACATCGCCCAACCACATCATCAGTCACGGTCTACTTTATCCTAACTTACTGCTACCTACAGTTACTTATTATAACTTAATTGCAGCGTCTACCCGCCAAAATAAAATGAGAATATGTGAACTCGAAGACGCGATGGAAGCCGCGTTTTGAGCCCTCACAACACACATACAGTTAAATTAATTGCACAGGTCAAGTTTGAAAATGTTAAATAATTTTCAAAGTAAAAGTCGAAAGTTTAAAAAAAAAAAAAAATGATTTACATTTTTTTTTTCTTTTTTTTTTCTCTATTTACAGGTGTCTATAAGACCGTTGTACGTAAAAGTGCCGAATTTCCTTATTTAGCAAAACTTTGGATTGGTCCGAAATTATTAGTATTCATCTATGATCCGCGAGATGTGGAACTATTGCTTAGCAGTCAAGTTTATATAGATAAGGCTTCCGAATATCGATTTTTTAAACCTTGGCTCGGTGACGGCCTTCTAATAAGCACCGGTATGTGTAAACCTAATAAAATTTAACAAAAGTTAACTGCGCTAATGTACTAAAATATTATGCATTTACGAATCGTAGGTCAAAAATGGCGATCACATCGTAAATTAATTGCACCGACATTTCATTTGAATGTTTTAAAAAGCTTCATAAATCTATTTAATGAGAATTCGAAAAATGTTGTACGTAAACTCGAAACGGAAATTGGCAAAACTTTCGATTGCCATGATTATATGAGCGAGGCTACGGTAGAGATTCTATTGGGTAAGTATGTGTATAATAAAAAAAAAAAAAAAAAAAAAAAAAAAAAAAAAAATGATAATAAATGTTAATGACATTGTAACTTAATTTCTATAATCATGATATTCGTTAGGTAAACGCATTCATTTATAATTCTCACGAACACTAATTGATAAATTGCCAACACTAAATGCATAAAATAATAATTTTTCAAAAAAAAAAAAAAAAAAAAAAAAAAAAAAGAAAACAAAAACACTAAATTTTAATCAATAACAATACGATCGTAAATTGTAATCATTACGAGCACTTCTTTCGACAACAATTTCACGCTTTATTGCTTTCTTTCGTTCGTTTCTTCTTTGTCACTGTTATATACATAACTCAATCACCAACAATAAAACAATGCCTACAAACATTATATTGCAGGTTGCATAATTTTATTACCGTTCAACCATACCCGCAAAAAAAAAACAAAAAAAAATACACCAAAAAAAAAGTCTTTAACATAGATTTTCACTTCTATCTCTTTTCCTCCATATATCTCTAACAACATCAACTTTCAACTGCATTGCACTGCCCGCCATATTTATACATGAATGCATGCTAATGCATGCTTGTGTGCTGTTAGGCCAGTAGTTTTGGACGCACGGTTAATAGCAGCAGACAGGCTGCTAAATAGGCCAAAAGAAATTTCAAAGAAACTACATTACGTTGTTAGGCAACATTTGCTCATAGTTATGTAATAACGAACATTTTTTTCACTTTTTTCAATTAATTTCATTTATTTACTTACTCTCTCTCTCAAAAAAAAAAAAAAAAAAAAAAAAAAAAAGGCATTTTCGACAAGCAAAAATCGAACCGTACCCTTGACTGAGAAGCCGTTAGTACATTGCGTTTAATACAATTATCTTAAGTCATAATATTGCCTTTTTTTTATAAAAACTATTTTTTGTACAAAAATTTTTATAATTAAATGCGTAACAACACTATGGTTGGGCACGGCTCACAATTAGATGCCTTACACCATTTCGCTTAATACAGTTATTCATATAACGGCATTTCAAAATAAGTTGTTATATGAGGAGTGGTTAAAAAAGTGTTCCGATTTGAACCATTCTCAACAGTGGGCCAAAAGATGTCGGTGTATCAAATTTCATCTAGATATCTCAAGAATACTGGCCTGAAGGTTGAACATCAGAAAAAAAGACGAACAAGCGGCCAGACAGATGGACAAACAAGCTTAAGTCGATTCAGAATGTGATAGTTATAATAAAAGATAGATTTATCTCAAGTCCCTCTAGCTATTGCAAACATTCGCGCAAACTTAGTACACCCTTGTACCAAAAGTGATGTAAGACATCATAAGTAAAATAAGTATAATGGAACAAGACGCACCATGAAATATCCTACACCATTTTGCTTAACACAATTGTTTATATAATGATATGTCAAAATAAGTTGTTGCGTGGAAAGTGGTTGAAGAAGGGTTCCGATCTGAACCATTTCCAATAGCGTCCTTCCTTGGGCTAAAATAAGTCGGTTTGCTAAATTTTCGTCAAAATAACGGCGTGCAGGTTGGACACAAGAAAACAAGACGGATGGATGGACAAAAAAGCTTAGATCGATCTAGTAAGTTATTCTTAATCCGTTCGTATAATAAAAGGTTAATTTATCTCAAGTCCTTATGGGTCTTGCATACATTCTCACATACTTAATATACCCTTGCAGCATAAATGGTGTAGCGTATTAAAAAAAATTTATACAATCATTTTTCTGATAAAAACTATAAAAATAGTGAAAATCCAATAATTTAATTTTAAGTTTTTTTATTTATATCAATGAATTATCTACGAATTTACAAATGATGTAAAATAGATTTACCGCGTTCTTCAAATGAAAAAGAATTTATACTCTTAGATCTAAATGTAAGATGGCAAGGATGACAATTTCCGCTCGCAGTATTTTTCAAGTATTTCTTAATTTTAAAGTTTGTTATATAACAACTGATCAAAATAAGGTGCTATATCAGCAATGGTCGAAACCATATTCCATCCGAACCATTCTCAAGAGCGTCCGTCCCTGAGTCAATACACCTTGGCATACCTAATTTTATCAAAATATCTCAAAAATTGCAGCCTATAGGTGGAACATAAGTAAAAAAGACAAGATTGATTCGGAAAATGCTTCAAAAGTGATTCTGAATTGATCGATACGATAAGAGAAGCCCTTTGGAATATTGCATACATCCATACAAACTCAATATACCCTTGAACTACAAGAGGTGTAGAGGATAGCAATTGGTATAACTGCCTCATGTTCCTATGAGACAAACGTTTATTACTTTCCGCTCCTTCCGCACTTTCGTAAGCAATTTCAGAGTGCTATTGATCTCGTAATTCTAATAAATAGGCAATCTGTAGATAATTGGTAAGGAAGGTTAATGGACCAGGATTATTTTCAATTTATCCGTCCGCATATCGCCAATTCTATTCGCCATTCCACGCTTCGCAAATTGTCTAAATGTGTTCTTCGTGATCGCAATCCCTAGCCCTCCAGTTTTAGTATTTTTATGAATCGCACCACCTGCTTTAAACCGGAGCACCATACCGTGTCCGGCATTGTAAAATGCTCTCCAAACATATGGTGTCTGATGCTGCAGATAGCCTCACATTCACATAGAATATGATGGGACGTTTCACTCGTCCCTTGGCAGAATCTGCATAAACCGATGTCGAACATATCCATGTTTTTTAGATGGTATCTGAGGGAATTATGACCCGCGCAGAAGTCGGCGACTAAACGTAGGTCATCCCAGAACATGTCACATCAAGAGTCGAGAAAATTTATGTAAAATAAGAATAATAAAGAAATAATTTTATTTACGCATACATATATAATATATATATATATATATATATATATATATATATATAAAACTTCAAATCTGTATTTCTAAGCGTTATCTTGCGATGATGGAAACTATTGATTATAAAGTAAAACTTAATAATTTGAAAAAATTAACATTTATATAAAAAAATTTCTGATATATGAACAGAGACCGTTATGGGCGTATCGAGGAAAACACAAGATAAATCGGGTTTTGAGTATGCTTTGGCTGTTATGAAAATGTGCGATATCTTGCACTTAAGGCATCGCAGTATTTTCCTAAGAAATGAATTCATATTCACTTTAAGTAAATACTACAAGGAACAGGGACGTTTATTGAATATAATTCACGGTCTCACCAAGAAAGTCATAAAAAGCAAGAAGCAAGCCTTCGCCAAAGGTGCTCGAGGCTCGTTGGCTGAACACGAACTGAATGAGAATGGCGAACTGATTGTGAATAATGCGAACGAAAATAAAGGCCAAAGTCATACGGACGACGAGCTTACAACAGCAGTAGAAGGTTTACCTTTTGGCCACTCATCTGGTTTGCTCGATGATTTAAATATGGACGATAATTGTGTGGGAGAAAAGAAACGTTTGGCATTTTTGGACTTAATGTTAGAGAGCGCTCAAAATGGTGCCTTAATAACGGATACAGAAATTAAAGAGCAAGTAGATACAATTATGTTCGAAGGTCACGATACAACTGCTGCGTGTTCCTCATTCTTCTTGTCGTTGATGGGCATTCACCAGCATATACAGGAGAAAGTCGTAACTGAATTAAATGAGATCTTCGGCAATTCCGATCGGCCCGTTACTTTTCAGGACACTTTAGAAATGAAATACTTAGAGCGCTGTTTAATGGAAACTTTACGCCTCTATCCACCAGTACCAGTGATTGCTCGCGAATTACAAGAAGACTTGAAATTGATATCAAATAATTATATTATACCAAAAGGGGCTACGGTTACCGTCACCACAGTTAAATTGCACCGTAATCCTTTAATTTACGAAAATCCTAACGTTTTTGATCCCGACAACTTTCTGCCCGAGCGGCAAGCCAATCGTCACTATTATGCATTCATACCTTTCTCGGCTGGACCGCGCAGCTGTGTAGGTGGGTAATAGTCAAATACTTGAATAATAATTTTCTCTCTTCCCTCTCTCTCTATCCCTTTTTGTTTACAGGCTGGAAATATGCTATGTTGAAATTGAAAATTCTTTTATCCACCATATTACGTAACTATCGCGTATACTCGGATCTAAAAGAATCGGATTTTAAATTGCAAGCCGATATAATTTTAAAACGTGAAGAAGGTTTTCGTATACGTTTAGAGCGCAGAATGTTATAACGTGAATAACCACTGTTTTTGCGTATAAGTACTTTGTTGATGTAAAGCTGGTACCGTGTCTTAGCTCTATTTAATTTTAGATTTGCATTTACAAGTTTAAGATAGTAATTAAAAGTTTGTTATTATTAATTAATCTTAAATAATTGAATTAATTTCCATGGGTTTACATTTCATTTTACATAATAATTGACATAATTTATGGCGAACTCCGGACATTTTATTTCACCATTTACGACAACATGAAGTGCAAGGTCAAATAATTACTACTCACATTTTTTTTTTTTAATGACCAATCAGCCGGAGGATATCTTCTATTCGGGTAACGCGGTGACGGCCAGGAAGAAAAAGAAGTGGAGAAAGGGAATGATATAGGGAGGGGACCGCAGTCTAGTGTAAGTGTTATACCTTTATCGATTAAACACTCAATATAGATGCGACCAAGGTAAACTCTACCGCATTGAGATTTGGATCCGTCGTAAACGCTGGCTTCTTACTCTGGGATTTTACCTACTCGGCTGCTCTTGCGGTCTCAAACTCAAGCATACGGTATTCAATCAGTCAATTTTCACTTGCAAAATGCTAACGCTTCCTCTCCACTCTCTGTATATTTGCTGCTTCCAATTAGTTTATCTTCTTATCCATGCAAGATACGCTGGGTAGTTACAGCTTCAGCACTTTTACGTACATCGCGACATATCTCTTTTTCGCGTACGAATATACTTTTTGCACGAAAAATATCGTTTGTTGTAAACAATTCTTAATTAACCCATACTTTGATTTTGTGGCGAATTAAGAATTCTGTAAAGAACAAGACAAAAGCGGTGGAAATTAATTCATTCTCCAATAAATTATTTTTATGATTTCCCATAATTCGTCCGCTTTATATTTTTTTCTCAAATAAATGTTTTAGAAATCTGCTATAATTGCCTTTGACCGTTTTGCAAATTTATTACAAAAATGTGAATACTAGGAACGCTTCAGATTGGAAAAACAATTTTTTTATAAATAAGTAAATAAGAATTTGTCAGGAATAAAAAAAAATGGAATAAGTTCTTAATATATAGACACGAAGCTTAAAAAGAGCAAATGTTTGGCATGCTCCTTACATAGATTTCATTTGAGCCATAAGATCATCTAAATCAACGTTCTCTGTAGAACTTATAGTATGTGCCCCCGAAGATTGTTCCTGCGTCGGTGCGGCTTCAAAAGAGTGCCGTAAACCGAAAGCTAATTCCTTTGTTTGGACGGGCGTAGATTCTCCTTGACCTTCCGTATTATCATCAGTCAATTCAATGCCCCATTCATTGGTTTCGTGCACAGGACTATCTTCATCTGTTATAGGTTGCTCTTCCAGTATAGGTTTGGGTTTAGCTTGATATTCCCGTTGTTTGGCTTGACAGTGGGAGTCATCGCAATCAGTGTTTGGTTTAAGAGTCATTTTCGGGAAGTAGTCATTCGAAGCATTGTAACCCAGGAAATCAGAGACTTGACCAAAATTTAACAAATATTTCAAAGTATTTTGTACCAGCATACCGGCCGTAATACCCATTGTAGTGGGCAAAGAGGCTGCACAAACTCCTTCCCGCTTTAAAGTGCGCTCATCAATATTTTCCGCCACGACTAAAGGAGGAGCACAGGCAAAGCACGCTGTTTCACCGGGGCGTATAAATTGTATGTGGCCAGAAACGGCATTTTCTGAGACACCGGATTCAAACCAATTTAAACCTAATTCATTGCAAGCAGCATTAATAGTCATACGAGCCTCAAAATTATCGACACAACTTAAGACTAAATCAACAGGTTGTCCCGATATCACACCGCCTTTAGCAATAGCATATAGAAACTTATCGAAGGACTCTACAGTAGTTATATTATAATTGTGTGTTTCTATACAAACATCCGGATTGATAAAAGACAAAGTGCGAGCAGCGGCTTCCACTTTCGATAGGCCAGCCTGATCAGGTGTAAAGAATAGGCGATTCATATTAGCCAACTCCACTTTATCGTAGTCGAATAAAATCAATTTGCCTATACCACAACGAGTCAACATATCAGCGGTGACGCTGCCAACACCGCCAACACCCACAACCGCTACCGCTTTATCACGTATTCTTTCATACTCCTTGACTATACCCATTCGTTGTAAAGCCATTAGTCGACTATAGGGATTTGAATCCACAACCTCTGCGGACATTTTCTCAATGCGTTGACGTCCACCTATTTGTAAAGCATTTTGATGCTGTTGACCCAGTTCTTGTTTCAGCTCTGCTATTTTATTTCGTAATTCTTCAACTGCCGACATATTTTCTTTTTAATTTAATGCTCGTAATTAATATTAAATAAAATCTCAGCCTTTTCGTTCGAGTATTGAAAGAAATAATTTTGATTTCGTGTCATATACAGAGTTGTATAATATCACGAAACAGGCAGATATATTGCAAGTTTATACACCGCTGTGTAATATATATTTATAGTGTTGTAAAACGTCGTGCGATTTCTAACAAAATTTTGCGCAACTGAAATGACGCTTGATAATATATCCACAAGGCTCAACATCATTTGCTGACATAGCTCAACTGCAATTGTTGCAATTCTTGTCTGCATGGCATCATAACGTTTTCTAGGCCTTACGTACTTTTGACTCTCTCTCTTAATACTCAGAATTTTTGTAACAATTAATGTTCTAGAAGGTATTCTAATTCAACTATCATGCAAAACAGATAAGACGTCGTTTTGTTTATAAGCATGTGAATATAGAGGTGGAAATAAAAAATCTAAGCGCAATTAAAAACTGAAACAAGATGAATGAAACATATGCAAAGCAAAGTAGGCCTTTTTTAATAATTATGTCTTTACGAAATCTAAAGAATATTTTGCAAAACTGTGAGAGAAGCCAAATTTTTCGTTTTTAAAATTGATAAAGCTAATTACATTCAATACTGTCAAATCTCTCAGGATGCTGATCAAAATTGTTGTATAATTTCACATAAAATCAACTAACGCATTGTTTGCTGATAGTTGCTTTACATATAAGCAACGAAACGATTACAAATAAGGAAATCGCCTGAAAATTTAGATTACAAATTTCTTAAATTAAAACACATATGAACGGTACGTTCAATATTTATTTTTGTGTTATTATTAGTTTAATCATTACTTTCACGATTATCTTAAAACCATGCAAAAATTAAATAATGCAAGCTATATGTTCAACCACTTATTAATAAGGAAGATTAACTCCTATTTTGACATTTACATGCTCGAAGCATATGCATTATTGTTTTGAACGTCTTAGATGTAAAAGCCTTAATTTAGTATTTAAAACGTCAAAAAATCATAATTGAACTTAGCCACTCTGTTTGTTTACAAAAAATTTGCACGTGTTATTGTTGCGTGTAGTGAATATTAGACGTGTTTTAGACGTGCTACAAAAATGTTTAAAAGAACGAAGTTAGATGATTTTGATAAAGCTAATAATGAACTCGACGAAAGAGCACCACAGACAGTGCAGGCTCGATTAATTTCTGATTCAGCAGAAGAAGCTGGCCCTCCTATAGATCTCCCAGCCAATGTAACAGTCGAACAATTGGGTTTAATTTGCAATGCACTACTAAAAAATGAAGAATCTACGCCGTACTTGTTTTTCATTGGGGATGACGAAATTAAGAAGACTTTGGAAGCCACATTAGATTTGAGATCAATTGATACAGAAGACACTGTCAACATAATTTATCAACCACAATCGGTATTTAAAGTGCGTCCGGTTACGCGATGTACTAGTTCTATGCCGGGACATGCCGAAGCTGTTATATCTATTGGATTTAGTCCAAACGGTGAACGTTTGGCCAGTGGTTCAGGAGACACTACTGTTCGCTTGTGGGATTTGAGCACGGAAACTCCTCACCATACTTGTGCCGGCCATAAACAGTGGGTTATGTGTGTTGCGTGGTCTCCAGATGGCCATAAACTAGCCAGCGCCTGCAAGGCTGGCACAATAATAATATGGGATCCCGAGACAGGTAAACAAGTTGGACGAACTTTATGTGGACATAAGAAATGGATAAACTGTCTGAGTTGGGAACCGTATCACAGAAATCCAGATTGTCGAAAACTTGCGAGCGCCTCAAGCGACGGAGACTGTAGAATCTGGGATATTGTATTAGGACAATGCATAATGGTTATATCAGGTAATTAGGCAAAAAGAGCCTTTAACTTGACTCCCCAAAAAAGTAATAAATTCCAATTCTTTTAAAAATCAAAGGTCATACGGCTGCTGTTACGGCTGTACGTTGGGGAGGAGCCGGTTTAATTTACAGTTCTTCAAAGGATCGTACGGTTAAAGCGTGGAGATCTGCTGACGGTGTCTTGTGTCGAACGTTTTCTGGCCATGCTCATTGGGTTAATAATATAACTTTGAGTACAGACTATGTTTTACGTACAGGACCATTTCATTCTGTTATAGATCGAAATAAAAGGCATACGGTTGACAGTAGTAAGTACCACGATGTTTATCCTTTCAATTATGGGTTTCGAAATTTGCACTGCATATTTATAGAGGAAGAAATGCAAAAAATGGCCTTTGAACGCTACAAAAATGTCTGCCCAGATGATACTGAATCATTGGTATCGTGTTCCGATGACTATACACTTTACTTGTGGTCAGCAAATCAAAATAAATGCATTGAACGTATGACCGGCCATCAGAATGTTGTTAATGATGTCAAGTACTCACCGGATGTTAAATTAATTGCTTCGGCGTCATTTGATAAATCGATACGTTTATGGCGAGCAAAAGATGGAAAATTTTTAAACACGTTTAGAGGTCATGTCCAAGCTGTCTACACGTTAGCCTGGTCAGCAGATTCTCGACTGATAGTAAGTGGCAGTAAGGACTCAACACTAAAAGGTAATTTTAAAATACATCAACATTTTATTTTCATTCTTAATGAAACCTGGTTCGTTAGTATGGAGTGTTCAAACTAAAAAGTTGGCGCAAGAGCTGCCGGGTCATGCAGATGAGGTATTTGCTGTCGATTGGGCTCCTGATGGCTCTAGAGTAGCCTCTGGTGGCAAAGATAAAGTTGTGAAATTGTAAGTAGTGCTTGTTCAAAATGGACATCTCTTAATAGATTTGTATTTTAGATGGGCCTATTAGATTATTTTTCACATATCTTGGAAATGTAACGTGTTAAAAGTTCTCTGTAATAACTTTTGTTCTTCTGCGGGGCACTCAAAGTATTTATGAGGAACAGCTGAGTCATATTGCAGTGCTTTAGTAGCTGCCAGAAAACCAAGAGCAACGCTCCGTTGTACACTAAAACCCCGTAAAAGACCAGTAATAAAGCCACTTGACCAACTATCTCCAGCCCCAGAAACGTTAACGATATCTTTTACTAAAGGCGCTTCATAAAATCGAATGGAATGCTTATCCGTTTTAGGAACAAGATATGTACAGCTTTCAGGATTAAATAGCGGAATCTCAAAATTATCAGCGCGTAGACTCACAAGGACCCCACGACCACCTAAGGTTACAGCGATGCAATCAAAATGGCTATTTATACTTTCCACTAAAGTCTTGCAATACGACAATAAGTTTATGTTCTTATCAATGTGTTGGGCTATGTTTTTAAGGCACAGTGCTTCAGCAATGATTTCTAGCTCAAGAATGTTAGGCGATATAAATCGTATTTGTTTTGTTAAATCAAAACCTAATTGAAATGGCTTTGCAGCCTTCCACTTGTCCGTCGGCTCAAAAAATACCGGTTTGCTGTACTTCAAGGTCAATTGCAAAATACTCTTCATAGCTTCTTTGCTCAAATTTCCGTCCATTATTACTAAAGGCGCTGTCTTAAATTCGTTTTCATGCTTCGTGATTATAAACGGTGTTATCTGTTCATGTATCTGCATATTGGCCATACAAATTTTACAATCGCCTACTTTGTCGAAAAGTATGGCACAAATAGCTGTAGACTCTTCTTGACTTATTAATATGCACTTATGTAATTGTTCCGGTATCAATTGCAATAGGCTTTCACCCATGTGATCGTTGCCAACCGCCGATATCAAATTTGCTTGGCCGTGTAGTTTATAAATTGCTTCTGCTAGATTGCGCCCCACACCCCCTCCTGTCATTGTTACACGGGTATGATAAGTTGCACCATCGAGCGCTAAAGGCTTGTCTTCTATTAAATTCTGAGAAAGATCCAGCATTGATCCACCAATTACGAGAGGTTTCAATAGACTATTTCGCGTGGAATCTTCCTTTGCCATTGATTCAAGCAATGGACTTTGCTCAATTTGGCTTAATTCACAAGCTATTTGTGCCGCAACTACAGCATTATTTTTAATCAACGCCACATTGGCCTGCAAACTATTGCCTTCGGTAATTCTGGCAACAGCAGCCAAAATAAATGGTGTCACGTCTTTACCCGTTACTCCTTTGAGTTCGGCCTCTGTATACGCTTGTTCAATTGCTGCTGTTAATTGATCTTTATCAGCTGCATACTCCTTAGGTATTGGGACACCAATTAAAATTCCCGAATTAATTTGCAATTTATTTAAAGCGTTTATTAAAAACGCCGCTTCTTGAGGGTCGCTAAGATTGTAAGGCACCTTAATACCGCTATCTTGAGTATAAAAGTCTGGAAAGTGCTGTTCGGCATTACCATAAGTGGTCACACAAACCCCTTGAGTTTCAAGATATTCAAGAGTACGTGGTATGTCAAGTATGGATTTGACGCCACTACTTATAACGGCTATGGGCGTTCTTCCCAATTCAACGAGATCAGCCGATACATCCATGGTTATATGACCGTTACGATGTACTCCACCAATCCCACCTGTGGCGAATATCTTTATGCCTAGCATGCAAGCAGCTCTTATTGTCGCTGCAACCGTTGTACCACCAGTTTGTTTTTTGGCCACAGCATATGCCATGTCACGTCGTGAACACTTTACAATCGTGTCACCCGCTTTAGCTAGTTTAATCAAATCCTTTTCACTTAATCCAACTTTAATACGTCCATCAACTATAGCTATAGTAGCTGGGACGGCGCCTGTTGAACTTACTAAATTTTCGACTTCAAGAGCTGTATCAACGTTGTGAGGAAATGGCATTCCGTGACTGATGATCGTGGACTCCAATGCCACTATTGGTTTCCTTTTATTAATTGCGTTTTGAATTTTTGGATCAACATCGAACAGTGCACTATAATATCGTGAGTTTATTTGCGCAAAAGAACTCTTTGAATATTGAATAAGTAGGTTTCTAACTATTCCAAAAGGCATTATTGTTTCTTTTTTTTTATATTAGTTTCAATGTCCAAGGGATTAAATGAATAATATAGGTTAGTAGTAAAATTGTCAATAAGACTCATTTGTGAGAGCTCTTAAAAAAGCCACATGTTTTTCATTAAATTTACTTTGCAATACGAAAAAAACCTTAATCTGCGTATGCAAAATGCAAAGATCATCTTATATACTTTATATTAATAACGCTAAAAATTGCTTTTCACCTGGTTATTTAGTTAAATAAAATTTCTTCTCTCAGAAAAATACGAGATCAGTTGCACACATCCACGATAGAGCTGCCAATACAATACAAAACAATTGAAAGGTGCTAACGAAAAAAGCCGAATAGGAATATTTTTATAGATATTCCGAGAAAGAATGGAAATTTGACATTGTTGTTTTGTGCAGCGTTCCTGTAAATCAAATCCTGTAAAATCAAATTATACATCTTTTTCCCTACATTTGCTTAATGCATAGAAGTAGATCAGTGCGAATTGAGAAGAAAGACGAGCATAGCGTGTTCTCACCATTGTCGAAAAAACATTTATAGAGAAAACGAAAGTGAAGACGTAATTAATTTTATTTGAACTGTCACAATTTTTCAACGTTAAACAAATCAACTATTATGATATGCATTTTCATTGTTAGCAGCGTTGCACAATAATTAACAATTTTTCAAGATAATCGTAATTAATATTACGGTTCGTTTAAATCGAACATGTGCGACAGACTTAATGACATGCTTTCGTTTTATTTCAATGTTAGTGGAGCTTTTGTTGAAATCTATATAGAATTCCTAATACAAATTCAGTTCTTTATAGAACTAAAGTGCTTTATTCCCCGAATACTTACTTCATATCCCACGGCATTGAGTGATTTTAGCAAATCATTAGTGCAAATCATTATGCGGAGCAAAAATCAGTATGCCTCATAAAATAATCTACCTTTAAATAGCCTAAACTATTCTCAACGTTGCAATATGCAACGTTAAATCGTTAAGTTCCAGTATCGGGTTCTTGTGGTCAGTTTAAAAATTACTTACTACGTAAAATTTTGAAACTCCCGTATTTTAACCAATTTCCTTATATGATCACAATATCTAACGATTTTGAAAAACTCCTCGTGATCCATATATTTTTTTTTAAATTCACTACAATTTGTATATATTTTTTTATTAAGAGAAGTGGGGGTGCTTTTAAACATATTTTACTTAATTTTATTTTCGAATTTAACAAAACACACGTTTTGCAATAATGAAGTTAGTTTAAATCTTACCTTCGAATTCTAACTAATTAATATAATCTTTAATGTTAAATTTTAGGCTGCTTAAACAATTTCTTACTTATTTTATTGTTGTTAAACATATTCTTTAATATACCATTCACTTACAGTCCCCAATACTACGTTCAGTAGCGTTACAGTTTTTTATTTCCATATATGTGTTTATTTAGTCAAATCATGCGGATATCTTATATTTTATCCGTAGTGGGTTTTAAAGGGTTGTATACATTCGTATAGATGCACTTATTTGTGTTTTCAAATCTTCTCCTACCCAAATAAGTTGTCAAGTGGGCAACTTTATTTTTTGTCTTGTTGGCTTGTCACTTATTTTGTACAATTATACATTCATTTTTTCTATTTTTTAAATAAGTTATAATCAGATAAAAATAAAAATAAAACAAAAACAAGATGAGTAAAAAAGATGATAAATCTGAACAATTCGATGAGGTAAGTTTTAGTAAAATGAGACAATTAGTCGGTCCACATCATCCACGTCATATACCGGCTCATAAAGCATTGCGTGTCCAATAAAATATTTGTTTTTGTTACAGTTTGTAAAAATCAATAAGTGGGATGGCACTGCTGTTAAACATGCTCTAGATGATGCCGTTAAGAATGCTTTATTTGCGACTAGGCCACATTTGAAGGAACAGTTCGGTTTAATCAA
The DNA here is from genome assembly GCA_000688715.1 of Glossina pallidipes. NCBI lineage: Eukaryota > Metazoa > Arthropoda > Insecta > Diptera > Glossinidae > Glossina > Glossina pallidipes. Next base: position 146,676 of record KK499877.1, on the reverse strand, counting down.
TACACGTTTGATATTGTGTACATTAGCGGTTGGCGTAGCTATTATGGCGCATGGCTGGGATTTCACGCATCCATTTCCCGAATCAAAACCAGTATTAATGTTTTGTGTCGTTGGTTATTTTGCTTTAATGGGCGTTTTAACTTTGCATACTACCTTTCGTGAAAAAGGAACGTTTGCCGTAGCTACTGAAAAAATGTCGAGCGGCGAAAGACGATTATGGGAAGCTAACTCAGATATGAAGAAATACGATGATAAGTACACTTTAGTGTTATCTATCAAGGATACTAAATCCCTAAAGGAAACAAGCAGTGTAAAATCCTGTGCCAGCTTTATCGATGCTAATGGTATTGTGCTGGATAACCATGTTGCTAACGAAGTGAATCGTTTGTATAACACTTTATCGATAGAGAAAAAAGAAAAATAGCTTATTGGGTTGGTTGAAAGCCGGTAATTTGTAATTTCAATAAAAAAGTAAATGGATGAAAAGTACTTTTAATGGTTTAAATAAAATTTTTGCATTCAATAAAACGTTACAATTTTAATGGCCAAGCTAAACCGAGTGAATTAATTACATTTAATTTACAGAAGCTTATTTGAATTATAGAGTTGGTTCGACGTAGCAAACTTAAATAATCGAAGCAACTTCTTTCTAAATTCATACAAATTATTAATAAAAAATTGATAAACGATGAACAAAATTTAATCAAATCGGAAAGCAATAAAAAAAATAATCAAAATTAAAAATTCCTTGAAAAAAATTCAAAATTATGCGTGAAATTATTACTGTGCAAATAGGAGGCGCCGGTAATGCCATCGGGGATGCTGTAAGCTTAATTAAATGTTCTCAGGTTTGCTAGACCTTCTAAAGATGTCTGTTTTCTTAGTTTTGGAACGTTATAACCCACGAACATGGTATAGACTTTAAATCTGGGCGTTTTTGTGGCACCAGTCAATTACAGCTGGAACGCGTGAGCGTGTTCTTCAATGCTACAGCTAGTCAAAAGTTTTATGCCCGTACAATATGCGTTGATACTGAGCAAGGACAATTGCAAAAGTTATTTGGTAAGAGTGATATATACAGACCCGAAAACTTCGTTTCTGGTACAGAGAGCGCGGGTAATAGCTATGCGCGTGGATTCCACACTGATGGTGCCGCCATTTTAGAAGATGTTTTAAATAACATTCGCCGTGAAGCCGAAAGTGTGGATTCACTACAAGGTTTTCAGTTAATTCACTCGATTGGTGGTGGCACCGGCTCTGGGTTGACGGCGTTGATAATGGCGTCTCTTGTCGACGAATACCCCGATAATCTTATTTCGAACTATGTAGTCATACCATCAGAGAAAATGTCACACGTGGTCGTAGAGCCTTATAATGCGGCGTTAAGTATTCCATCGCTGGTGAATTTTTCACATTTGACATTTTGTTTGGACAATGAAGCCTTATACCATATTTGCTCACAAAATTTACGCATATCAACGTCCACTAATGAACATATTAATCATATAGTCGCCTTAACCATGTCTGGCATAACAACATGCTTACGATTTCCAGGTCAATTAAACGCAGGTCTTAGGAAAATTTATGTTAATATGGTACCATTTCCGCCGCTTCATTTTCTTATACCAGGATTTGCACCTTTGATATCTCCTAAACAACAACAGTACAATAAGGGCACAGTGTCTGAACTTGTGCAACAGATATTTTCATCCAATAATTTATTATGTGCGGTGGATTTAAGGCAGGGCAAATTATTAACAGCAGCAGGTATATTCCGAGGTCGAATGTCACCACGAGAGGTGGATCAATTAATGACTAATGTACGTAACAAAAATATCAACCATTTCGTTGAATGGATTCCGAACAATATTAAAACGGCTATTTGCGATATTCCACCACGTGGATTGAAAATGTCGGCGACATTTATTGGAAATACTACGGCTATACAAAAAATGTTGAAAAGGATTCTCGACTCGGCCACCGCGATGTATAGACGGAAGGCTCACTTGCACTGGTATACCGGAGAAGGTATGGAAGAAGAAGAATTGACTGACGCATTTGAGCAGTTGAAAGAACTTATAGACACTTATTCCAGGAGCGCCGCCGATGAGATGGGCGAAGCCCAAGAGGGAACCCACGTTAGTTGCACGTTCTGTACGAGGGCAGCGGCGGAGAGATAGTATCACTGACAGTATAAGAAAAAGTGTCGATTGATTTCATAAATATTTTATTGATTTGATTAAAAATAATTAATTAAATGTGGAAATTGATTTCTGGAATTTTTATATAAAAATATTCCAAGCATATTTTTTTTATTTGAAAACACAAAAGAGCCAAAGAGGTTCGTTAAGTAGGGCTCCGTAAAGGCTTTACCACTACTCAAGTCATAAAAGCTACATTCGTAATTTTCAATCAATGAATTTTGAATTATTTTTTAGTCGCACCGCGTGTAGATGGTCCAGGAAGAGGAGGTTTGTTCTCAGTTTCTTTTTTAATGGCATTTATTATTTTTATTATATCTTCGAGCAATTGTTCGGGTGGTGGAAATTTGCCAGCTCTTGGTGTTTTCTTTACGCCTGACCATAATTCGATACGTTTTGCTGGTGGTGCAGGCTCCTGAGCGATAGCAACCTCAAACGATCCTCTACGTGGCGTACCTTCTGCATTTAAAGATAACTGTAATTCGATATCTGGCTTAAGTTTTATCAATTTATTTTGTAGTTCGCGGTGCAACACTTCTGCTCTCCTTCTATAGACGGATCAGGAGCGACAATGTTCTATGTATAATACGGGTTGATTTGGTTTAAGGGTCCTGGAAGAACCCTTCGTTGTCTTCGAAGTGCTACTTGCACCATCCTGCAAAAAAAAACAAAAATGTGATTAAAATTCTTTGGTGAGGTATTTGCTAACATACTTCAGCACCCGCTTTTTTCCTTTTCGGTGGCATTGCAGAGATCTTTTCTCTAGAGCTTTCCTTTTTCGTTTGGCGTTACAATTTTGCAAAATGAAGTTTAGAAAAGACGCGCTCAATCGCAAAGAAAACCTTGCCATAAGGAAGAGTTCAGGGTTCGTTGCTGTCTTTCACTACGTTGTCAAACACGTAACGCAAAGTAATGTTGGGATTTTTATTTGAGTTATAGTTTATAGCTAAACATATGTAAAAAGTTTTTGAAAATAACCCTTATATTTAAAAACAAAAATTTTGAAAGAAAAATCACAATTATGTAAATTAATTAATGTCTGTGTATGTTTAATGTACATGTTGCTTTAATATTTTAAATAGGAAATATTAAATAGTATTAATTCGGCGCATAATTGGACAAGGATTCTCTTCAGTTGCTTTCTCTCTCGAAGATATTAACTGAAAGCAAAATTGCGATCTACTATTTTAAGACATTTTGTAAAGAATGTTAAGCAAACAAGATTTTTACTACGAATTTTGACATTTTTGCTGTAAAATGATGAATATACGGACTGCAAATTTTCATGAATTAAAGTAAAATTATTTTCTTTCATTTTAGCTAAAACTATCGAAGATGTCTTGTTAGCTTATTCGATTTTAACGAAACTATGTTAAAAATCGTGGAAAAACGTGTACACTTCGTAGGTATACGTATGTTAGGATTGTGTAACTTGGCAACTATGATTGTTACACACACCAATCTAAGGTCGTAGTAGTGCGATTAACTGTTCCGCGCTTTTTGGACAAAAAAATCTTTTTTCGTGAAATCACTCGATATCAGGAGAGGTCAAAACATAGCAAACTCTGAGCACCTTTTATGCACTATTCTTTTCGAAATAAATGTATACGCATTTTCGATCGTGGTATGATTCAAAAAAAAAAAAAAAAATGGGCATAAAATACTGAACACATTAAGGACTATTTGAAAAGGCAAATCCATACTTTTTATATAATATTTTGTAAATAAATACTCCACCTTCATATTTAACCACCATAAACTAAGCATTTTTTATCTATGTTCAGCATAATTATCAATTAACTTGGCTTTACTACCTTTTTTCTATTTGTGTTACTCTCACTCCTTTTATAGTACAACAACAAGCAGGCTTTTGGCTGTAAAAATTACGATTAGCGGTGTTGGCTAAGTTAAATACCATTCTAAACGATGGAAACGCCGTGATCAGACATTGAGTATGAATTTATTTTAAAATCAAATCAAATTTCTATATTCTGCGAATAATTTCCCAAAGTATGGATTTAAAGGCGATCGGATAACTTAGATCAACTGCTCGCCTATTTGGCGAGCTCTACGGCACTTGAGATTTGAACCCGCGACGATTGAGTTGTCAGTCGTGATCCTTTGCCTACTCAGCTACTCATACGGATTCTAATAGAGCAGATGTTCGAAGACTCTATAGATTTTATACTATACAAAATTTAAGAATAAAAATTTAATCCACAATAAATTAAAAAGTCGTGGATGCTAAAGCGACGAAGTGTACTCTTTTAGGAACATCTTTACTTTATGTGTATATATATTTATATTGTATTCCACTAAAATGAGAAATGACTGAAACATGTTCTTAAATAAATAAAAAGAAAACAGCCCTCATACGTCTTCCTCCTACCGTAAACGTTAACGCAAGGAACGCAAATGATTAATGTGTAAATAGTGGAGAAATGTCGGTGAAAAATACAAATTATTCGAATAAAATTAATACGAACATATTTTTATTTGCTTTTTGTTATATTAAATCGCTGGATCCGTACATGTTAAAGACGTTCGAAGCTATTTGATTATTTTTTAAATTCATACATATTTACTTACATTAATTTTGAAAATTGCTTGACGATTGATGGATAGCATTCCCTTTTTTACATACATATTACATATGTTTATATGTCAAATAGCACATGATTGCGCTTATGTACATGGTCGTTTTAATGGGCCAGCTTCACTCTGTGACAGCACGGTGGCTGTGTTAAAATTCAATTGTTCACCACGCACGTGTCATTTTAAATAATTCACCTTATTATTGTCAGTCTGATTTTTTTCCTAATGCAGTAAATTTCTAACCAATTTTTTCGGTAACAAAATAAAACTAAAACGGCCATTATTATCTGTAAAACAAAATTTCTATAATTCGGAGTTAAAGAATTTTAATAACGTTTAGCGGAATATTAAGAATATATAGGAAAATTAAAAGCGGTTTTTTGTGCGTTAGTAGTTAAAAAGTAGAGAAAAATAAAAACGGGCAAAAATGGGTAATGTTATGGCAGCAACTTCGTCTATGCCGAGCAGCGCAGCAACAGCATTAGATAAAGCGGCTAAACAGGGGCTACCGGAACCAGCTCCACCTGGAGCATTAACCTCGCAATCTAAAGAAAAGGACGATTCATTAGAGAATCCGGGAACTGTCGAAGAATTACATAAAAAATGTAAAGGTTAGTATAAAAACGCGTGAAGAGCATATACCGTTAATAGTGATTGCGGTGGCATGCATAAGAGGGGTAATATTGTTAAGCTGATGACATAACCTACAAGCATGTGAATGAAATTTTTGTAAAAAATGAATGAAATTCCAAATGTTTTCAATGAAATTCTATCGCATTTTATTTGAATTTCAGATATACAGGCCATGACCTTTGAAGGAGCAAAGGTGATGTTAAATAAAGGTTTGAGTAATCATTTTCAGGTTTCACATACACTCAATTTATGCAGCACACAGCCAAGCGGTTATCGTTTTGGTGCTACGTATGTTGGTACCAAACAATTTAGTCCCTCTGAAGCATTTCCTGTGCTTTTGGGCGACATCGATCCATCGGGTAATCTGAATGCCAATATTATTCATCAATTCTCGCCTCGTATTAGATGTAAATTTGCTTCACAGGTAAATTTCAATGATAACGTTTGCAAAGTGTGTTAATAATTTATTTCATTTTGCAATTTTACAGATTCAAGAATCGAAAATTACGGCTGCGCAGTTAACGACCGACTATCGCGGTGACGATTACACTGCCTCGCTTACTGTGGGTAATCCAAACATTTTCAATAATTCGGGTGTTTTTGTTGGACATTATTTACAATCAATTACCAAGTCTGTGGCCTTGGGTGCTGAGCTGGCTTATCAATACGGTCCGAATGTACCTGGTGGTCAAATAGCGGTAGTATCAGCTGTCGGTCGTTATGCCAATGGTGATTCTACATGGTCCGGCACTTTGGGGCCGGGCGGTGTTCACATTTGTTATTATCAAAAAGCCAGCGAACAATTACAAATTGGTGTCGAATTGGAAACTAGTCTGAGAATGCAAGAGTCTGTCGCAACAATGGGTTATCAAGTGGATTTACCTAAGGCTGATCTCATTTTTAGAGGTAACTGTTTATAACGCATATAAAATTAATTGAGTGTAAAAAAAAAGTCGAAAAACCTTGCAAACACAATAAAATATATATTCCGTTTTTGTTTGTTTGCAGGTTCCTTTGATTCTAATTGGAATGTGTGTGGTGTACTTGAGAAACGTCTACAACCTTTGCCATTCTCTTTTGCTTTAAGTGGACGTTTAAATCATACCAAAAATCAATTTAGATTAGGTTGTGGTCTTATTATAGGTTAACTAGGGTATCTCTAAACACACACAATTTAGAGATGTAACGAAGATGGAATGCTTAAAATTACAACTTCTCTTGGAAAAAAGTAAATAACAGTTAATTCGTACCAGACAGACCTACATGTGAACCGTAGTAACAAATACAAAATTAACGAATCCCACAACGGAAAATTAACGACTAGTTTTGCACACCACTAAAATACCAAAAAAAAAAAAAAAACGGAAGAAAATAATAATAATACAAATGATTGAAATTCAGAGATTTTTGAATGTCAACTTTAGCCTTAAGAGTCATTTCAATTTAAATGAAACAATATCATCATTTGCCTTTTGTCACATGTTTTAGCATTAAACGAGAGAATCAGGAAATAGTTTTTAATAAATTTTATAAACCATTTGACGGTAGAAAAGATTCCCAAATTTTTTCCTTTAAAATACCTAATCCTTTGTGTTTATATATATATATATATATATATATGTATTTTCTTTTAATTTTCCATTTTGCCAAAAAGTTTATTGATCGTCTACGTCGTCAAAATAGGCCATGTTCATATGAAAGAATGCAGAAAGGCAGACCATATACATAGCCATTACCTGTTACTGACTGACTGCGCGATCAATATGCTTCAGTTAATATATTTTCTTATTATTGGCATTTGTGTGGATTCGAAGTAAGATTTTTTGTTATGAACAAAACTGTAAAACTGTTTCACTTGCTTCTCAAATTGCCTTCTGTAACGCTCACGATCAGGCTTTTGGGACGATTGTTATGCTTACGCTTGCGTGCGTAAATGCGTATCGAAAAGCTTCTGTTCAAAGAGAGAAAACAAATTAATTTATTACATTCATCTTCTTTTCTTAAACACTTTATTACATTGTTTCGATTTTTGTTTTTTTTTTTTGTTTTTCTTTGTCGAGTCATTAGCTGCCAGCCGCTTCTAGGCCTGCATTTCATTTAATCATAGCATAGTTACGTCTCATTTAAAATTAAAATTAAAAAGAAAAAACTTATAGTTCCAGTACCCGCAATTTAAATTAAGTGTTAAGACAAATTATAGTAATAAAAATCATTAAAAGCTAAAAATAAAAAATTCAAATTATTTTTGAGATGTTTTCAAATATTTGTTTGTTAAAAATCATAAATCGTTTAGTTGTTTTTAATAATATCTTTTCGTTTATTTTGAATGCTTCACGCGAAAGGACACCGTTGCTTTGCAACCGCCTAAAAGTACTCTGAGTCCGAGTGTGAAAAAACATCCGGTTTTTGGTAATTGTGCGGGACAGCGCGTTTGTTTAATCCATTCGATAGTCCTGCGGTTACGTGGGCAATGAAAGTCGCTCTTAGAAATTGAAAGAAAATTAAAACTTGGTACCTACGATTGGTCGAACATTACCAATTGAGTTTGTAAATGAGAAGGAATCGTGTGTAATTACGCAGCCAATAGCAAAAGAAAGAAAACGTGTTATATTTATTAAGTTTTTATATTAATGTGATGGACGTGTAATAGTGACGGACATAAATCTAGGCTTGAAATGCTTTTAATCGGGTTACTAACATATCCAAAGTGTATGCACATATGTATATAGTAAATATATCCCGAGACTTTTTATATTTCTGCACGCATTTGTACGGAAAGTGAAAGCGCTTTCATGTTAAAAAAATACTAGATTTCAACACAAAGGCCAACCCGAACAATACGTTTTGTGTCAGTTAGTTGCGCTTTTTCTTTATTACGGAGATCCTTTCTTGCATTTCTTTCTGTCCAATTGAACATCAGCGTTTAAAGTGTTTTTTTTCTATATCCATCATCGAAGAATGGGAGGCATATTCATCTTGTCAAAACGTTTGCAACGCCCAGAAGGCAACATCATAGACCCCACAAAGTGTATATATTCCTGATCAGCACGAAATTCTGAATAGAGGTAAGCAGGTCCTCCTACCCGTCGGTCTGATTGTCCATCTGTCCGTCTGTTTAATCCCCGTTGTAAACATTCTCCTGGCCGCAAAACTGATGCTATCGACTTCAAATTTTATAAAAACATTGGAAGTTCTTGTGTGCAGGTTAGTTTCGAAGGACTCGCTCACACCATCACGTAAACTAAGAACACCTGTTTTTCAAAAGGAATAAAAATTGGTTTTTTGCTCATTACTTATAAGCTGCAACAGATGAATTGACAGAAATTCGAACGTATATTCTATTGGCGATCCTTGGGTACTTGTGCAAAAATGGAAACAATTGACCACGCCTACTTAATGTTATAATATATTAAAATTTAATTTTTTTTGTAACACCTCTACAAAGCGCAGAAACAAGATTCTTGGCCAGTCTCAAACTCGAAGTACACATTCACAAGTCCGTTTGTGGAGTGTGGATTTAAAGGCTGCTGGATAACTTAGATGATATGTTTGCCTGTATTGAAAACTTTGAGTTGTTAGTCGTGATCGTTTGCTTAATCGGCTATCCATGCGGGAATCTATTTACAATTACACATTCAATAAATGAATAAACAATTGAAGAAGGAAAGAAATGATATAACGTAATAAATAGGGGATACCAGCGAATTTAACAAACATATATATCTAGGTCTCTTTTTACACGATATAACTAAAAAATAATAAGTTCTTGTTAGAGTTCGCTTAAGCATTTATTTCGTGCTCACACGTTTTATTAGGTGTTTGCAAAAATGTTGATCACTTGTTCACCTAAAAAACCCGTTTATTTTGGAAGATTAGTACAATATTTATTAACCAAAATAGTTCCCATTATTTTCTGCAACAGTTTACAATATTTCTGGCACATGACATGGCGATATCATGCCGAAAGAACTTATATTGGTTTGGCAGCGATGCACCCACCAACCCATTTTCGCACTTCTTTAACTATGCGGATCCGCGTGCCAGCCAAGCCATGCTGCACCGATCTGAACAAGTGGTAATCAGGAGGCGCCATGTCTGTTGAGTACGCTGGTTGTGACTGAACTTCCGATTCGACCTGCAACACTGTATCCTTGACAACTCTCTCTCTGTCTATGAAAAAATTTCATAGAAACACAAGAAAAAGAGAAGAAGTCATTAAACAAATTCATTAAAAAAATGTATAAAAAAAATTTATAAAAAAAATTCGTAGAATATTGAAAACCGTGTTAAAACAAAACAGTTCGTGTAAAAAGAGGATTTTTTCTTTCTAACTCGTGTTAAATCAAATTCGCGTAAAAAGAGAATTGGATACATGTATTTGATTTTTGACCTTAGATTTTGATTAAACATTAAGAGTATGGGTAATGTGTCTATATAAAAGTCAGATTTAATACAAGTGGTGTCTTCTTAATTGGTAGCTCTCATCTAATAAGTTTATAGCTAAAACATTAGGGTGCAAGATTAATCTGTTTAAGTAACTACTTCGATAGCAATTTATTTCATCCCTAACTTTCAAAATATCACGATCGGTATGTAAAATGTCATCGCTTACAAGCTAAGCTGAATTTGTGTTTAATCTCAAGATTTTAGATTGGTATCCCTGTGTTAGTGTCCCTCATAGCTAGATCGCATACGTCCATACTGGCTTTTAGAATGGTTTTGCCGAGTAAAATTTTGCTCTTCAAACTAAACTTGGATTTTGGATTTTGGTCCTAAAAGTAAGTGCATTGTCTGTGTTCTCACCTTTAGCCTGTCGGCTATTGGAAATGTTACGCCATTTAATTTAAGAGCAGGGCAGTCTTCTTTTCTTAGGTTAAACATGTGTTGATTTTCCGTTGTTTTGTTTAATATTCCAAGTTTTGAGTCATCTTTGTGTCGCCTGTAGAGATTTGAGGATCTTAGCTTGTGTGCAAATATTGTAACGATAGACGCATTAATAGGCTCACGATAATTAAAACATTAAGCCATTTGAACACAAATATGTAAAAATTTTACCATCGGTTTATGGGTCTCGATATCGAGGTATAACGGATCGTAATGTCAATATGTTACTTGAAAGCGAAGGATTTTTTTATATTGATAGTAAGAAAAATGCATACTTTATCGACAGCTGGACGCTTTCCTCTCGTCATAGTGAGTCCATAATCTACAGTTACTGCCTTTAGTCATTTGACTTTACGAGAACCAGGCTCCTTGCTTAGCTAACTAGTCCCAAGATGGATGTGATAAATGTTCTCTTTCTTATTACATTTTAAATATTGCTAAAGATAGCAAATATCTTTGCAGCGATTTGAAATTCGTTAAGGTCCCGTATTCCTGGTAGGCGTGTTAATTTAGTTTTTTCTGATAATAACTAAAAAGGAACCTTCAGAAATATATTTGCAAAGCCGAACGCTAGCAGGAAATCCACTTTATTGGAGTATTGGTCGAAAATGTCACATTCTGGCGTCCGGATAATGGTTTTTGTTATTTCAACTTTGGTCTAGAGAAGAGTACTAATTGCCTTATTCTACAGGGTAGAACTTCTTGTTCTTCATGGGTAAATATCTACATTTTTTGGACAATTTTTTACTGGCCGTCATAACTAGGGCGTCTGGGGTTTAGTAAGGGGAAATTGTTTAGCCGGCACATTTTGTCTGGTTTGCACTATAGCGTCAAAATCATTTAGAGAAATTTTTTCTTTTTAATGTGACCAATCACCCAGGGGACGTTCTCTATTCGCGTAACATAGCGACGCTCAGAAGCAAGAAGGCCGCAGCCTAGTGAGTGTGTCTCCAATCGGTAATCGTTATGAGCACTCGCTGTTGTTACGACCAAAGTAAGCTTTACCGCACTGAGATTTGAACTCGCGGATTTTGACTTGGTAGTCGCGATTCTTACCTCATCCGAATTTGGAAACACAACGGACTTTAGTTAATTTGTTGCATCAGTTTTTACTGGTTCAACAAGTATTGCTCTTGCACGTCATCCTGCTATTAGAGTACATGTGGTAAGTTTGCGTAAGTTTTACGGATACCAGTAGTCAGCATTGGTGGGAATGTTTGCAAAACGTGCAATTATGCTGGCAAATGAGTTATGGACTAAAATCGTTTTCATATTTTTATTGTTTTTGTGTTTTGCAAGATACTCACAGGGTTTTAAGGGTCGAGTTATAAATAACTAGAGTGACTGCTTCAAGGCCCTTTTGAAACCAGCTTTAGAGCTCTAGAGTAGAGACAGAAACAAATGCTAGTCGAGCACGTACATGATGCAAACACTTTCAGTTAAGCTCTGCTGGATGACGACGCTGCTCCTGTCGGTCAATTTCGCAAGTTTCACGTCAATTGCGTGCTTTCACCGCATTAATTGTCGACAATGACGTAGAGAATGAAATCAGTTATGTAGCCAGCCATTGATTGAAGCAATCTAGTATTCACGAGTCTACTTCAATTTCACTAAACACAAAGACCTCAACTTGAACTTTGCTTCCATTTGTGCAGCTTCGTTCATCTTGGATCCAGATCTTTTTCGTGTATTTTTGTGGTGTGTGATCCGCTTCTCATATAGCTCCTTATCAATATTTTCAAAAGCGGCTCGACTTCTCTTTGTTGTAGCAACTATTCGTAGATGGAAATTGCGTTCATTAAATTTTTCGCTGTTAATTCACATGATAGTGCACATCGAGCTCCCCTCCTTTTGTATTCCGTCTTGTAGAAATGGTTCTAAACTGCTTTTTGGTCAATGCTTAGTTTCGCAAGTGTGTCGTGAGCTGAAATGTGTTGGTCTTCTTCAATTCTCGGCAGAAGTTCAGCGACCTTATGAACATTTGGCCGGCCAGAAAGCAGTGCGTCTTAAGGGAGCGAATCATTTACACGCTGAAGATGTTAAGAAAACATCTTTACTTTTTTCTTGAAACGTTATCGCATTGATCTTTTTGAAAATGTAGTTTGAAAGAGCTTCTTCTTCTTCTTCTTCTTCTTCTTCTGTTATTCAGAAAACCAACAACTGAAAGTTCACTGAGATGTGTAAAAAAGGCCTTATGTGAACGCAGAGTTTTTTGCTTGGGCCTTCGTAAAGTAGGGATTAGGTTCGGTATATAATATTATTATTTATTTATTTTGGTGTTTATACGATGAAAGTCTTTTTAATTTTGCGTATTATACGCCCGCCACGTTATTTTTTCTTTTTAATTTTTATTAAAATATGCGTATTAATCGTCCGCCACGTAAAGTAGAACAGAATTGTGAGGAGTAAATTCCGCTGTGTGAGAAGTAATGTAGTACATGAGTTTAAAGTGTGATATGAAGGAATTGATGAGTGTGAGAGTAAAAAAGTGTAAAGGAGAGTAGGTTCATGATTTGACTGTAAACGCTTATAGGTCTTGATGACATGATTTAGAAAAAGAAAAGATTGCAAAGCAAGCTATTAAGTTGTAAGAACGCTATGGTCACGAAGACCACATATACTCAATTTGCGTAGTTCGGAATGGCGAAATAGAAGAGGTATCGTTCGGACAGACAAATAGGATGTGATCAGGAGATTGTAAGACTTCACGTTTGCGTAAATGGCTGTTTACTATGTTAATTTTGAATAGGTGATCGTTACTCGTGACATTGACGACCGTAACGGGAATTACTCCATCGCTATTGCCCAGAGAGAACTGAATGTTTTTTGTCGAATGCCCTCATATCTGCAGCAATCGAAGCACGTTCGTTAAAATGAGAAGATGTAGTTTTCTCTGCAGTGTTGCTGCCAAGAATGCCCATGTGACTGGACACTCAGAGAAAGTGTAAACAAAATGTATCAGATTTGAGGCTATAAAGAAAGAATCTGATTTCTAATATGTAAGGGGTGAGTTTTACCTGAGGGATATGATTGTAAAGCCGATAAGACAGATTTACTGTCTGACACTGTAAGGAATTTCTTTTGAAGTTGAGTGCTCGCTACGCGGGTGGCTGCCCGGACCGCAAGGCATCCAGCCGAAAGTATAGTACTGCATGGATGGTTTGAGAAGTAGGCACCTACATTAATATCTGGCGGCCTACAACATCGGTCTTAGATCCATCAGTGAAGATGAGTGAAAAATGTTTCCATTTGGGCGATACAAAGTTGTAAATGAAAGGTAAGGCCGGATGATACTCAAAAGAGGGAATTGGCGAGTAAAAGAGGCATAACATTTGCTATCTTAGTGGCTTTCCAAGCTTAGTGTCCGTGTAAAATTCATGCTACCAATCCACGCCATACGAATGAGTTTACAAGTGCTACAATGTTTTTTTTTACTACGCATGGACTGCCACTTTTCAAAAGTGTTACGAGTTAACTGTCACTTTTCAAAAGTGTTATAGTTAATAGATTTAGTTCTAGAAGAGTACGGCAACTCTAAAGCTATGTACTGGGAAAAAGGCCACTACGTGGTAACGGAAATTAAGTGCATCGTCATTTATTTAAGGTGGATGGTAAAGTGATGCGACCGGGTGATCGGGTTTATATAACATAATAAAGGAAGCGAGGATAGAAAATTGTATTAAATTATCTCTAATCTCTTTTTCAGAAAATCTTTCATCACAACAAGAAGTGACCCACTGCGGTGCATTGTCAAATCTTGTGGCTTCTATACTGAAGTTAAGTAAAAGCTGTTAAGGGTAACCGTCACCATGAATTCATTATGCTGCATATGAAAAAAAATATTACAATAATTGATTGTTGTCTCCCTTTGTGGGCATGCGAGTAAAGGAATGAATTTTTTTTTTTCTTTTCTTTTGGAAATTGCGTTAATAATAAATCCATACATTCTCATATTTTTGTTGGGATTTATGCCTATATATATAATAATATAAGATGTTAGTATCGACGATGATGATCGTCGAATTGTTCACAGTTCCATTTATATGGTAGATGAGTGAGTGACTCTCGCTCTCTAAACTGTACATGAAAAGTTAGCTCTTTTTCAAATTTGCAAAATGTGTTTATAAAATGAAACTTTTTGACTTTTGAATTTTGTCTTAGGGCAAACATTTTAGGTTCTCTTCTATACAAAAGTTAAAAACTATTTCATTGTACTTTGTACGGGAGTAATCCCGGTGGTAAAATATATAAAAACAATTATCTCTTTTGTGTGTAGCCGAAACAAAAAAGCTCAGGGCCGGATGTAAGTTACATACTTGTGGTAACATATATGGCTGCACAAAGACAATAAAATTTATGCCCGTAAAGATATACCAACTTATGCACATATACCCCATATACCCCAAGTCCACTTAACAGATTTGTTTAAAATGAAAATGTTCTGTAAACTCTTTTACACGCATAAAGCATTTATGTGGTTTGGTTTTGTTACTGTTGTTGTGCGTTCAGAAACACTTTCAAAACAGCTTGAAGGAGATGTTTATCATGCAAACACAGGAACATATACACACATACATACATACACACACAAACACACACACCTAGCACACATTTATATACAAATTTATAAATTCATATAAATAGTTACGGCATGTAAAACGAAATTGCCCAGAGTTTAAGAGATCGGAAGCGGAAGTGATGAATGAGAAAAGAAAAAAAAAAAACAAAAAACAACTCGAACTGGAATAGAAATAATAGTTATATCAGTTTGATACAAAAAACATTTACACATTTGCCAAATTTAAATTTAAAAAGAACAAAAAAAAACGATGCATTTTTAATAATATCTTCAGTGTTTGCACTTCTTCTACGAGTACGGTTTTATTTTATTATTAGATAGTGTTTTATATATGTATGCTGTCAAGCAGTTGAAACATTACAATTTTCTTAATTTTTTAGATAGAGATAAGCAAATGATTTGCACTCGCTCCAAGTCGAATTTTAAACACTTGTCATCTAAGGTCACCGTACGAAAATTGCTCTTCCTTCGCAAATGTTTTGATAACATTTCTGCTAAAACCATTCCCTACGACTCTAATAGGTATTTACAAGAGGTTCATAGTGTCATCTCTTAATACTCCGTATATAGATTACAGTTGCTTTCAAGTTACTTTCGTTGAGCTTTTTGCGAGAAGATCATATTCCATATTCCATAATTAATCGGGAAAATGGAATCAGTAATAAATTGGGAAATATTATAAACTACAGATCTGGGCTATCTTCGGTGTATTCCTATACTCTTAGTGATGCATACGCGACAAAACACAGTGAAAGCATTTCGCTTGAAATGAATTTTAAACGCTGACGACTGTAATAATCATTGGAACAAATTTGACAAAATGGCCTTTCCAACTAATATAAATCCGTCGACATCCACTATAATAAAATATATCCTTTATTTCAAAGTTTTTCATCTGTAAAGCTTTCAATAACAAGCGACCAAGCGACCGGATAGACGTACATGGCTGAATCGATTCCGAAGGTTTAGTCTTCTCACGAAGAATTTCCATATCTATGAATTCATATATGGAATTATGGACTTTGTAACAATGTCTACAGTTGTATGCATTCTGGTATGTTTACGGTCCAAGGGTCAATATGCGATGATTATGAAGCCTTGCCCACAGCTAATAGTGTCACCTTTATTGGATTCTTTTTTAATTATCGTTTCATGTTTATCAGTCGTATGAAACTATTTTCCGTATTTCTGACCTTCCGAATCGGTTCTTTAAAGATTATCCAATTAAGCCCGAATGCAGAGTTGGAGAGATTATCGTCTCATTGGAAAGATTATTAAGCCGAGTGAGCGAAAGGAAGCTTACATTGATTTCGTGAAAGTAGTTAGTTATGGTCTCGTATGGTTTGACGAATTTATTATAACTGCTTTTAACGGTGATGTATAAAAAACGGAGATATAAAGAAAAAGAAAAAAAAAACTTAAGATCGCAATTAACATCTTAAGTACCATTTTTTAAAACTATGGTAAGTAGTGGATAGAAATGTAATTGTTTTTGCGCTCATGAAGAGAAAAACTCATTAAATTTGAAAAGTGAACGGCGGTCCGTTTCGTTGCATATTAAACAAAGTCAAATAGATTTGTAGAGGCCACCAAGCGGTATAGTAAAGTTATTGTTATTGTAATCTTTTGGAAATAGATATGAAGAATGGCGATGGTTCGCCAAGTGAACGCACTGCAGTTCATAAAGAGGTGAAAATACAAAAAAAAAAAAAAATTCTAAAAATGATTGTCGATAACTTGAAGAACTAAAGCATTGTGTCACAAAACGATAACTGCAAAGGCAAATGTGCCTGAATTAAGGTTCGAGTTGTTGCCACGTCGACCGTATTCTTTAGATTAGAACCTCATCGACTATTATCTACTTGCACATCTCGAAGGAATGTTCCAGGGAGACCGATTTGGATGAAATGGTGCGAAAACTCATTGCGAAAACTGAAAGGGATTTTGAGGGACTTGAAGAATGATCCTTTAAAAATCACTAAAAACATTGTATTCGTTCTAAGTGTCCTATGGTTGGGGCCGGGGACTTGTGTGTTTTTCTGAATAATTCGTCAACAACCACCAAAAACTGTTTCCATTTTGAGCAAATCTTACTTATCACTTTGAATTTCGAGTTGCGCCTGTCTTAGGGCCTGGACTATGACCCGAAGATTGATTTTGCGTGCCTTTAACGAAGTAGACGCGAATAAAGACTTTATTTACTTTTAAGTAAGTATGTAGTATTTGTAGCTGCGGCGATTTGTTCGCAAAGACAGTGAGACAATTCTCACGGGAAACGGTTAAAATGTATATCGCAGAATTGATGTTTGTTTTGTTCATAGAGCATCTGCACAAAATGGGCATAATTTATCGTGACTTAAAATTGGAAAAGGTTTTGTTGGACGGTGAAGGGCATATTCTTTTGACAGTATTTGGGTTCGGCAAAGAGATCGTCATCACAGTCTGAGCATCGAGCATATACTTTTTGTGCTACGCCGGGATGTACGGCGCAGGGAATATTACGTGGTTGTGGTCGTGACTGTACTGTTGACTGATGGTCGATTGGAGTGTTTACTTGCGAATTTGAAGCAGGTGAAGGAGACAATTCCTTCAGCGACATATTACGGCGAATTGATGAAATGCATCTTATACTTCCATCCGCAGTCGATGAAATGACAAGAGGTTTGCTTCTCAAAATCTTAAACAACGATCTTTAAAATCGGTTGGGTGGTAAAACTCAGCTAAGCACGTAAGAAACCATTTTTTCAGGGTATCTGATGGCTTTCCGCCATCATCCGCTTCATGCTTAATCGTTTTAAATCGTTACATCTTAGAGTTTTGAGTATAATAGGCCGAGACTTGTCTTTGCACACGAGCACGCTTTTTCTTTGAGTTTTCATAACGAAGGAAGCCCTCATTCATATCAAAAGTTGTGTAACACTTTCCAAATAATCCAGAGCTAATTAGTCTTTTGGAGGAGAAGTGCTTCTGGTACAGAAGGCGAATACTTAAATGAAATTCGAATCGATATTGAAAGGAAAATATCGTAACAATAACCTTCGAGTAAAATATCTTACTTCGTTCATTTATTGTTCGCTTCGCGTACAAATATTTCACGACTTCATCGAATAACTCTTTGAAACCTATATACATATTATATACAGATTTATGTTCGAATTTTATTTATGTTAAGTGTGTGATCCACATCAGTGATTATATATTTACATATATGTATACATATTTTTTGTCTATATTCATTCCAATAAAGATTCGGTCACGACCGAATATAATTTTCTTCCTTTTTTTTGGGTTTTTGGATGAATTGTGCTTACGAACTGCGTTTACGGTGCAGCGTATGTTAAGTTTGTTCAAATGTATGTTAAGGCCATTTTGAATTCTACTGAACGATTCAGAAACTTTTTTTGAATTGATTGGAGGTTGTCAGTCCGTCTGTCCGTCTCATGTCTGCTCATTTATTCTTGTGTTTAACATACAGGTCACAATTTTTGAGATATTTAGACAAAAGTTGGTGCATTCACGGATTTTGATCAAAGAACGAACCATATTGCAAATTGATTGCATCGGCTTACTTTTGTTCCCACATATCGCCTTATTTAGAAAAAGTCGTTTTATGAGAAACATTTAAAATTTTGCACAAGTGCTTCACACAAATCACTGATTAACAGTATTTCGATCCATTGAATTTATTTGAAAAATTTGTATCGGAGAGGGTAAGTGGGTGAGCTATCTGCCTGAGCTATATCATCGTTTCTACGATAATTAAAGCTGTATTTGTCAAAAGGATTTAGTTTTCATAAATTCACGGTGAAAATTGATTAATAAAAGTTATTTAAACTGAATCGCATCATTTGGGACCAAGTAGGTGTATTTTTTGAACACCACTCCGCCGGTTTAGGGTTTTGATAAAAAATGAAACCTTCAGTTGCAAAACAATCTAATTTTTAATATTTTACGATTAAAATTAATCCTTAAGTAAACGTCTATATGGCAGCGAAATGGACAAAAACAAATGAAGATTAATAAAATCAGTTCAGGTTTTGGGCACCGTCTAATACAAGGGCTTTGCCCTTTAGGTGAAAATAACGCACGTACCTACGCCTATGAATCGGATCCTTTATAAAGTATTGGCTTCGCAAATAAAACTTTTCAATATATTTTTTGCGTCTCCTTTCCCGAACTCGATCGCTATGTATGGAAGAAATATGTTACGTAGTAGCGTGATCTTCTCATATCCTTGCGTTGAAAATATTATACAATAAAGGCTTTCAATTTTTATGTAAGACAGGTATGGTGAGAGCGTTGGGTGAGTTATTAAAATATTATTTTTTACATTTCGATAAATTTATTATTCAATAATCAGTTATGTTAGGCTTTAAGGTTTGCTTAAATAATTACTAATGAAAAAATGTATTGATTAGGGGTTAATAGGTGTGAAAAGTTTCAGTTCAGGTCAATTCTTGGTTTAATTTTTTTTTTTGTTTTTTGTTTAGTATTTTCTAACCAGTTATTGAAATAAATCTGTAGCCGCGTTCTTCTGTAACAAATAGATGTACAAATAATTATATACGATATTCTTTATTTCGACAGTGTAAACATTATATCGAGTTGTTAATGTGTTTTATTTGATGCGATACGTGTAACGCAACAGCAGATATTTATTTAATTGAAAATTTGTGTTTTGCATATATACAGGCAGTATATAGAAGCCGGTTTTGCCAGCATATATGTCCGTGTTTAAGCACAACCAGTGTGCATATAAATATAAATATATATTTCTATATAAATATATATATCTATATAAATATATATATCTATATATATATATATGTATATATATATATATGTGTATATATATATGTATATATATAGTCACAGGGTGTCAAAAGAAAATGTATAGAGATTTCATATGATCCGTACATATATATAAAATGTATTTACGGGGGATACCAGATATAGGCATCCATGGAAATACATATGAATACATTGATATGCGTGTTCATGTATATATACATGTATATATTTCGTGTTTATGTTTCAATATATGAAAAATTTCCTTTTTCAGATCACTTTGTCATATGTTTTGTAAATATATATTTGTATAGTCACTAGAATGTCTGGTTTTCAGACAGTGATTGCAATGTATATACTATAACTAATAATCGAATATATATATATATATAATAATATAATATAATATATATATATAATATATAATATATAATAATATATATATATATATATATATATATATATATATATATATATATATATATATATATATAAAATGTGTTTTATTTCTATCGAGATGATTTTTCGATCATCTACCAGCATAAGTCAGAAGAATGAAAGTTCACATCTATTAAACGGACTAAAAGTTTTCGTTTTTTGTTTTTCAATTCCTCAGAGATTAGAATACGTTTTTACTATTTATCGATTAAGAGTATCCCCTCGGCTAATCCATGAATTGTGTAAGACCTTAATGAAAATTAAGCTTGTTTACCATATCACATTTTTCTTAAAAATTTCATAGTAAATAATTAGCCAATGTTGAGGTTATATTTACTTATATAAAATTCTTGTGAAAAACATCGCTTCTCTATTCCTTTTTTCTCTTTAAGTCTGCAATGCATTTCGCTTTGGTTTAATTCCGAAAAATAAGTGCGAATAACATCAATAGAAAATGAGGTGTAGAGTTACGCATACATCCATAAGTCAAATAAATGTCTCAAAAGCGGTTCAAATAATAATCGAAATTGCAACATAGATATATACAGTGCATGTGATTTTAGCATACCCTGTATATATATTTCGAACATCAATTTATTGGTATAGTTTGTCGTAAGTTCTGATATATTTGTACATATGAGATTCCATCAAAGTTGCAGTAAAAGTGAATGATGTTTAAAGTTTGTGGAGAGGACTTGTTGCGAGAGAGTGTTTTGTAAATCAATGATGAAGCAATTATTTGCACCATTACACATAACATCAGACAGACATGTTGGCACATAATTGTGAATAACTATAAACGTGTGTGAGGGTATTTTATAACATCATGATCCTTAGTATCTGTGTGGCTGCTGTGTAAGAGAAACATTTTTCAATGAAATGATGTTTTGATGTGGTTTACTAACAATTAATACGTTTATGCAAATATACCGACGGGTAGTTGTAAAATTTTGTTGTAATTGGTCATGGGTTTGTATAGCATAAACACATATTGCATATACAGTACGTATATGTTGATGTGCGAAGAACTATTGAATAAAAGCACGCAATATTTAATATTGATACACGTAGAGTGAAAGCAAGCGATGAATGGTAAGAGATTGCAAATACAAAAGAAAAAAAAAAAAAGATAAAAAAGGAAAAAAGAAAAACGTTTTTTTTCAATACACATACATATACATATGCATGTGCATAAATATTTTCACTTTAGATATACATTTATGAATGCAGATGTATACTTGTATTCTATTAATGAAAGAAGTGGCAACTCGCTTAGGTTATGATCATTATTCGCTACTGGGTTAAACTTTCTATCATCATTTTTATTTTAAGCATAACAACGATTTGCTCAACCACTCTTTTGATGTTTCCCATCCCAATCATCTTGTGAAACCTGATATCCTTGCTTGCGCGTGTTTATAGGTGTACGTTATGGCCCCGAGGTTACTTTTGCGTAGTGCTCTTTGAGCTTTTATAACATTTATTGAACTTTAACTTTTATAGGTATTCTTGTCTGCATCCATATAAATAACTTTTCATATATATATATATGTATATATAAAATTGCACATCTGTGCAATATTTACATTTTCATATCTATATCTAGTTGTTTATGTATCGGTTTCTCTAGTGGAAAGAGCTCATTATTTGGAAAAAATTTTATATCAACATAACACAATCATCAAATTACTATCGAAAATACTTTGGATTTTATGTTATCATCTTATGAAGTATACATAACGAACACATAACAAGCGTGTAACAAAAAAGATTCTCGATTGAAGAGAAAAAAACTCTTGAAAATCAAGTCAATTATGATTTAGTTAGAGCTTAAAGTTAGTTGCGTTGAATCGAGAAGGTTTCACGAAGGATGAGGGGTATATTCATTTTGTCATAATGTTTGCAACACCCAAAGGGCGCTTCAAAGACCCTATAAAGTATATATATTCTCGATTAACATAAAATTCTGTATCGATTAAGCCATGTATGTACGTGTGTCCGGGTATGTGGTGTGTGCTGTTGACACCCTCCTGGTCGCAAATGTGAATGTATCAAATTTCGTAGACGCATGGGAAGTTCCGACACGCAAGCTGAACATGGGCCAAAGCGCTCAGAGCACATGCCCGCAGCATAGCGTAAAGCGAACGCAAATCCGTTTCTCTAAGCAAACATTTTCGTGTTTTTGCACATTACTCATAAGCTATGAAAGTTAGAAGGTTGAAATTTTCTAAATTTATTTTACGGAAAACTTTGCTATTTATCTGGAAAAATGAAAAAAATCAGCCACGCCCACACAAAGTTATAAGTTATTAAATTTCCATTCTTGCACTCTTTTTAAGGTCTTATGTTTATTAATCATAAGGTAAACAAGACAGAAGGATGTTATGCTTTACATATGATCGATGTGATTAGGCGGACCGCGATGTTATAGGAGGAAAACAAGATCGCCAAATTATGGATAAAGCAGAATGGACATTAGAAAAAATCATAAAATAATTTTTAATCGTCAGACCTTCATTATGCAATCTTGCGATGTGAGCTGACCCTAAAGGGATTCCGAAGGGAATAATAGACAATTTTGAGATTCACTTGTGTTCGAATCAATTATTTTTAAAATTTATTCAATAGAATGCAATTCACTATTTCTATCTTATCGATTTTATCTTAGGTCGAAAGTGTATCTTATGTACTAAAATATAATTACAAATGATGCTTACGTTACTAATAAGTAAGGTTACGTCTAAGTAAAAGAAATTCTTATTATAATAAAAGTTACATGAATGCTTATGCCAGTAGAAATTATTTAAATGTTTATGTTGACAATAAAAATTAGATTATAAAAATTAATTAAAATAAATATGTTGCAGTATAATTAAATTGGTATATTAAATACATTACAATGTTTAAAACTACTTTTTACATTGCGTTAAATCTAAAATAGCTATGATGGATACCACGGCATGCTGGATAAATTTCTTCTCAATAATACCATCGATATGGGTATCAAATACAAGGACTTAGAGAAGGAAAGTCGAGAATGTAAGAGTGTTATGTTAATTCAAAATTAATTATGGTAGACGTTACATTTGAGTGAACTGAAAGGTAAAAGAAAAAATTTTATCCCGTTCCCTTTTTTATGGGCGTAAATAAAAGCATGGGCTGCTAAAGATTTTAATTACATGTATACACACATATACACGCACATACACATGTAATCATTGACTAAACCAAATGTAACTTGTAGTTGCTAGTTGAGACTCTTGCCCACTCGGCCACTCAGGTGACTAACTTGTAAATTAATAGCCGGAATGTTACGAAATTTTGGTGTATTTTCTTTGGAGGTTGGGATTACCTGAAAATTATATGGATTCGTCAACAATCATCCTACCATGTCATCATCATGCGTATTTCTTGAGTGATATGTTGTCTGCGTCTATATCGAATAAATAATTGTTTGCTAGTGGTTGACTCCAGTAATCATTAGTCGAAAGCGCACGACATCCGCTTTATAACTTGAAGGCGGAGTTGGCTGTTCATTGGCTGTTCATTGACGTCATTGATTTTACTGTGAAGACTTATGGGTTCAAGGAGTTTTGCACTTACGCCTATATATATACAGACATATACCTATATATAAGTACAGACATATAAATTCACTTACACGTAAACAGGTATACGTATATATATACATATATACATATATACATATATACATATATTTATGTGTACATATATATGTCCATTCAATGTTCATCAAAGCAAATTAAGACCCGCATACAAGTCCAATAAAATTTCAGCGTTATATGCGATCTGGTTTCGAAACTCGGTTGCGTAGAGGATTTTTCTGCAATTTTGACGCATTGAAATCCGAAGCACATTTGCTTTTGATTGAACAAATATATTTCGCAATGTTTCTTTTTTGCTATTATTAAATTTGAAATGTTACCTTGGTATGATAGAGTTAGTATTCCGAAAGTTGCGTGACCCCAGTTCCATCTATAAGACGATATTTCTTTCTTTTTATGGGATCTTTAAGGCGCGCTTTCGTAAATCGACAAAATGAAGATAACTTCTCTTTGCGAGCCGTCGGTTGAACACAAGGAAACAAGATATACAGACGGACCGACGGACAAATAAGCTTAAATCGATACAGAAAGTGATTCTGAATCCATCAGTGGTACATTTCAAGGCCTGCTGGGCATTGCATACATCCGCACAAGTTTAATATACCCTTGTGCCATAAGTTGTGTATGGCATACTTAGTGATTTGTTATATAAATTTACTACAGTAAATTTGGATTACATAACATAAGCTTATGGGTTCGGCTAGCGCTACAATAAAATCTCTCGTGAAAAGCAAGTCTTTATACACCACAAGGTCTAATTTTCCCAATACACAGCAATTTGAAAAGAAGACGGAATGGTTTAATTCATAAGAATCGGAGCATCTTTCGAATTGACGGTCCTGCAATTGGACTACCAATGGATATTCTGTCTGTCGTCGTTGATGTTATTGGTATGTCTCCTCTGCATCGTGGTAGTTTATGCTTTAGATATCGGAACGCATCCACCTTTCATCGCTCATAAGGATTTAATTGCACTAAATGCCATTAATTAAGCGGGAAAAGTAAAGAAGAACTACTCGTACTCAAACTTGCACGAAACGTCGTGGTGCACGTTTTAGTGCGATAACTTATGCAGTTGCGTATAGCTTAAGGACGGTATTTTCAAAAGATGAAGTTACATTTTCATTTTTAGCATTCTATCTCTCGCTCTCTCTCTCTCTCTCTTTCTTAGAAAAGTGGTCGAACTAATTTGTACTGCCAATAAATGAAGGAAGAATTGAAAATTTTTATTCAGGTTTTTATTGCAGATGATTAAAAAAAGTCCCTTTGGTGCAGATATGCGAGACAATTTCAAGTTTTAGATGTATTTAGATTCATTGATTTTCTGTACGCATTTGTTTTAATGCAATGAGTTAAGGAGAGCTGTGTTGAACTGAATTAAATGCAAGTTTCGTTGAGATATAACCACACGCTGTATGTCGGATGCGATTCATGTCTCGTATTTTATGAACAAATAATTACAATAAAAGCACAATGAATTTAAATGGAATGTGTACTCGCGTGCTTGTGTGTTTGTGTGTGCGTATGCATGTGTGTATGTATGTTGGTGCGGGTACACACATGTGTAATACGTACGTGAGTCAATAATAAACTTAGAAAACCGAAGAAAAAATTCTTATGTTAACTTAGAAAACAAAAAAAAAAAAAAAAAAAAAAAAAAAAAAGAGTAAAAATATATATCACTCTTCCTGCACATACGAGAGGCAACAATAAATATTTGTTGAATGCATTTTGGCACAAAAACTTCGAACTAACTGCAACTAAAGTTCCCATATATATATATGCACATAAACACGCGAACACTTTTACACAATTTACAACAAACAATGTTGTTTTTTGTCAGAGAAAGATTGTAAATACAAAATGATTTTGGCAAAATGTACATTTTACTCTTCAATAAAATGACAAAAAAAAAAACTGAGAAGAGATTAAAAAGGAAAAAAAATAAAAAAAAATAAAATAAAATAAACAAATAAAAAAGCCTTAAGACATTAAGAAAATAGAAATTGAAGAACACCAGACACAATCAGAGTTAGATACAATATGTGTGCGTGTATATATGCATATGCGTGTGCATGCATATGTATACATGTATGTATGAGAATAAGTACATAAACTTAGGTTGTTGGCTAGGTATAGGTTAAATCATAGACAGCTTAAGACAAACATGAATACGAACAAACAAATAACGGAAATTGATTTGTAGAGTAAAAATACTTTGATATCCAGCAATAACGTATTTTATTTTAGTTTTTCTCTCTTTATTTTCTCCTTTTGTTTTTTTTTGTTTTAGGTATTTTTTACAGATACATGCACATCATGCTAAATGTGTTTATTCTAAAGCAAATAAAATAGATAAAAATGTATGTTCTACTGCTATACTAAATTCATATGTATATCTATACAACACTACGGGATAAAGATGTTCTTAACACAAACTCAAAGTACTCCATTATGACTGTGCGCTAGTGTGCATAATTACATGTTGACATGTTGTCAATGTGAATGTATATCTGTTCGTGTCTTTGTGTTCTAGGTTACATTTTACCTCTAACTAACAATTTTCTTAAGGTAAGTGAAGGCGGATAGGGGGATTGTTTATGTTCGCTTTCCTTCCATTTTTCTTTTACGCTTCTTGTTAAACCTAAAGGGCACGTTAACACACAATCCTACGTGCGCACATCTCCTATATACGTAATTGAGTTTGAAGAAAAGTTCTGTCACCAAAAAAACAAAAAAAATTTCTTTACTTTTTCTTCACTTTATTTCAATTTTTCTTATTAGAAAACCTTTTATAAATACCGGAAAAGAGTAAGAGAGTTGCCATTTAAATATGTGTGTCCGAGACCACTCTTCTTAAATGTATCTGATTTTGTCTTGTCTGTCTCTTCGTCTGTCTTTTCGTTTTGAAGAAATCACATAATCGTGGAAGGTGAAGCGACTGAAGAGACTGGCAAGGCCAGGTTTGAAAGTGGGCGCACAAAAAAGAAGGAAAAATCTATCAACAACCCAGAATCAATAGCAGATTTTATTTTGAAATTTGATTCAATCATACTTTAGAGATATTTAAAAGTTGCAAGCACAAGGTACATTTGACTCGATCCGTAAATGAAAAATTTTAATCTTCCAGAATTATTGTTAATTGACTTCGTAAAAGTGCACAATAAGTTAGGATAATCGAAATGCATCGAAGACTGTCCGTTTGTCAGAATGTTTGCCTGCAATTTAGACGGTTATAGTCGTAGAAAATGGAACGAAATGTTAACCCATGACGTACCTATGCTTAGCTAATGAATATCAAATTCAAATTGGAAATTATATATATAGAATGAAACCTTAACAGATACATTTACCTAAACCATACGAAGGTTTCGTCGAAAAACAGCAGACGAAGTCCAAAATAACAATAAAGAATATATGTAAAGTAGGAGCTCGTTACTAAAATTTAAATGATTTGTATATTTATTTATTATAGTTTGCTTAAATTAATGTGATTGACTTCGTCGGCTTCTACCCATCATTAAATACCCTACAACACCCTACAAGTATCCATGTAACGACTTTTCACAATGAGACGTTATGTGAGAAGTGATTGAAAAGGTGGTCTGGAACCTACCATATATCATTAAAATATGTCAAAAGTTGCGGCCATTCGTAATGTGAGTTGACGCATTGTCTTGATGGAAAATATTTTTGTTTTTTTTTTTTTTTAATTTTTTATCAAATTTTTGCGTAAAATTGATCTGAAATGTGTAAGCAGTCAGCACTGCAATAACGAATTTTTCAATTGCATTCCAAACAAGTTCGTGACAACCCTTTTTTTTATCAATTTTGATCTTTTTCACGGTCGCGTAGCGACAAAACCCCTGCCATTGTTACAACGGGGTGCGTAATGTTTGCTTTTATTTTTTGGAAATCTTGCAAATAGTGGCACTTATCGTCCCACCTTGATGTGCTGAACTGCCTCTAAACGTCCACCTGAATCAGTTAATGGCAATTAGCAGTGTTTTTGAAAACCATATCATATACCAACAAAATCAATCATTTGGGCAATGGTTGCAATTCTTAGACAAAATTATCCTTAACATCGGCAGCTTTATCTCGATATGTTGTATTGTATTGTAATCTAGTGGGCAATCCGTACTGCGATCTAAAAAAAAGACTATTGTACTCGCCTATCCTCGTAGATCTCCAGCTGTAGGCTTCTTAAAGATTTCCTCTGCTTCCTAGGTTCGGTGCGCCATATGGTGTTCAGTCTGCTAACGGCTGCGCATCCGCACAGGGTATGATAGGATACTTTCTTCGCCCCCTTGCAGAATCTGCTTGAATCGGATATCCGAGATATCCATATTTCTCAGGTGGTACCGGCAGGATTTGTGACCCATGTTATAAGTCAGTACCTTAGCATTTACTATAAACGCGAAGAACTGATTACTATGCTTTCCTCTATAATTGCAATAAATATAAAGAAGCGGCAGAACTTTTCCTCACACCAATAGTTTGTGTATTGCATACTCGAACTTGTCTTCTTGTCTTTTATGTTATTTAACGAAAAATATTTCCAAGTGCCTACCACTGGGGAATGGGTTATTAGATTTGTCAGTCTATTAGTAGTCCGTTGATTTTACAAAATGTGTATGAATCGTCGGTTGAATCAGTGGCAAAATGATGAATGAAGTTAAAATCTATCGATCACTTTTGTGTTTTTGTTGTTACCTAAAAATTGAAATGGAAATTGAAAATTTTTATAAAAAAGTGTTTAATAACCAAAGTTAGCTTTGTCTCAATAGTAATGATGATCAATATCTTGGCCAGCCAAAGGGTACACTATTTTTACAGAGATAATGAATGCAAATGAAATTTGTTAAGAAACATGGGAAAGATTTATTTGCGAAACTTTTAAATTTACTCAGCAATATTAAGAGAAAGGAAACATTTTGAACTTATGAGGAGGAGGGCATTCAATATTCACCTTAAAGTTAATGAAATTTTATTTGGTAAATTGCAGCAAAAGACTTGTAGTTTCGTTTCTCTTCCTATTTCTAATATTTGGAAATACTCGTCTTAGGTCTGAGTAATACATACAGTAAACAGGTCTTACCTCAGTGTGAGTTTTTTAAATTTCAATTTAACCGACTATTCGTCAGTTTGCTTTTTCATCTATTCTTAACATTTCTAAGTTTCTCAAAATCAAGATATATAAGGAATTAAAATATTTGCTATATATATATATTACATATATATATATATATATATATATATAGGTTGCAAGATTGATGAGAATCGCTGATAATCAAATCTTTAAAATCGCAACAACATCAAAAATCTTTAAATCTTATATATATAAATGTATATATATATATATTTATATATATATATTTCGTAAACGATGATGATGATGAGTATCTAAGATTCGAAGTTAGGCGATTTATTTTGTGATAGGAAGCGGAGTGTGGAAAATGTTTTGATGTCAGGTGACTGAGGGTGTGTATGCATTTGTGTTGTTTTTGTTTTCAGTTTTTCTCTTTTTACTTCGTGGAAGGAAGTGGCAGCATAGGAAACGTGTTTTGACTGCGTAGTAGTAGCGCAGCCGAATTACGATAAGACAACACATTAGTTGTTTGCCATACAAATATTTGTAAATGCCGAGAGAATGCCGGCTTTATGAATTATGTTGCCAAAGACATGGAAAGTCACGTATTATACACATTAGTACAAGCACAAGAGACTTGAAAAGAAAAAAACGCATAACAACACAAAAAAGAAAAACAAAAAAAAAAAAAATAAAAGACAGAAAAGAGAATAAACAACAAATTATTAAAAAAAAATTAATTTATTATATTGACATGAATGAGACTATGAATAAATACTACAGACTTGTGATAGTCAAAATCACTTTATTATTATAATCACATACTTGCTTCGGGGCTTTTCCCATTGATGAATCTTTGATAGAGTACTTGGACCACTCATATTATATTTGCTTCGTTTGATAATTTCTCTTCATCTTTCATGATTCCTGCTTGCCCGTTACACAATTCAAATACACTTCACCTGAACTGCAGGCGATAAAGTTTGGACTTAGCGTTTTATTTCGAAATTTTCAAATCGTGTCATTTCGAAATATCACAATGAAATATTTGCGTGTCTGTAGAGAAGCAATAAGAGCATTGTCAGCGTTAACCGCGTTGTCAGCAAGATGTGTAACAATTTGCAAACACTTTGGAAGCTTAGTTTTTATTCGACGGGTGTGGGAGTACAATGAATTTTCATTTATTCAGCGATTCTTTTCAGAGAATGATTTTGAATTAAAAACAGATTTAAACGCACGGAAATCCCGCGAATGTTACACGATATTACATTATAACCGCAAGCTTACAAGCGAAAAAAGACATACTTCCAGGAAGCCGGGGAATATGTGACCTAATATCTAATTATTTTCATTCGACTATGACGAATGGAACGTCTATTAGGAATCAAATGAAATTAAATAATAAAAGGGTCACCATAAGAAAGATCGTTGAAGGAATAGAAGCTTTATACAGACCAAGTGAAGCGATATTTACGAATGTTGTGAAATACAAAGCGGACGGTGCCATAATATCTTGGCTCATTAAGATGTATGTTACTACAAATTATTCTCCAGATATTCCTTGCGGCAACTGTCTTCTATTTCCAATGCATTAGAATTGAAAGCGCAAGTTATTACGATTTCTTAAGAGGGAAACTTCTGGCGACCATGCCGCAAAATATGGAAGCGGATGAAAAGTGTATTAAAAGTTGCACGAAAATTTTGTAAGAAAATCAAATAATTCGTTTTGTTTCTAATTTGGATCTGATCGGATTTGTTAAGAAATTGTAGCTGCTTCGTGTCGATGGGAAGATTCGGTTCAAATATATTTAGAAATAATTTCACTTCTCTTATAGCTACCAAGGTAATGCAGTATCTTTAAGGCTTTCTCTGCCTAACGGTTGGAAAGCGTTACGATTTTCCACTAGTTCTGGCCAATGATTTCTATAGATAAAAATGTTAAAGTAACGAGAAATACCAGGGTACCTAACGGTTAAATTCGATTGTTTTGACTCTTGTATACATAAAGGAAATGGGTTCCATTCAGTACTATTGATTTATTCAGCATATTCCGACAGTAATCATGGAGCGCTCAAAATTGCATTTTCAACCTTCATTACTTTTGTTGTTTCATTTGAAGAAATGTGCTTCTGAAGCTCGCTAAACACGTTCAGAAGCTTATGACGATGCTGCTCCATCCTACTCCAATTGTCAGTCTTGATTTCAACGGTCTAAAAGTCGTGACATTAATGCCAATGACAAAGAACGGTCTGAAGGACTAAAGAAGTCCGAAGACAATGGCTTGCAAGACTTATGGGGTCAAAACCCAGCTCAGACTCTGAAAGAACTTCCGAACAGCTTAGCAGCTGATGAATCAACTATTTGTAGACGTTTACATGCGATGGGAAAGATCCCAAAGGAGCGCAAATGCTTATCATATAAATTTCAATATCACGGTTTCCTTGCTTGCCGGGTAAAAAAAAGAGGAGTTTTTAGTGACGTATTGTGGCTGGCGATGAAAAGTGGATCTTTTATGACAATCCTGAGCGCAAAAAGTTATGGGTTTGCCTAGAAGAACCATACATATCGACACCGAAGTGGGATATTCATGACCATACCGTTTTGCTGTGCACATGGTGGGATCAGCAAGGTTTAGTGTATTACGAGCTACTAAAACCGAATGAAACTTTTACCGCCAGATGTCTACCGACATTAATTGAACAAATTGGACGATGTATCGTTGCAAAGAAGAGCAGCATTAGCGAATGAAATGGCTACCATACGAATTGACTGAAAATCCCATTTTGGTCATTTGTTGTAATTGCTGTCAACGATAGACTGTTGCAGCTCGAATGGTGAACACGCAACGTGCGCACCAGACATGGCGCCTTCTGATTACCACTTGTTCAGATCGACACAGAATGGCTTGGTTGGCACGCAGTTTCGAAATGCTGTAGATGTGAAAAAATGTATGCATGATTGGATCGCTGCCAAGCCAATATCGTCATGTTGTCAGAAATATGCTAAAAATTCGTACAAAGTAACGGAAAATATTTTGATTAAAATATATTGAGCCAATTTTTCTTAATAAATGCCTTTTTCATGAGAAAAAATGGCCAAAATTAACAAAGAGTCCTAATATGTATATCCAATGCATACGTGTACATATATACGACGACGAATTTTATCTTTTATGGGATGAGTGTAGAAAATGTAATCATAATTCTTTTTTTTTTTTCCTTTAGTTAGTAACGCTGCGCTCGATTGTCGCGTTTAATTTATTACTAAATCTTTTCGAAGCTATTGCGTTCGTTAATCATACTTCTCAGTGCTCCGCGATTTTCGTAATTGAAAAATTAGTAGTAATTAAAACTCTATGGTCGGGCAAAGCCGACGCACATATACCATACACATCTTCGTCTAACGCAATTCTTCGTTGGCTTCCGTCACAAAGTATTGAAAACTATACTCAAAGGCTTACTACTCATGAGACATCTTATACGAGAGGGTGCCCAAAATGTGAACCGATGTACTTTTATAAAAGTACCAAACACTATACTTTGTTGGATCTACTTTTCATAAGAAGCTTTATATGAGAAGAGATCTTAAAAATAGATCTTTCTGGTCAAAATTTGTCAAAGCAAATTTATAAATCAAATCACTATATATGATCAATGCTCATTATAAAGTAGTACACCTATGAAATGTGCACCTTGTGGCCGTAGAAAGGCTTACGTTTATATGGGTTCACAGTCAACAAATTTGCCACTCCTCCACACAAATTTTCCATATTCATTTAGTGTTTGTGTGTGAAATATTAAGAATGAAATTTTTTTTTTTTTTCGCAAAGTAAGGCGTTGTATGGCGAATA
This sequence comes from Glossina pallidipes, assembly GCA_000688715.1. Lineage (NCBI taxonomy): Eukaryota > Metazoa > Arthropoda > Insecta > Diptera > Glossinidae > Glossina > Glossina pallidipes. Next base: position 113,990 of record KK499877.1, on the reverse strand, counting down.
GTCAAAAAATGTTTCAATTCAAACCATTTTCGGTAGTGTGTGTTCTTGGGTCAAACAAGGTCTTTGTATCAAATTTCAGCGAAACATTACTCGGAAACTATTATCAATAACTTGAGTACAATAATATATGGCCGGAGATCGGATTCATGGAAGGACAAACCCACATGAATCGATTCAAAAAATTATTTGAAATTGATTTGTATAATAAAAGTTGAATCTATCTCAAAACTTTTTGTGCGCGACACACGTTTACTATAGTCTTACCAATTAAGAGGTTTAAGGGGTTGCACAACTGTAGCTGACCAAAAAGGGTATTTTCGCCAACGATTTTTTTCTTTTTCTTTGAGATGGAAGGAAACGCAATAGACTACTAAGTTTCGAGGAGGTTATGCAGTTTTGCCAAGATCTGGATTTATCGATCAATTTCGTTCGTAAGTTAAACTAATATCGCGCTTAGCTCATTCAGCAAACACCTCTGGTCGAAATGAAAAAAAAACCAAATTCAATGACGTGTGCTTTTTCCATCAATTGTAGCCGTAAAAGTAAATCGGTTAAGAGGAATGTAGACCGAATTGGTTGGAGAATTAGTGTACTTGCGTCTCAAACGAGGCCATAAATAACCGATGATATTTTCTTATTATTTAACAATTTTGTATGGTATATATATGTACATATATATATATATATATATATATGGTGTGTGCTTACTAAGCTTGTACCTTGTACCTTGTACGCTTTCCTTGAATACTTGCTTTGGTACACTTGTCCGCTTGCTGCTTCACCGGTCGTTATTCGATGCCTTTGGTTGGAATATTTGTCATCGCACGATTGTGGAAGGTTAACCTACAATCTACCTACGACATATTGATTCAATATTTTAGTATTCAATATTTGAAAACTCAGTTCACAGATGATGATTGCCAAGCCCATAATTAATGAAACAATTTGCAATATTTACATAAGGGCATGATATTGCGTGCACTCTTCGGGACTTTCTCTTCACAAACTAACTTAAAAAAAAATGCACTGTCGGTTGCCAACTGCTTATTTTAAATCAAATTTTGCATATATCAATAATAAATAAACGGACAGACATAAAGATATCATCTGTAAATCTAAGGTTGATTACGCATACATATACGATAAATATGGTCTTTAGAGATAGATATAATAGAAAAATGAAAAACGATTTATTTCGCATGAAATTGTACGTATGAGCTTAAGTAACATTATTTAGTTGATGGTTATTTATTTATTTATTTATTTTGTTTTTAATAAAAAAGGCATTTATTGTATCCGTTTTAATGGATAACATCTTAAAGTAAACGCTAAACTAAGACAATAAGAAAAACTACGAACAAAAAAAATTTCATATCTAAAACTATTATATAGGGAAAACGTACAAAAAAAAAAAAAAAAAAAAAAAAAAAAAAAAAAAGAAAAAGAATACGGATAAGAACCACTAGCAGCANAAAAAAAAAAAAAAACAAAAAGAAAAAGAAAAAGAATACGGATAAGAACCACTAGCAGCAGCTACTATAACAAAACTGCCTTGTCCGCAAAATGTAATTGAAAAATCCCTTGTAATCTTACATGTTAAACTTTTACATGTACATAAACACACACACACACACACATATATATATATATATATATATATATATATATATATAATGTACGTACATATGTATATGCAGTTGTGTATATGTATGTTATAATCTTCTTCTATTTTTTTTTTTGTTTTTTGTTCTCTAACAATGTGGTGTAGTGGAGTGGTAGCAATGTTGTTGATGTTGTTCAAGTACAACATGAGTTTTTATGTTATAAAATACTTTCTAGTGTAAGTGAAACAATGAAACAAATAAAGATGAAGAAATTCTGATAAAAACATCTAATGAGATTGTTGTAAGACACTGCTGCGTTTTTCTTGTTCTTGTTGTTTCACTGCCTTCGAGTTTTCCAAATAAATGAATGTCTCTTTTAATAAAAGCTGAGTGCATACAACATTCATTTTCAAGCGATAACATTAGCGTTTTCAATTGTTTATTACACTTAACATCTGAGTAATGGTATTCGTTTTTCCTACCGCTGAGCAATGGCAGATTAATTCAATAATTCTGCTTATTTTACGCCACACACACACACACACACACACACACACACACACACACATGAATTATTATAGCTATAGTGTAAACGAGAATGAGTGTATCTGACAAATGAACCACTTTGAGGCAGAGCATGGTGCAATTATGGTTTTCGAGTGTCTAGAAATTATGTTGTACCACTTTCACCGCAAAATGTACATAAAAAAGCTCACTGGCAATAATAAGAATTCGCTTTTTTCGAAACGAGAAATAAATAAATAAGCAAGTTAGAACGTTATATATGGTCGAATAAGTTCGACTAACAAATGCCTTACACCATATCGCTTAAAATCATCATCATCCCATGTATTTTGCCTTCTTTTCACTACAGCGCTTCCATGGAAAGTGAATTAAAACGTGAATCGACGTTGGTTCGACGTGGTTCATTTAGTGCAGTTCAATTTTTATTTTTCTCAAAGATATCGTTATACATGATTTATGATACAGTTTACGCGGATGTATGTAACGCAGAAAAGAGCTTGAAATAGGTAAACCTCTGATACTTTAATATATATTCGATTCATAATCGGATCGTTTTCTGGATGGACTTAACAAATGTCCGTCTGTCTGTGAGAAATAGTATTTTGGTATACTAAATTGAATCTGGATGGAGGGGATATCTTTCGAATCATTTTTATCTAATGATAATAAAAAAAAAACTAAACTAAAATAAATTCTGAAAGAAATCATTTATTATATCGATATTGAACGTGTGTTGAGTACTTTTATTACACCAATCAATTCACAATCATTTGATCTGATTGTATTTAAATATATTTGTCCGTCAATCCGCCTAATGTCTACCCACGTTTCAACGTGACAATCCATTTTCAAAAAGTCGTTCTATGAAAAAAATTTACATGTTTCACTATTTCTCGGGAAAATTTGGTAAAACCAATTATGTCGGCCCCCTAAGTGATGGTGGGAAATGTGACAAGTAATACAACAAAGAGTTTTGATATAAAAATCTATTTACGGCATTCTTCCTCGTGAAGAAGTAAGCTTTTATTTATTGCATAAAGATATAAATTTTGATTGTTTAATGACAACGATAAGTGAAGTGGTTTGGGTTGGTTCTAACTCGTTTTTTATAATACGTATTAGGTTGGGCAGAAAGAAATCCATTAATTTTATGTGAATTTCAAGACTTTATTTATCATGTTTTGGATAATCAATTTTGGTCAAATATGCACCGTTTTGTTTTATAAGTTGTTGTCATTTTAAAGGTAACCTCTCTTATAGCAGCCTTGGTTCCTATTGGCTAAACATTCGAGTAATCGATTTTCACAATCTTCGCTTAATGTCAATTTCTTATCACTAAGAAAGTTTTGCAATGCAGGTAAAAGATGATAATCGCTTGGTACCAGGTCCGGGCAATATGTTGGGTGCATCAAAGCTTCCCAACCAAGTTTGCAGTGTTTCGGGCCAGTTACTATAGACTGTGTGTGTGGCTTGGTGCTCTCCTGATGGAGCACAACACCTTTCCTGTTGGCCAATTCTGGCCGTTTCTGATCAATCGGCAGCAATCGGTCCAGTTTTTGACATCTCGAGATTCGAATTTAGTATTTGGACATAAAATAAAAAATGATTCCTTTCCAGCTCCATTAAATCCTGGCCGTTAGTCTTGGTTTGGCCATCGTTTGAGCTACTTTACCGCGCTTTAACCACGAGCATCTTCGCACAATGCTCTCGTCCCCAGTCACCATGCGTTTCAGAAGCGGGTCGATTTCATTCCGTTTGTCCAAGGCTTCGCAGAGTGAAATTCCATTCACAATGTGGTTTTGTGTTAATTAGCGTGGCACCTAAACATCAGGCAATGGTTTAAAACTGTTTTATGGCCGATCTTTTGCACCAGGCCGATGCTATGACTACTAACATGCCGGTCAACGCCGATCAGTTAGGTGATTTCCTACGATGGGCCTACCTGTGTGAGGTGCATTTTTAAGATCACAAATACCTGAATCGAATCGACGAAACTAAAATTGCACGTAATTGGCTGTTACAGTATCGGGACTATAAACACCATTCACAATTTCAGCCGCTTGAATTTTCTCTTTGTTGGCTTCCATTTTTAACACCGTGTAACTTAAAACCGATTAGACGAAAAAACAGTGCGAGGCGGCGCCTTTCGAGCATCATTGTTTAATCGATACTTTACGAGATACCGATAACTGCAGGCATCTACTGAAAAAATAATGCATCTCCTTTTCCCCAAAGCAGTTACATCGCTATTTTAAAATTATTTCGTTTTTACTTCTAACTCAACTAATAGCGGAGGCGTTTATCATTCTTTCCTTTTTAAGTGGGCAAAGATTCAAATCAATTTATGGAAAATATTTATAGAAACTTTTAACAAAGATTTCTTTTACATATTTTTTTCGTAACCAGGAACGAAGAGTTAATCAACGCAAAATTGTAAGTCTATTGTCAAGAACTTCACAAACATAATTTCCTTTCATAACCGTAGGTTAAATTTCAAAACCATTACCTTTCTACAAAATTTATCATTGTGTTGTTTGTTTGTACAAACATTTAATACAAGCTAGGAAGAGTCCAGCAACACAATATTATCAAAATAGTAACCACAATTAATAAAATATTGGCAAATTTCTATATAAGAGCTTAAGGTAGTGAGTATACAAAATTCACTTTAAGACGGTTATCAGTTTCTTACTTGTTTTCTTAGAAGACGTTTTTTTTTTTTTAAAGTTTTCATTATTAATTCTTATAAAGTTTCCACTTTAAGGATCTCAAAAACATCTACGTCAGGATTTATAAACATCTATGCATAAACTCGCAAATCAGCGATGCTTAACCGTTTGGGTCGGAAGAAATTTTACGAATTAAGGTTAGCTAAAACTGTGGATATATCAGATTTCGTAAATGTGTGCGTTTAGCTGTGATTGTGCCGGTTCCCTGCCTCCATTACGAATACAACCTCAAATGTATTTAATCGCAAGATATTTCGTATTCCTCTCAGATTAGGTTAGATTTCAGAGAGCAGTAAAATGATTCAAGTAGACAATGGCGAATAATATTTCTTTTGTTTCCAAATAAAATATTTAAGGTTATATCGTAAAAACTATAGTTGGGATCCAGAATTTTTCCTTAGCAAAACCTCAGGTTTGATCCAGATTTTGCATTATATCTCTTAAATAATCTCAATTAATTAATGCCTAGCACGCATTTTGTTCAGTTTCCACAAGGACATGTGAAATTTAGAAGAATTCTAGACAGATGTGAATTGCCGTATATAAGGTATATAAGGTATACGATGCATACGATACGATATATGATGATCTTGCAAATAGATAGCGTATATAAGTTAGTGGTAAGAATTGCAAGAACGCAGCTGAAGCTGAGTGCAATTTATTTATTATAAAAATTTGCGATTGGTTTCTTTCACTACTTTCGCTTCTCCGGCATATTTTGATTGCAGAATAATCAAAGTCAAGTTTTCAAAATCGTAAAAAATAATTTCTTTTTTATTCACTCCTCTCGTTCCATTATTACAGATTTAATTTACAATCTATCCAAAAAGATAATAAGCAGACGTTACGGCAAAGTGGGGAAGATGACAATGGTTGTTGCTTCACAATCGGAACAATATTACAATACAGATACGACGGGTAAATAAATAAAAGTAAGGCATGTAGCTTAAAAGTTTAGAAGATGCATTAAAATAATTTAAGGAGGGGCATGTGAGAAAGTTATATTTTGGCACGCCCACCCCATGCTTCTATTTATGATTATAGAAAAGCGAATGAAATTAAATTTTAATAATTTATTTTTGAGTTCATTGAAAGTATTATTAAGAAACAATCAATCAATCCATCACGTCGTCACGTTCATCATAATTAATTTAGAATTGACACACTTACCATTGGCGCAACCTACCCTGCACTTCACTTTCCGCTTTACTGCGTCCCTGTGCTCTGACCAACTTGGTCCGCTTTCAATATCATTTTGAATGTGCGTGCAGGCCAGAAGAGTATCAAAAACGCATACCACATAGATACGCAGACGGACAGACATGGCTTAATTATAATACATTATAGGGTCCGTGGGGTTTCCTTGTGGGTGTTGCAAATATTATGAAAGAAGGGGTATATTCCCATTCTTCTCAGTGGTGGGTATAAAAATAAATTTATTTCTAAATGAAAGATTCAGGAGACCAGATCTTGTCGAACTTCTTATTTCATTGAATTCACCTAGAAAACCAGAAATTACCAAAGGATTGATTTACTTGATTACTAAGGTTGAAAAAATCTACTGGGCGTTAACAAAGGGGCGAAGAGTTTTAGATGGATTTTTTGGTGTATTTCAACATTAGATGTACTTGTTGTTTCCCACACTTGTATGCCATAGCTACAAATGAATTGCCGGATACTCTTGCATAAAATGCATTTATTTCTTGGACTAAAATCACAACATTCTAGACGAATTAGCCAATAGAGTCTTGTGGCTTTTAAGTCAAGCTATCGTATAATTTTTCCACGTTAATCTTTGTTCAATGTGTATGCGAAGATACCTTACACAGTTGTTGATACAGGGCTCAATGCAATTCAAAGATAGTGGAGGACAAAAATCTTTATTCAACTGCAACGTAATATCTGTAGATTTTTCAGCATTCATTATAGTGAAGTGTTTGTTGAGAGAAATTTCTAATCCGTAGAGACATGAGATCACTAAATAAAAATAGGACTATTAAGCCATTAAACTCTTCTATACTCGTACACTGGATCTACCATTTTCAACTTTAGCGTAGATATTTCTGTTTTCTAAATGAGATTTAATTTGAAAAGTTAAGGTTTTCTCTTCAGTCTTTTTCACTGCACATTTTAAGAGGAAGGAAGGCTGTAAGAGATTGTGTTTATTGAGTTCTTTCATCAATGACTCTAAATCATAATGGGCGTGAGATAAAAACGGAAATTTTCCTTTATTTGAGATATTGGTTCATGTCAATGATCTCATCTAAAAATGGCCGCTTCTGGACTTTTGTACAAATTCATCGCTGGCATCAATCACATAAATTTTTTCTTATTTCACGAATACAAATCAACACAAATAATTTCGAAAAATAAGGCCAAAGAAAGTTCGCGGTTTATGGGAGCAAGCTAACGCTCCAACATAATCTCAAAGCAAAAAGTCGAATACAGTCATATCGCATGATGTTTGTGGCCAGCCCACATAGGCAGATAACGTGGTCGTTGAAATTTTCTCGTAGTATATTGATTGTGCCACAAGATGTACGGCATATTGCAATATTCTGTTAAAACCATACAAACAACCAGTAATCATATTTTTGTCGCTTTCTGCATTGAAGGTAACTGCAGTGCCATCATCATGTTCTCAAATGACATTTTCAGCTATTTTTATACACGTGAAAGTCGTTTAAAAGGAGCAATAATTCTTATTTACGAAGTCATTTAACCAAATATGAGCATCATCTCACATGCATAAAACATGCATGAACAGGGCTTCGCTGTTTTCGTAATGAGTTTCAAGGAATTTCTGCACGCTGTGCGCATTACGTATGCATTGTATCCCATTCAAACAATATATTGAATTGAGAAAAATTGAATTCAAATCTTAAACGAAAATGTGCTTTATTTACGTTTACTTTCGGAATCATTGAATGGATGACCTTATGATTTATTTAGTTTGGAAGAGTAAGCAAGGGAAGAGTAAGTAAGTAATAAAAAATGGTAAATTTTTCTGATTGCGAAACTCTGGCTTAAAGATAACTTGTGTGTGTGTATATAGATTTTTCTGCTTATTTAAAACATTTGTGACATGTGCAATACACATTGCAAGCGTTATAAGTTTTTTGTGCAAAACTCACTTACATACGAAGTCAGCATTATATAGAAAAATTTTCTTAGACTTACTAAAAGAGAAAAAAAGAAGCTAAAAAAATCAGTACTTTTTACGTACGTGTACTTATATATATATATATGTATATATAAATATATCTATATATATATACCTATTTTTTTTTCATATATTCATTTGTATTATACAGTTATAAGAATATGCATAATATGTGTTTTTTGTTATGTAATGTGTCTGTCAGGAATTTTTTGATAAATTTATTTTGCATTGTTCAACTTAGCTGTTGGATAATATATAACTATATAGCGCACACATACTCAATATTTTAAATAAAAATTTCACATTTTTCTTTTTTAATTTTCTTAAAAGTGTTATACCACTACTGCAGTTTTCTTTTCATCATTGAAATTATTTACGATATGTATAATAAAAATTAAATAGTTGTCTTATGATAAACATGTATGTGCAGAAGTGGCTTTTAAAAGATTTGTGAAACCTTTGTCTAAAGCCCATTACTCCAATAATGTATATAAACAAGTTGGAACCGCTTTTCATTCAATTCGTCGAATATAAGATATTCAGGTTTTTTTTCGAACGTAAACGCAAAAACATCGTTGATATATAAGAACCGCCAAATAAAGTAATCGTTATTTATTAACTTTGGCTGCAGTTCATATATTTTTGCTTCGAAGAGTAAGCGGACACGTTAAGTATCGATATTGTGTAATAAAAACTACTATGTCTGCTTCATAAATGTTACGACAAATCAATAGTTGGAGCAACAAATAAAATATTGTATTTAATCGGCTGCTGTTGTCATCATTGAAAGCGTTTTTTTTTTTTTTTTTAATTTTCAAATTTGCGATATTGAAACAACATAATGTTCTAAGAGTGACTTTATAGGTATGAGGGAGATTAAACTGCATCTAAGATAATTGTAGGATATATTGCAAGAGATATTAGTTAGATTTAATTAGAGATATTAGTTAGATTAGTTAATAGAATTTTAATTCGCAACCACTAAAGAGCGTGCTATGAAATTTTAAATATTGGTTCTACAAAGGTCGCTACGGACTGATTCAAATTGAGCACTACGGACTGATTCAATTCAGCACGGCTGCCATGTAAAATGAAGCCGACGAATGCGAGCAACGTGCATTTCGCGATCAGGAACAAAAGAAAATTTTATTGCGTCGCATTCAAGGTGATAATGTGCTTGTTGTATCCTGCATCACTGGTGGTACAGAATATAAGTTTGTGCGGATGTATAGAATGCCCAGAAAGATTTGAGATAGACCTACAAACGATATAGAATTATTTTCAAAATCGATTTAGATTTGTCTGTACGTCTGTCCGTTGGATTTATTATGTTCAACCTAGATGTTGCAATTTTGAAATTATTTTGATGACTTGAGATGGCCTCACCTTTTATTATACCAATCGATTCAAAAACTAATTCGAAGTGATTCTAAAGTTGTTTGTCCGCCTGTCCGTCTTTTTTTTTGTGTTTAACTCACTAGTCGCAATTTTTGAGATATTTTGATCAAGTTTGGTATATCGACATATTTCGGCTTAAGGATGAACGGTATTGAGATCGGTTCGGATTGGACCATTTGTTCCATTACTTCAATTTATTTGAAAAAGCCGCTATATGAATAAATGTTTTCAGCAAAATGGTGTCCCAGTATAATGTTTTTATTTGTTTGGAAACGTGAGAATAGCTGTGAGTAGAATTAGTAATAAAAGCCGTTTTAACCTACTGAAAAGGCCGAGTTGATGAAAGGTGAAACATTCGCAATCCATTTAAACTTAGCACGATAATATTCCATAGCCTTTCAACTAATCACTACAATCGTTTCGATAGGAATATGTATCATATTCACCGCACTTTTCCAGATATTTGCATTTGTGGCTAACATTCTCGTTATCTATTTCTTGCTTTAACTTGTTCGGCTTCATCGGGACTCTGCTTCTTTCCAATTGTTCTTACATAACAGTGAAATGTTCTTTGCCTGGAAAATGGAAAACAGTTTTTTTACAAGCTATAGACAATTTTTGGACTAACTATTATACATACGCGTTTTTAACAATATGCGGGAAGCAACATTGGGAATTAATTCAATTATCCATCTGAAAAAGTTGACATAACATTTCGCAATTTACGTAACTAACTGATATCAGACGGTGCAGTCTCTGTAGACTCTGCTCTTCTAGCTCTTATGACCGGAAATAATATATAAAACTAAGGTATAATAATGGCCCACAGGCGTATGAGTGATACGTTTGCAATATTACTAACTTTTGTGTCTTCGTATAAGAGCAAATGGTTATGTGAAATAAGAATACGTTACCATAAACAATTTTCTTGTTTTTTTTTTTTTTAAATCCTACTGTGTAAATTCTATTTTTTTCAGGAAAATAATAAAAAAAAAAAATATATATATATCTATATATATACAGAAAAAGAAGAAAAAAAACAAAGTTTGTTAATTAGCAACCAACCAACCAGCAGTTATTATTAATGCTAAACAAGAGAAATACTCAAGTAAAGGAAATTTCTAAAGCAAACTCTTGTTGCATACACACTCCATTTTAGTACCTACAACACTAATGATACCTTTAATTTAAATGGTACAAATAAAAACAAATGTATACATTTATAAATACATATGTACATATAACTGTGTATATGTATTTACGGAGATTTTAATAGAATACAATAAGTTTTGTATATTGAAATAAACATAACAGAAGTACATACAAATTTCATTGTCATTTGTTACAACTAATTGCAATAGTTTGAATTTCTACAACTCTCTCTGATCTCTGAATAGGAAAAAATAAGCCAGCCAAACACACAACAACAATAACGACAACAGCAAATAACGAATTTACAGTATAAACTATTACGGACATATATAAAATTAAAAAATAAATCGATCAATAATTCCTAGGATTGACGCGTAGACATCCTCTTTAACAAAAGATCGGATATTATTTTAAGAAAATGATGAAAATGTCAAACGATATTTGGCATAATTTCATATTACTTCGATCATTTATTTACGAGTTACAGTGATTTCTGTAGTGCTACCCTTTCTATTCTAAAAACACTGGGAGTCCGAGTTTCTTATGTTCATTAAATTGCTACTCTTGCTATTGTATGCGAAAAAATACTCTATGGAGCGTGCTCGTCTTATCTGTCGAAAACAACCATCACTTCGCAGTTTGCTAATTTTGTCCAAAATCATACGGACGTTCCTGATATTGAACGCAATGGATGCCAAAAAGAAATAGTTACACCAGAGACCATCCTAAAATCTATTTTCGATATTAGAAACATGGAGTTGCCCGAGATAGCTGAACAGAGACTGCTATCTGTTTGCAAATTTCAAAACGATGATGTTACTACAACTGGGTCGTATATTGAGGATTTTGACACAAACGATTCTATAGCGAGAGATATCAAAATCCTATGGAAGCGGTGACTGGCCCTTGAAGAAAAGTGCATGTGAAGGAAAAGAATCGAATTTGCCTCGCTCAAAAAAATGGCTGTAGTCCCGGGAATTATTGATTTACATATAAATGTATGTGTGCGTGTTTGAATCTCTGTATTTGTATTTGTTAATGAAAAAGTTTTGTCAATTATTTGTGTAAGCTTTTTGTACTCGCCATTGGAGTGTGTAGATATAGTAAATATATTACTGCGTTTGTAACGTTTAAAAAAGAATAAGCATCAAATAGTACATTTGAGTCCAAAATATTGGGACACGCTAACAGTCTATTTGCCTAAATAGCTGCCGCTTTTCAGTTCAGATATTGGAATCCAAAAGCTGAGCTTACACTTATTACCCATACACCGTTCCGCTTATGAACATAAAAGAAGTCGGAATTCGCCCAAGAGCGTATTTGGCAAGTGAAACAAACGATTAGATTTTTTTCTAAAATTTTCTATGTGAGTTGAAAAGAATGTGCCTCGTTCGATCTGGCTGAATGCTGTCTGATGAGTGCTGCTGTTTGAAACGAGTAGATACAAAGTATTGAAATGCTTACATCCAGATCGAAAATTTCGACTCATGGATTTGAATGAACACTCTGACAACCCACCCTGTCCATTTCAAAACTTTGTGAGAAATGTCAGCAAAAATTCGCGTTTCTATTTTTAAAATTGCTTGTCAGATTAAGCGACCAACTCCTGAACAAGTGGATAAAGTTGCCGTTAATAGCGCCTTGGATCCGTTAACAAAAATCTACTCGTCGCCCACCAAAAAATTGTAAACTATTTGAAAAAGATGTCTAAAAAAAAAATCGAAACTTGGGTGTCACTTGTTTGAATGTAACATGTGTGGCGGAGATCGTCAAATCCTAGACCGTGTTCCGGTAAATAATACTCTATTTTTTATTGGATCGAAAGGATCTTTTGTGTCTTGTGTCTATAAAGAGTGGCTCTCGTGAAAAAACTTGGTTTTTTACCTTTCTGATCACCACCGTGACACTTAAAGGAACAGTGGGGTTGGAATGGGGAAACAGTGTTTGCGTATGTTCGTTTTTTAAATGGAGACATCAGATACGATAGATAGGAAAGATCACAGCTGCTAGATAATTTCAGGAGGAGTGGTTGGGAATGCTAAGACCCTAATTCAATAATGAGCCCAAATGTTTATGATGTATTTTAAAGAAGAAGAAAACGTTAATCTAATTCGGCGAATAATTTCATGCTATACCCATAAAAGCGAGGAGGCATGGTAGCTTTAAAATTTCCAATTTCCGAAAAATATACATTAGAGCTTTAAAAAAGTCGTAATGAATATGAAAATGTTGGATTGTTTCCGTGGGGGTATGTAAAATCAAAAATTTCTCGCATGCCCAATATGTTGCGCATGCAATAAATCGAGTTCAACTTAAAGATGAATCGATTGTTAGACGTGGTATCCGAAATTCGCTCTTGAACTTATAGGGCTTTTTTCCGTTGTTATAGATACATTCGTCTATAAATATATATATATATATAGAACTCTACACACATGTTTATAAACATGTAAAGTTTATTTGTTTAATAAAGTAGAGTTTTTGTCTATGTTTTTACTTTTCTTTTTTCCATTCTCAAAGTTCTTTTTTATGCTGCTGATATCTCTTTGTTTTCAACTATATAGTATATCTGTATAAAGTATTGAATTAATTTCTTTATACTCTCTCTCTCTCTCTCTCTCTCTCTCCCACTCTCTTTTTGTATAAAATGAGGAAGATTTCATTTAAAGTAAGATGAAAGTATTTGGCATTCAAAATATTGTCAATTAATTTCTTATTTGTCTGGTAGTAAATTTATTCGGTGGATCGAAGAAAAAACTAATTCATCTGCACTGAACTCAACTAGAGCACTTCAAAAACGCAGGGATTAATTCATATCATTAAAATATTGCATTATAGTACTTATATCTTATTGCGTTGAACGTTGGACGTTTTAAAAAATCGCCATAAAATATTTGAAGTACTTTTGAATGAATTAATGAAGGAATGAAACGCTTCTAATAGCACAGCTTTTTGTCTATGCTTTATTGAGGTTACGCTGGGAATATCAAAGGAGAATTGAACAGGGGTTAATTAATTGGTGAAACGAATGAAATTAATTCAAGTAATCGTTAGATAAATTGAAATATGCCGCGAGGTAGAAAGAGAAATAGGAAAAGAGGGGAAAACGACGGAGATGGGGGAGAAAACTAAAGCTTAACAATTGACATAAAGTCTGCTTTCATTTTTGTTGCATTTTGAAAATAAACTGAAATAAATGTTTGTCAATATAAATGAGAATTTTTTTATGGTGGTTTGTAAATGCTGAAAATTTGAAACACTTGTTGTTGAGTTGCAGTTGTTGGTTCTTGTCTATTAATTTGCACTTCGAAAATTACAAAACTAAATATTGACAAAGTTTAGTTTTGATACTTTTATTTTGTTGCTTACAAATATGTTCTCCTGAACAAAATTTGAAAAAAACAAAGAAAAAATAGAAAATGTTTTCATGCTCAGATACATATATATATATATATATATATATATATATAATAAATTTAGGTAGACAGTCGTGTGTAGAAAGTATTTATTGTTCGAATTTTATTCGTCTCAACAATTATTTGTGTTTTCTGCCTGTTTTTAGAAATTATTTACCCGCATTATCTACCATATAACACTTTTTTTATCACCACTATCCGCCTGTCATCGATATTTCGAATTTCAATTAAGAAGAATATCCTCGGAAAATTGCGCAAAATATAAAAATTCAATTTAATCTTGGAATGTATTTTCCTTTCTTTTCCTCGCCTTTGTAATCAATTTATGAAAAAAGAAAATAACGGCAATGTTATCACACTTTGCTTAAGAATTGGCTTAAATAAGAGGATATTTCGCACCTTTCGCACCACGACATTTCTGAAATATTATCGCTTTCGTTGCAATCACTTCTGCCTTGCCTTGACTTTGTCGTAGCATAATAATAAATTCATAAATTTTCGAATGTCCGACATCGATCGATTAGATTGATTTTTAAGTATATCTGTGGTAATGGTTGCATGGTTATATACAGAAAATGACATATTGTTACGAAAATCCTACAATTGATGATTTCATTGTGCATGAAAACTGATCGATTTTTTCTACGAAAGCAAATTTCAAAAAATGCTAAAAGTAAAAAAAAACCCATTCACGACACTTTGACTGCCTCGTTTAGCTGACGCGGCAAAAGCAATTAACACAAGAAAATGTTACAATGAATGTTACGAACTGCCTTGGTACCTTGCTTTTGAAAGGATCTATTCGAACGGATAAGACCAGAAGAAGAGGAAGCATTGTAAATGTAACTTCCTGCAAATAATTTGTAAATAGATCTCCTAAGAATTGTGAATGAAACCCATGTTACTCCAAAAATCACAATTCAGTGGTACGAACTTAATCTCAAAAGAAGTTGAATAAAAACGTGAAATCGCAAAAGGGCAGCTCCACGTTACAATATTATATACGGCGTGTTGGCTAAAGCGAGACGTTTCAATAAATTGGTTACGCAAAAAGTTTAACATACAAAATGGAAAGCGATCGTATTTTCAAAGCTCTGTCAAACTCTGCCAATTATTTGAGACGAAATAACACATAAGAACGCGTGGGCAGCGATTCTCTCCAATAATGAAGAGTCACGTCAGAAGTATTTCTTAAAGTAAATTTAGAAATGTATACGTGAAAAATTTCGAAATTATTCACGCTGGAGATTAAGGACATCCGCTATAATAGAAGTTCTACGACCAGTATTTAATTATTTATAAACAAATCTAAAATTTCCAAAATTTAAATCTTTTTCATCTCCCGTTATTTGGCCGAAACATGGTCAAGAATATCAACGTAAACAAAATCGATAACTATATAATTAGCAAGCGATAACACCTAAGCTAAGCAATCTGATGCTGATTCTAATCGCGGCTAATGAGGGCGAAACAAATCCCGAAGTAACAAAAGCCATCTGGAATGTTCTTGACATTCTAATTACATTATATGATATACGCGGCAATAATCAAGAGAACACCGACACATGTGAGAAGCTAGAAAGATTAGAGTAGATTTCAAATCAATTATGATACTTGACGAAATATCAACACTCACGCCGTTGATCTAATAACTATCAGTCTGCCAATGCGTATATATGTTCTTTGAACTCCGTAAGTCAATACGATAGGCAAAGCATTCGAAAGGTCTTTCACAAAAATTACAAGTCCATTGAACGGGTAAGGGCGTCACATCTCCAAATACGCAATAGTAACACTGAGAAATAGAACTTAAAATTATTATTTTTCATGCTGGTCCTGGTTCTTTTGCCTGCAAAGGTGCAAACAATGTACCTTAATAAATATGTTTCGCCTGACGCTGTAGGCCGATTATTCTTCTTTTTTTAGATATTGTATGGCGTCATCTATGCCAATTTTTTTGAAAATGATTGCAAATGCATCTAAATCACGCAGTCTGTTCCAAGAGCATACGACCGCATAATGTACCTATGTTCATAATGAGACATAAACGATGAATAACTATTCATATAACGAGTTGCTTCGCGCGAGGTAGGCTCTGCCATTATGGAACATCATTTGGAGCATCATTTTGTTTTCTGTTCGTAAAGGCTTTGCTGGATATTGTAAAAGCTGCTAGAACTAAGATTAGCACTGGTAGCTATTTTTACCAGTAGTGTTGATGTTGTATTTGAGTTCACGTTTTATTTTAATTTTCTTTCAATAAGCGTATACGAGCTCCGCTGGTAATGACAACTCTTCCTTAAAAGGCTTACTAAAGGTGCTAGAGATCGCGACTGGCTATATGAAGAACATATCAATCAATAAGCTCGTAGGACGCCACATAGATTTTGCTACGATTGACGAATCCAGATATATAGTGACGCCCTTTTTGTTGTTGTCAAATAATCGAAAAATCTGGATTTCGTCTGTAGCTTTACTAAAACAATTAGTAAACTAGTGGTCGGAATGTCATGGAATTATTACATACTTCGCAGTAGCTTACCATGCAACGTATGAGACGAATATTCGTATTATAGGCCTTGATTGATGGATAGATGGTATAATGACACTTGATTATCGTATGTTGAACATTTTTTCTGAAAAGTAATTGCGAGAGAACACAGAAGAATCTTTCACTATACGGACCACTTGACTTTTTCCAGTACACCTGTAAAAAAAAAGAAGCAAAATAAGATTAGAGGAAAACGGAAGGGGAAGGGGTAGAGAGAGAGAGGGGGGGGGGGGAAAGGATGAATAAAACACAAAGCTTTGCTTTTAATTGCATGAACGGGTTTTATAACTTAGTTCTATTCTATATTGAGTTAATAATAGATTTTTTATTTCATGATCTGTTGCCATTTACATGCTTAAGTGCAGAGATTTTTAGTGTCCATACACAAATTAGTAGCAATATATGTGTAAAAACCTTTGTGCATTTAATTGTGTTTATGTATAGATGTTAGGCTTCTAACTGACAAGTGCATGTGCTTTCGTATACTGTATGCGAGTAAACCTGTGTTGATTTTGATGAACAGAGGCTTTTACTTAAAGTTTGCTGGTGCTATTGCAGTTTAAAGTTTTATCTACTTGCTAGTTGTTGTTGTTGTTGTTGTTGTTAGTTAGTTTTAGTTTTTGATAACTTGAACATATAAATTCTATGCTAATTGTGACAAGCAACCAACTTTACCAACAAATCATAAACAAAAGAGATTCACTCAAATCCATGCATATACACTGGCGGAGAATATGATTCTAAGGAAAGTGCTTTGTTTTTATGTAAATTAGAGAAAAAGGAAAAACGACACAACAAAAATAATGACTATTTACCGAGAAGAAGAAAAAGAAAAAAAAAAAACGAAAACAGAAGTTAAAACCGTACGATCCGTTAAGACCGACCTTTATATACCTTACACAGTTTCGCTATTTTTCCTTTCATCTATCGTACTATTCTTCATCTGTTTTCACTATCAAGTACTAATAAGACTTTCCTGGCATATAAAAGCTTACTCTTCATGGGAAATCTTATGCGGAATGGTAAACAAAAAAACGACTTCCGCGGTTTCAAATTTGATTCAGTTAGTGTTTCTATCAAAGAATCGTTTTGAATGAATTTTATTTAAAAAAATATTGATTATTGTACCTTTGTATTGTAAAAAGGTTCAGTTTTCCTATGAATGCTTGGTTATATGAGAAGGGGCTTAAAAAATTGCACGATCCAATCCAAAGCGATTTTTATCGAGAAATTTTGCAAATTTTAATGTACTTTCATACCATGTCTTTACCAAAATAAATCGCGGTTAAGGAGTGGTCACAAAAGTGATCTGATCCAATCGATTATTAACAGTGTTCACCCGTAGGTCAAAATTAGTCAGCGTACTATACTATTTGATCGATGTTTTTGACGGATAGGTTGAACGAAAGAATTACTGGTAGAGATAAAATCTGAACCGATTGGCATAGTAAAAATAAATGTGGCTCTATTATGCATAACTTAGCCGTGTTTTTGACCTTCATCATCAGGGCTTAAAATATTTTCGTGTAGTTTAAAATAAATCCTGAAATAGTTTAGCGATTCCAAGTAGTTTTCTAACCTTCACTTTAAAACCGTTAGGTTTCTTCTTCATCTTTCTTTATCAGTGATTTTAAAACCGTTAGTTTTGTATCGTTTTTGACGTTTCTAACTCGAATGAGAAGTTCCCTCCTTGTAAGCTTCGTTTAGTATTTGATGACTTGCAGGAGTAGTTGTCCCTATTAAAAAGTAATAAAGTGATTATAAGTTCACTTTTGATGGCTTAAAAGAAAACAAACAAATTTGAATAATAGTTCATAGAAGGCAACATTGGAAGGTAAGTATTGGATAAATCTGTAATCTGGAAAAGTAATATAACACGGAGTCGAACTAATTTTTAAAATAAAAGAAATCAA
The DNA here is from genome assembly GCA_000688715.1 of Glossina pallidipes. NCBI lineage: Eukaryota > Metazoa > Arthropoda > Insecta > Diptera > Glossinidae > Glossina > Glossina pallidipes. Next base: position 95,539 of record KK499877.1, on the reverse strand, counting down.
TGGAAGATCGAAGTATTTAAAAACTTTCTCCTCTATGTTGTCGTGTCTGTGGAGGGATTATGTCCATTTTCAAACGGAATCAGGAAATTGTTTACCAACTTCTACTTTCTTTTAACTTTTTCGAGTGTGAAAGTTCTATTAACAGACTTCCACCGATTAGTCGAATTTGATAATAGCAATGGCAATAATGAAAGTGGAGATGTCATAGTTCATTCCTTCGATGACGTATATAGAAATGTGCAGCACCGAATGCTGGCTAAAGTTTCTATGAAAAACTTATGTAAAACTATTAAAATTTATTATCGCTTTCCACTGCAGATAAAAAGCCATCGCGAAAGTGAGAAGTAAATAAAAAGTGAAATAAATATATTATATAAAAGGCAATCCTGTAGAAATGTCTGTTCAAAGTGTAACAAAACGCACCATAATGTTATTTGCTTACAATTTCCGATGGTGAGTAGGAAAATAAACCACATGACTGCATTTCAGTTGCTTTGTTCCCAAATTTATCTGATTTCAAGTTTCGGTGGAAGTTTTTGTTTTTTTTGTTATTTTTTTTTTTTTTTAGTTTGTTTGGTTAAAATTTGTAATTGAATTCTAATCTCGTTAATTAATTTTGTTTTCGGAGACCTTTTTTTTTATTAGTTTATTTCTTTTTGAGTTTCCGCTCTTGGTTTTGTTTTTTTTGTTTTTTTGGTTTTTATCAGGTTTTCTCTTACAGTTTGACTGAAACTTTCCGCTGACATGGTAAAGATTTCGTTTCACTTACTTAGGTTTACTTGTACTTACTTGTATTAGTCTTAGATTTAACCTTTTAAGTTCGGCGCCCATTAACAACTCTGCCTAATATAGTCACAGTTTTAAATAAATACTTGCAATGATGAATGAGATCAGTTCAAAACACTGCATGCCCTTGTATGCGATTGACAATAACATCACTATAAAATCTGAAGAGAATCACTGGATCTGAAATACGCTTTTCGTTGTAAAATGAATTTCGTTGTTGTGTATAAGAGTTAAGAAAGTATTTGTAGAGAATCGGGTAAAAATGTCGACGCTTCGACTTTAAAAACGAAAATTGCAATCAGGTAAGACTGGAATGTATTGTATGGTTTCGCTAACAAAGGATCGACTTTGGAAAGAATCATGTTACTATCAAGCAGTACCGGCAGATTAGACTTTGGGGTACACTTTGACCTTGCGATCACTGAATAATCATAAAAGAGCACAATGGGCACACAATTGCGGTATTCCGAAGCAATAGCTCGAGAAAAACCCTCCTACACCGGTTTTATTATAAAACAGAATTCGTAAGACCTGCAAGCCACACAGAAAAATGTCCTTTGACTTGTGATGTTCTTGGGATGTTCGTCATATAAGTGGGATAATAGAATTGATTTTCTTTTTTTTTTAATTTAAAAAATGAAGCAAAAATAAAAATGAGTTTAATCATGAAAGCGTTGCTTTTACACTTCCACGAAATCTTATTTATCTTCTCTTAGCAAACTCTATACCTTAGGAATGCAACATCTTTGCTATGGCAAATTATTCTTGTTTTTATTCTTGTTATTGTTGATTTTTCGTAAAATTGTGTTAATTAGACAATGTGGACTTTAGCCACTTAGCGGTAATGAAGGATAATAGGCGATGATTAAGAAATTTTGAGAAAGCGTTCTGCCACTTCTTACAGCTACGACGAGAAAATAATAAATATTTAAATGAATTAATTTCTTCAAAGCTCTAAGGCGCAAGAAACTTAAATTTAAAAATATTTATATTTAACTAAAAGAAGACTAGATAGACTGTAGCTGCATATTTTACGTTTGTATAAACAGCAATTAAGCGAGATTAAGTAAACGGAATTTAAACCAATTTTCTTCTTTTCTTCTTCTTTCTTGTCAAATTTCTAAAGGATACTTTATTTTCGCTGTCCGAAATTTCGGCTTAAATATATCGGAAGCAAATTTTATTCTAGTCAAACTGGTAGTTTCTATACTCTGCAAACTGAAACGTATACGTATATGGAAGATCGATTGAAGGACAGACAAGTGTACAGATATGATGTGGTGAGTTTGAAATTTGAAATATGAATATGAAAATTTCAAGATTACTTGCGTTGTGGGTTCGAGACTCAATTGAATTCAAGTATTATTTTTTTCAAATTACATGAAACAAACTTTTTTTCTCATTATTTTAAGCAAAATCCTCAAATGTAAATCGTAAATATTTTTTTTAAACATAGCTTACAACAACGCAGATCGCTTCGGGTCATTTATCTAAATTTGAAATTTTATCTCATACTTTACTTTAACTTTAAACATATGAATAGAAATTTGTCAACTCTTGAAGGTTACTGTTTAGTTCAGTGGCTAAGATGGCCGACGCTTAGCCGAAAGACGACATAGGTTCGATTCCCACCGCAGTCGGAGGCCATAAATTTGTACCTTGCTACGTATATAGTTTCGCCATCTACTTCCAATGCTTGCTGATCTGGTGTTAATGGCTTTTTTTTTCATGTTTAACAGCCTTATTCTGAGCACTATCGCCCGGTAGAGATCGCTAATCAGATATTTCTGCCAAGCAGCGGTTTGTGTTTTTAGCGCATCCAAGGCTCGTGCATGAATGTGGAGATGACTTTTCAGCAGATCACTGGGCAAACTGCAAGGCGATTTAAAATTTTTAAAAATTGAAGGAAACTGCAAAAGAAACGTGAATAGAATATGGAAGAGAAAATAACTGCAGTATTTTTATAAGCAAACTTAGGTCTATTAAAAAGTTTCTATTTGACTTTGCTCGTTTGACATTTTCCTGCTTGGTATTTTGTCTGAAGAAGAGGGTCATCACGTGCGCTTCAGGTTGAACGTTTTCTTTTAGACCAGGACCTGTTCCGTCGTGTATTCTTCAGACATGTGCTGATTTATTACACACCCTTCTAACATGTTTGTTTAAAAGTTGTTTAATGAACAGTTATTTGGAGAAATAGTTTCATTATATCTTTTCCCAAAAAAGGTCCTAGAAATGCTGTTGTCAACTTCGGGGATGCAGCAAAACTAAGTATGCTAAGATGATATCCAATGATGAATTTCTAATGCCAGCGATAAGGTCGATTATTTTGTCATATAAGCAGGGTTTTTTATAGATGGACTCACATCTGCGTTCGACAGAGTGAGATGACATAATTTCCTGATTTACAACTTAACGCTCTTAGGCTTTGCTGAAAATACTGTGTGTGGGCTCTTTGACTCTACTGTGTTACGAGAAATTGTTGTCTGTTCTGGTGTTTCTCAGGGTAGCCACATAGGCCCGGTCGTGTTTGCTCTACTTGTCAATGACCTTTCCATGTGTGCACAGTATTCTCGACTCCTAGTGTTTATTGACGACGTAACAACCTATATTTCTTTTAAGACGGGATTACTTCAGTCTGATTTATGCACTTTTGCACTAATGACTATGTCCTTGAATTTAGAAAAACGTCAAAAATTGTTACTATCGTGGAAAACGCTTCTGCCTATACACTATAACATATCTATGAATACATACTCGAAAATGTGTCAGGTTTGATTTTAAACTTCAGCTTAACCTCTACATTGATGCGACAGTGAACAAGGCTAAATCTGTCCTGAGTTTTGTCAACAAGTGATCAAAAGGGTTCAAAGATCAACATATTTCTAAACGTTTTTATACTTCCTTAGTAAGGTCGCTTTTAGAGTACTCCGTTATTGTTTATTCACCGAGTTATAAGCGCAATAGTGACCCCTTGGAACCAGTTCAACTTAACCTTTTAATATTTGCATTACGTGGATTATGCTTTATCTCTTCCACCGCTTCCATGAATGCGTACAAATTAAAGCTGATCGATTTACCATCTCTTGGAAGACATCAGCAGATGTTATCCGTTTCATTTATAGTCAAATCAGTAAGGGGCGATTTTCATTCTTCGACATTGCTTGAATATGTTTCCCTCACCTTGTTTTCTACACCTTGCTGGCATTATTTGTTAATAAAATTGTCATAATGTCGCACCAACTACCAGCTTTACAATCCGTTTTGAGTTCTGTGTAAGTTATATAATGATTGTTGCTACCTGTTCGAACCGTCTATTCATTCTCTTAATTACATTAGATGTATTATTTTAAGCTAATAGTTAAATAGCTGTCAGATTATCTAACGCGTAATAACGTGGCATACAGAGTGTTGTGATATGGCTAAGGGACTTAATACTTAATAATTTTATAAACTCAATTAACAGTAGCAGTAGTTACGTAATTACTTTGCTCGTTAATGGTTATGTGAAAAATGAAAATGAACAAATAAATAAATAAATAAGCAAAGAGTAACATCATAAAATCAATTCCTTTAGATTGCAGCGTAAAGGATTGCTAGACCGTTAGAATAGGAGCAAAAATTATTACATTTAAATAACTTACGAAAAATTTATTTTCAGTTTGCTGTATTTTTTCACGCAAAATCTTCATTTCGTAAGTTAAAAATATGGTTTTAAGCTCTCTTGTCACTTTCGCTTCAGAATACGAAATGATGCAATGAAGCAAAAAACACAGGTACAAAACAAATTGTGATCGTTTCCACGATAACAATGCTAAGGATAATGCTTTAAATCTCGTTTTATTACTCCTTACCTTAGTAAATATTTACTATTCTTTTGACATATAAATAAAAGTAAAAAATGTTAAACATATTTTCGAAAATGAAAAATAAAGTCTTTTAAATCGATTGGCAGCAACAAATAAAATTCAAATGTTGGATAACTCACCAGAATCGAATAGTACGAGTTCGGCAAGGAATCTTATGACAATATGAAGAAGACTTCCTAAGAGAGCAAAATAATGTTCCATTCTGCTCTTAGCTGGCTCCTACATGCAATATATAAACTTTTATTCAGGCGAAATATCAATCCTCATAAGAATTCAAGTACTACTCTCGTAACTGCGATCTATTTAATGTTCGTTGCCACATTAAGAGCTAAAATTTTCGTAGACATGGAACCGTATCTTCAACTTGAAAAAGACAAGTGTCCAAATAACTCGAATAAGTAACGAAAGGACGCTAGCCATGACAGAACTGCCATGACAGTTACTGCATTAATATGTTAGACGTTGAGCTCAGTAATCGAATATGCCCTGAGCTGAGAAATATTGAGCAACATTTCTATTCAATGCGCTATGCAGGGCCCTACGGACAATAAATGAATATTGAGTAATGGAAATAAGATTGCAGATCGGCTTGCACAGCCGATATTATTTTTTACGTATAAAGGGCTTAATATTCAAGGCTTGAATATTCAAAATGTATAACGTTTGTTGTCAATACATTTCTTGTACATTAGTTCATAAGCATTTTAGAGATAGAGAAGAAGAGGAAAGGGAAGCCTGTTCACAGGCCGATCAGTTCTACAGATAATATTTGAATAGAGCTCACGTATATATACAGTTTTTTTTTTTGTGCGTTGTGTGTAACTGACTTCTTTCGATTGTTGCTTTGATTACTTAATCTACTCCTATAGCATAATTTGTCTCACATTTAAACTCGAATTTTGAAATGAATAAAAAAATATTTCGATTTTCAATCTTAATTTGATCAAGGATAATTTTGTCTTCTGAGATCTATTGTTAATTAAAAAAAAAAAAACCTCGTTCGTTAGCACTCACGCGTATTTCGCTTATAATTTATACGACTTATTGCAGATCAATGCTTAAAGTAGTGGTTTTTTTTTTTAATTTTGCACATAAAACTTCTTAAAATATCAACTTCCATATCTGAAAAAGGAGGTATATTCAGTTTGTTGAGTGTTAAGTTCCTGTTATTAATCAAGTTCTTGTTACAATCGATTCGATTTGTATTATTATTCCATTCCTATTAGTAGCAAGAACTAATTGAATTGATCGGAAATCAATGAAATTTTTTTTCTTCTCCTTGAGAAGAGATATTTTTTTAATTAAATAATTATATGGCCTTGCTTCGTCTTGCCTGTGTTTCGCTTGAAGCATTAATAAAATGCTGCATCACGTGAGATCTCGTTCCGAGATAAGTTATGAGATAATTCTGAGATTTGAGTTTTATTTTACCTACTTTCGGAAACTTTTGTTCTCTGAGTGTTCTTCGGAATTTTGGAAACATCATAACGATGTTGTGTTTCATTGTGAATTTTTACAGTAGCATCAGAACAAACTTCATAGTGAATTGCTGCATATATTTACGACGCTAGTGGCAAATCCTTCGTAACATATTTAACATACCCACTTCATTTTAGTATAGTTGATCTTAGTAAGCATATTTGTTTTTAACGCAATTCTATTAACCTCGCATAAGCGGTTATATTCTGTTATTAGCGTAAGCGTTTACATATTTTGTTACTAGCATAAGCATTTATTTTATTTGACCTAATTTTAATTACTAGCAACGCACGCTGTATTTGTAATTATATTTGAATATATAAAATACGCTTTGTATATAAGAATGCATTTCAGGGCGACTCTATTCAATCCAATATACAATTGGATTCAAGTAAAGCGTGTACTTTAATAACTTTGATTCACTTTGGTTCAATTTGGAATAGTCGTCAAAACCTGATACATTGCGAGAATTCGTGAAACTTAATTTTCGTAATGCGCGAATGGTTGGATGAAGACCTTCAATAATATAATCCTGAAAATCAATTATATTTTAAGTTTCATTTTTAGTTATCCGTAAAATGGTGATCTTAACGCTTATCCGATGTCACCAAAATCACCCCAATTTTATAAAGTATCCTCTCTATTTGTTTATAACGTGACAACCCTGTATGTTCACCAATTACACCAATGATATTTTAAATTATAATTCTTCGGCTAAATCGCTTATGTCTCTCTTTACCATACTCCTATAAGTGACGATGGGCGATCAAGAACGTACAGAATTTGCGTAACTTTTGATATTAATTTCACTTTCCTCATAGCATTTGTATTATCTATAGGTATGTGGTTTTGACAGAGTGTTATCATCGAAGGACTTTTTTAACCTCTTTTTTACTTTATTGTACGTAATACTACTTTTCACATGAAACTTCAAAGACGCTCTATGATAATTCTTCGTAGAAGTCACCGAAATGACGTTAAAGTAGCTCTTGCATGTGCAGACCAGTCTTCAGGTAGGTTAGATAGAATCTCTTACGTACTTTGCCGTAAATGCTGCTATCATCGCGTACAAAAGGAGTGAACTCAGTATACAAAATAAATGTCACAATCTCTCATCAAACCACATACTGATTAAAGAAAAGGTGTGGTGAGAAGGGGGGGGGGGGGGTTTATCAATGTTCAATAAGTTTAAATAAATGTTAACATTATTTCGTATCTACGCAAGTTAGAGAGAGGAAAAAAATCTACCTACAATGCGTTGGATGAAATTTGTTTATTGTGACGAGCTTAAGATTCTGTGTATACGCTTCTCCTTTTCTCTATTTTTTTTCTTTTTTTTGCAACTATTTTATTAAATTTTGTTTTATAGAAAACAATTTCAAAATTTTCAACAGCTGCCTGAAAACTTCTGTCAACTTATCTTTGAAAAAGCAAAAAAAAAAAAAGAAGAAAAAAAAAAAGAAAGTCATAGACTACAAAGAAAAGTGTTTAAAAAGTAAAACAAAAAACGAAGAAAAAAGTGAAAATCTTCCTGATAAAACTCATAAGACTCATCATCACAAAGTTGTTGGCTTTTTTTCTGCTTTGGATCTTAAACCGCAACGCCCAACAAAAATAACAATTTTGGGGTTAAAATTTTATATTATATGTACGTATGTATACATATCCATATATATATGTGTAATAGTGTAGGTGAATCCTTAAAAAGTTAGTCAACCGTAAAGACCGTATCAGAGTTGAGAATCTTAGTACTTAGTGCTTTTGAAAGCAGAAAATTAGTGTCGTTGTGGATGTGCATGTACATGTGTGGTTGTAAGGGTGCGTGTGGTTGTATGATTCTTAAAAGTAAAGGATAAACTTACAAATTAGCTTAGTATCATGGTATTTACACCTGACGTTTAAGAGACAGAGATAACTAACTCTTAAAACTAACCAGTAAGTTACTTAAAAAGTTTAAGCTCATCCCCGTCCTTTCAATCTTTTTGGTACCATACAAAACGGAGCTTTTTTTTTATTCTATTTTTGTACTTTTTCTTTAAACGAAGACTAGCAGAACATTTTAAAGGACAAGAACTTTTTTAACTTCAGTATTTTTATAAAAAACTAAAGAAAAAAAATTTGCAAAAAAAAAAAAAAAAAAAAAA
>KK499877.1:0-87164 GCA_000688715.1 Glossina pallidipes | reverse complement strand
TTTTTATAAAAAACTAAAGAAAAAAAATTTGCAAAAAAAAAAAAAAAACAAAACTTTATGACAAATTTAACTTGACCTTTAGAAGTAACATTTTTTTTTTTTGATTTTTTTTTTTTTACTAATATAATGCAAATGCTGATGAAAATTTGTTTCAAGGAAGTTAACAAAAAAAAAAAAAAAAAATAAAAAATAAAAAGAAATAAATAAATAAAAAAAACAAACACTACTGAGAATAATGCTAAAAATATGAAAAAAAAGGAAGAAATACGGTTGGTTGATTACTTATGGCTTAATTTCTTTGCCTTGGTGGTGTGGAAGTGCATACAAAATATTAAAAAGTGGAGCAAAATACTCATTAAAAACGCATTAATACACTCGAACAGCAGTGTAATGAGCTTCTGCGTTACTTTTAGAGGAAATTTACTGTGAAACAAACAGGGTTAAAATTCGAAATTTATTTGACTGCATTTTTTATTAGTATCTTTACAATGCGTAATACAGAAATTAGATACTGAAAAATCTCCAAAGATTTTTTCGAAAATCTCATAAAGCTTTTTCTTAAAGCAAAAGAAAATGACAAAAATAATGGGGAAAATCTCTTATCTTGACTATTCTGAATCAGTTCCCTCCCTCACTAAACGTTATAATCGGCTTTTCTGTTCCAAGTCGAAATAAAGTCATTAAAACCATTGGAATGCAGTTAATAATGCTTTCCGAGTATAAATATTTACAATAATCTCTTCTCCTTGGTTCTTACTTTTATTCTTAATATCTTAATCAGGTATAGGTATAACTATGTGGTTACATGGGGAGTTAGATCTACGCTGGTTTATTATTACGATTGCGTTTTTGATGAAATGTCGAAAGAAGCAGTCAACAATTCAGGCGTTTTAGAGCGACGCAAAAGATGCTTCGTTGTAATCGATAGTCCGACACGGTTCTACATTAGAACACAATTTGCATGCAGCGAATGGCTCTGATGCTTCTTAGTGTCTAGAGTATGTCTAAACTTTCTCGACACTCTTGAGCATTGCCGTAATACAGGCTATGCCTTGCCAGGGCGTAGGTTCTTCGTCGGATGAGACTTGTGTCTGTCTTCGTTTTTCTTAGTATTGTTACTTACTGGGCTTGGAGTTACCTGTATATCATATATAACACACTACCGTTGCTCGTTCTTCCACCTCCTACCGCACTACTTATCTTTATAAAGAGCTATCTGCAGTGGATTTCCGCATAGTTCAGGACATTTCCATTTTTAAATTGAAAACACACAACCGCTTTATGGTCTTTCATTCATTCGTTATCTAAAAATTTTCTAACCGTTAGCGCATGGTTACAGTTATTCATAGAACTATTCATTTAATTATTTTCAAAATAAAACCTTATACGAGAAGTAGTCGAAAAGTGATCTTGATAGCATTCATCCTTGGGCCAAACCACGTCATCAAAATATCTCAAATAGATAGATAGATTGAAAGGTGGACAAATAAGATTTGAATCATATTCTGAAGGCATCAGTATAATAAGAAGTAGGTTTATCTTATGTTCTTCTGGGCATTACATAAGTCCGCACAAACTTATTATACGATGTAACACACGTGATGTAGGGTGTAATAAATAGATTTTTTGAAATACCTAAAGCGATATAACAACCAATTAGAAGCTAAAAATTAAAAAATAATTTTTATAGTACTCTGGCTCGTGATAAAAACCTGACCTCTGCCGATGGGAGATTATCTGCAGTACTGGAATATGCAAAAAGAAACGGCGAACGGATTTTTCAGTACGACAACATTTAACCAAATGTTGTTAAGTCAGCCAAGATACGGTTCTCCTCAAGATATTTCTCACTCAATATCAATTCATTTCTTTCCGTCAGGGCAACGCATCTTATTTTCTTTTAAAGACATTATGAAATTCCTTCACAGAGGGCATAAACTAAGCTTGACCTTTCTGCATCAAGTTTTGTGACCATGAACGCGCCGAAAGAAAGACCGATGAAACAACATAGCTAAATACATCCACAATCTTGCACTGATCATTCACATATATGGTCATTGATGCATTTTTCTATTTTCTATTCCAAAGACAGGATAAATCTAGCGTACCACCGCCGATTAGCAAGCGGATGCAACAAGAAAAGCGATAAAAACTAATTCAGTTGTCCAATACATGAATTAGAGGTAATATCAAATTTGTCGAATCCTACATTACTCTTTCCATAATCTTTATACCAACACTGGTCTAAAACTGTTTACTGCTAATCCATTATTCTGTTTATGGTTTTTTTTTTTTTGCGATATTTCTAGCTAAAGCTGTACATTTAATCATTGGCGACCAAAGACTCGGTGTTACATTGGGTTTATTATATACTCTCTTACATCCTATTGTTCGTGTAATGCTTGTAAGATATATATATATACATATACGCATACTCACGTACATATTAAATTGCTTTACTTTGCATGTGCTTCGTATAGTCGTCCTTTAAGCATTTGACATGTTAATCTAGCGTAAAATTAATTTGTGCCGCATTGCCACATTACACATTAATTACATGTACTTCTTGTGTGTTGTTGGTCAACATAAATATAATATACATATATGTACGCTTAAGTGTAATATATATGATAGATATTGCGCACAATTAGCTTAAGAGTGTTTATTATCATCTATCTATCTAAACTACATACTTGTGGATATATAAGAATTTTTCTTAATTATTGCGGATAATTTCAAAATATAAATTTAAAATACTTTCATAATCATTTTCACCTTTAAAAAATGACTGCATTGCTTGGAGTTAGCTTTAACACTAAAATTATCGACGTTTTCTTTATATCTATTTCTAACGTTGTACATAATTTTGATGCACACAGCTTGTGTCGCAAAGATGAAGATTGGAATCGAAAATTTGATACAAACATTCCTTTATCGATTAAGAACACAAGGTGAAAAAATGTTTGCAATTCGTCAACATAAACGCCCACTGGAAACCAATATCAAAAAAAACACCCTCGATCCCTTAAGTTGGAAATAAATTGGAATTAAAATTTTATCGTCAATTGTAGCCGTATTAATCCACCGATTGGGATTAGTTTTGAACTGAACATGGATATGATCCCGCCAAACATCTCTGCCATAAGTTATAGACAAGTATATGAGAAGAGTTGGTGGTCTTCCGATGCTGCTTCAATTTCTTTCATATTGTATGCGTGAAGATAAAGAGATCAGGCCCATTTTTTAACTTCGCATTTTTGATCGATCAAGGAATATCTATGCTAAATTTCAGATTTCTATCTTCATTGTGATTTCACAAAAGTTATGAGTCAAAATGATCCATAACGCTTGAAATAGATATATAGGTATCAGTATCTTGAAAACTAGATCATGTAGAAAAAAATCGATTTTGGATATTTCAAGGTCTTTTCATATAAATAAAAATCATTAAAAAATTTTACAACTTGACTTGTTTTATAACCATTTTTTTTCTTTTTTTTTTTTAGGGTAAGAAGTCAAAAAGCTTGTGTTCAACTATCCGATAGTTCTAGTCTTAAAATCGCATCTATTACAGTTTCCAATTTTCAATACGATGTTCAACTTCTTCATATCCGTCAAGTTTCAATTTCCTGAAACCTGCCAATATAGTTATTATTGTAATAAAAATTAGCAGATTTTCTAAGAAACTAAATTCTAAAGAAAAAAAATTTTGAAATTTTGCTCTCATATCGATAACCAGTATTATTAACTGTTACTGTCTCTCCAGTCGCATTTTCGAGAAACAACTGTCAAACCGATAAGTCGTCCAGCCCAAATTAAGCACAGTGTGGATGCAGTCATATCTTAACAATCTCTTGTGGATTTTCTTAGCACCAAATGCGACAGTTTGGTCGGTTAACTAATCGATTAGAATGAGAATGAGTCTTATCGCGGACGATGACGAATTGCAAGCTGTAGCTGGTAAATCTTCATCATTTTTAAAATAGTGCTCGACAGTGCAACAGGTGTTGTTTTTATATCGTATAGCGCTCCATTTTTAATAAACCTGAACTGTCGGTTGTCACGCAGTCTTTGTTTTTTTTGTTGACAAGGCGACGTGAATAAATGGCGTAAATTTTGCGACGTCCTATATTTCGGCCTCGCAATAACATTTCACATATTGGCGGACACGTGAAAAGTAACACACAACCAAAAATATTCTTCTCAAATACTTTTTAAAGTTTATCAAAAAAAAAAAAAATAAATAACAAAATACATGAAAACATTTTCATAAATGATAAATTTTCCAAAAAAGGAAAACAGAAATTTTCAAATACTACAGATATACAGATTGCACCGCATACAACAAGACCAACAATAATCACATCATAAAATCACCGACATCAAAAACAACACTGGCAAGTACGTACTATATCGAATGGAAATGGATTAGCATTCACAACAGTCATAACAAAAATACCAATATTTCTAAATACATATATCGAGAGGCGACATTTTTTTATGGCCAACGGCTGTTCAGTAACAAATTGAATTTTAATGTATCACTCATCCCTTTTAATCAAAGCTAAGTTAATAGTAATAACGATGCTCCAAGTGCGGCTAGCAGTCTTATTAGGAAGCCTTATCAACAGCCGCTCCATAAACAACAGCGCGACCAACAGCAACAGCAGCGGCGTAGGGCTTATGGGCTGCGCAGCACCTAACTGCACCAAGCGACTGCGCTGCATCTAACTGCAGCAAGTATTGCAGGTTGTAACAAAAAGATATTAAACAACCAATTTATTATGAAGGAGCACTTACTTCTAACTTGTAATTTCCAAAGTTGTATTAGTTACACTAGTTAACACTGAATTAATTAATTATTTTGACATTTTTATTGACCAGCGGTCGGAAAATTACCGCTTGTGTTTTGCTTGTCCAGGTTTGAGTCATTTGCCATCAAATAACGTGTTCCGCAAGAAAAGTGACAATTATAAAAGTCTTCAATATGAATTTTGCACTAAAACAGGGCGGAGTTACAAAATGGAGCAAGTAGAAGGCCGCTGAGAATAAGGCGAATAATCATAACTCACCCACAATAAATAATAACGATACGTTAAGATATGGTCAGGGCTATGAAAAACTTTTTCTTAATAAATGAGTCGGTGAAGGCACTTGTTAGGGCCATCACAAAGTTCCGTTAGGAAATGGCGTTAGTCATTTTACTATGTCTATAATTCAAGTTTTGGTAACGACTAAGTTCTACGTCTTGAAAATTGGACCAAGAGAAAAAAGAATCTAAATCAGACGTTAGATCTATGTGGATTCTGGATATAATTTGCATGCGTCAACATGCGTCAATGTGCGTCAACGTGCGAAAATCATCATAACCTTGTACCATCCGCCTTAACTCACCAAGAGTTGACGGGCGGTGGCAGCATCATGCTGGGCAATGTGCATCGATGATATTATTTCTTCAACTATGACCGACGATATGAAACGTCAGCAACAAGCACATTATCGTCATCAGCAGTAGCAGCATATCCACCGTATTTCTGATCGCCGCCACCATTAACTTGAATCAATCTATTGGCAGTCTAGACACGACGATGGTAATCATAAATTTCATATATGAGCAATGGATTGTTTGAATGGGGTTTAAGCGACTTTGAAAACAACTGGCAAGAGTCAAACCTATAAGCTTGACTTTATTTTTCGTTTTTATTTTCCATTTTCTACCTTAGACTGAGGAAGGTCTAACTAAGCCATTGTCGATTAAGCTAATACAAGATTAAATAAACCAATTGGCTTAATAACTTGTTAAAAACAAATCCCATAATGCTTTATTTGGGACAATGGTAATGTGGTCGTAAATATGTGTCACAGAGATAGACGCAATCGGACCAAGAACAAAATTAGGAAAGAAGCCCCGCCCGTCAGTTTCCTTCTACTCGTTTGTTCGTTAGTAGTCACTAGTTACAAGGCCGTGTAACCCAACCCGCACAGTTAAATGTTTATTCATATATTTAGTTTAAGGCTCTTCGTGACATTAAGAAGACGAGTTTCCGATCAAGGAAACTAAACAGAAACATTAAACCCAACGAGCTTTTCACATCTTTTCACAAAAGTTTTCGCACGCCTATGTATCTCTCACTTTCCACTTTATCATAAAATTCGCCCATAGATTACCAAAGGTAAATAACAAAAAATATAAGGTATAAAATTTAAAATATTTATTTCACGCAATCCATCTCCATTAGAGTAAGAATTTTTCCAAAAATAAACATCTTTAAGAGCCTTCAATAACATGAGCAATCAATAGGGAGGACTTTGGGAGCATTTGAAAATATGCACTGGGCTGTCAGGGCCAATATTAGAGTCGCATTCTAGTACCGTCAGAGAGACCAACATTGCCATACGCAACGTGTCCGACGACCATTCGTGGAGAAATATATCGGCTTTAGCTTTAAGCTAAAATCGGAGGATAAGTGTCCAATATTCAGTTTTCTTCCATTCGATCACAACTTTGTTGCGCCTCATCGTGGTTTTTTTTGATATTTAAGGCTGCCTCTAGTCGCGAATGATCTTCGAACCCTACTACTATTCCGCCTCATCATTCGTTGGCGGCAACCGTTCGAAATAAGACGACTCGTTTCACGTATACATCAAATCTCGTGTTGTGTAAATTTACTCGAATATTTTAGCATCTGCTACATTTCCCCGGCATGTGTCGATCTGATGTGTATATATACTGCCGATGTTTGAAAATGTCACGAGTGCCTTGTATTGCATTGCACTGGTAGCAATGCTTTCGAAAATGTTTATACTTAAAGTGCACCACCGATCTGACATTATATGCAGTGTAAGCCGTATTACTCAGTAGAGGATACAACTGTTAAATAACACGAGGAGTAACAGGTTAAAGCATTCATTTAAATCAGAGTAACACGGTTGCGTAGGCTTATAGCGATTCCTTTTGAAGTAATGGCTTACGAATGATTTTATACGCTTTTATCGAATGCTTCGACGCGCACTCTATAAATAAGAGAAAAGATAAAAGAAACTAGAAAGAAATGTGAAATGGAACTAAAGTTACATGGGAATCGCCTTCTCTACTACTTCTTACATGTGCAGTTTGCCACGTGGTAACGATTATATTGGTCGGCGGCGCTCCAAACAGTCTTGCGTTTTATGCAAGACGTTTTTCGTAACGTTTGCACATGACATCTAGTAGAACATACAATTTCCTCTGCTTCTCATTTCTTCAAATTTTGCGAGCATCAGGAATCGCTTCGCCAAGAAGTTCAGTTTTAAACAACGTCTCTATAGGCCCACACAGATTAACAGGTAATTGCCAGAATGTTGCAGCATATGAAAGCTTCAATACTAATATAACATGTTGTTCCATAGATACGCATATCGACCGTAATATCGAGCAATTGTTGCCATTGCACAATAACCACAACAATCGCAAAATTTGAAAAACAACAGTTTTTCGATTCATTTCTCATTGTGGAATAGCAGAGATGAAGTAAATATGCTCCAGGGGGACAGACAGGTATTGCGTGATCCTCCGAAGGAAACGGAAAGCCGACGCCAAAATATCTCATTGAGTGATCGTCAGACGCCTCGCGGGTGGCAGTGTTGGTAACTGCGATAATAACGGACAACGGGATGTGACTTACTTTCAACTTCCCTAAAGGTCCTGCCGCTCGGCTGTTGATGGGTTACAGCATGTTTGTAGAGCTCATACTATAACGAGGAGTTTTGTTTGTTTGGTAAAAGTTTTAGATTGAAGTGATGGTTACTTTGTAAAGATGGGAGAGCTGGTGCATGCACAAGATTAGAAGAGGGGTTAGGCTTCATATTATCAATGTTTTTCCGAAAATTTTCTTAATCCTTTTTGTTTTTTTTGCAGCAACGATCCGGCTTACAATTAATTTGCATTTTGCTATTCGAGTTCCAAATTGTGAAAAATTAAATGAAAGAAAAAATGTTATTATAATTTAATTTTCTCTAAAACATCTGTTTTCTGTGCGACTAAACTCCGCAAATTCCAAAAATGTAATGATTATTTTTCGGGTATCGCAGTAACTACGTAAATGTGACTTTCAACGCAGTCCATGCTATGAAGTAGAAAACTGCTTTGATTGAATACAGAATCGTGCAGTTGTGCAACACAGTGTAAAGTTACCTGACATTGAATAAAGTATGACGCAGTAGTAGAGGTAGTACACTTAAAAAAAATTCATGCACGAACAATGTTTGTATCGTTTATTTTCTGCTCTTGTGCATCTGGCAGTGTGTTCGTCACGCATTTGTCAATAGTCAATTACCTTCATAGCTTATAAGCATGTACCGATGTCTGTTTAAATGTGCGCATCATTTTCAATGTACGTATGACTTGCATATGCCGAAAATACAAGCAGACAGCACATTGAAAAACTTTTATATACCGTTGACTATGTAGCGGCTCAAATAAGGGTAGAAAATTGTTAAACACCCACATAGTATCGCTTTGGACGTTTTCGATATCGAGTCCTTGAAATCAACATGGCCTGGTGAAGTGCAGAATGATGGTATGCCTCTAGAAAATGTTGTGATTGTCAACAGTCTTAAGAACGTCTCTCTTAAGGACGCGTTCAACACGTTTAAATTCAGTGTTTAGGCTTAAAATGCGTTCTATGGACATTTGCAAGGGAAATATCACGAATGTTTATGGTATAGTTTCCATTCTAGCTAACCTGACTGTAGCTATTCAAGTTGAAATCGTGAGGAAAGTAGAATGATGGGAGAAGTCTTTGGAAACAATGCGAATGCTGTTTCGAAGTGTATAATGAAAATGTTACACTGTCAGTGCAATAGGGGTGTACTTAAAGCGAAGGAAGAAAATAAGTTTTGTTAACATTCTTCGCTTGCTTAAGAATAAATTCGTAAAGTTCAAGAAAGTCAAATCTCGTCGTTTCATTTGCCGCATGTCCGCAGGCATATCTACCAATCAATTGGTTTTCATTGGTTGCTATCTCTAAGATTATACTCACCACGAGAGGGCATGTATAAATTATTAAATTATTTGGAGAATAGAAGAATTCTTCAAGAAGATGAAATTCGGTGAATCATGTTCATGTTCTTCTTTTTCATACCTCTTAACATGATTGTCTATTGATGTCATTATTGTGAAATTATATTTCACAAAACCGAAAACTTCTCTGAGAAGAGTGAGTTGGTCATGCGAATCATTTACTGCCGTAGCTGTTTGTTAATTAAACAAAAATAAATACATTAATGAAAAAGCAAATAGAGAGTTTGTAACCAATCATCTATCTGATAAACTGAATAATGAACTCAAGTCATAGGCAATGTCGCGTTTAAATGCGTTTAAATATTTAAAATTCAGATTAACTGCATATGAAATCTTGTGTGAAATATTTGAACTTCAAGTATTTGAATGGCGGATATTTAATTGCTTGGTGACAGGCCATCACTGCATTTTGCTAAATCGATTGACAGCAACTTTCATTGAACAAATGAGAAATTTTATCTTGAACTAGTGAAAATCCTCTTGTCTAATCCTCCTAATCCTGAACTGAGTGCAATCCTTTGATCTTGGCTCTTTTGAAAATATTCGATATATGCCTCGATATCTAATGAATAAGTTGTAAATGCTCTCTGTGTCTGCCACCTCCCATGGAAGGATGGGGATTTTTGTCAAACCTCCCGGGAGGAAGTTTCAGATACCCTATATTTATATATGCATATTCTAGAAGCATATCAAATTTTGAATTGATATAAGCATGTGCTTCTGTCCATCTGCCCTTCTGTGCAATGTCAGTGATAAAATATTCTCTTCGTCTCAAAGAAGAAGATATCGGCTTAAAATTTTTGATTGAAAATGATTCTATTCGGGCAAAGGACACCCCTACGCAGCCCTATCATAAATTAAGAGCAGCTATGTTTTAAAAAAGACGGGTATTTTTCCTTGATGACTACAGCTGAAACGATAAAAAATTCCTCTTATATTTTGCGGGTGAGTCTTGAGTTTATACAGTACAGTAATGAAACTTCCTTTTTTTAAGTCCCTTTTGGGAATAAAGGCGGTGAAACGAAAGATTCGGCCACGGGCGAATATCAATTACTTAAAAGTATCATCAGCTACTTTCCATATCTTAGTTCATAAATAATTTAGTGAAAATCATCATTTATTCTAAATTTCTGAAAAAAATAAATCTCTGCATATTGGTATGTTATTTCCTCAGTAATGCTATTGATAATTGCTAAGAGTGGCGTTGTTGCTTGTTGTCGTTGTCATTTACCAAGTTTTTGCAAATGAAATTAAAATTTTTAGATAGAAAATATCCATTTATTGTATGAAAATGATAAAAAATATATTATTCGAAGTGTTGCGCTTCGTACGAAACTGAAGCACGACTTAGCAAGTGCATGTCCTAGTGAAAGGATTCGATCTTGATGAATCAGTTGCAAGGGCTACCCCTTTCCAGTTGCTTGCTCTCAACCTGTCGTGAATCGGTTCATCTATATGGATGGATGGATGGACCTATGTCATCTAAAAAATATGACCTCGTGTTGCCTATTTTAATGGTTTGCTCGTTGTTTGAGCAGCGAACGGTTAAAATCGATGCATTGTTGTTGGTAATGGTTAGTATTAACCGTTTAACCAGAATTTTCCTGGTCTCGTCAAACATAGAATATTACCTTTCTCTCAAAACGATGCAACCTGGAAGTCGATGTGGATGATAAGCTCTCTTGTCAACTTCGACTTATATTGAAGTTGCATTTTTAAATTATGATTTAACTTAATTCCAAACTTGTATTTTTATATGTTTTTTATTATTCTTATTATCATTTTTATTAAGCAGCAGCCAATAGCTTCAGAGGCTTTGCGCTTTCGTGCAATTTATGTGGTTGAACTGTTATCTACATAGACTCCTTTAGCTTAAACATGTCTATGATAAACAGTTATATGCTAAAGAAAACACGAACCATGGAGAAGGGTTGTTGGATAATGTTAAGCGGTGAAGAGTGGCCAGTGTATCGCATCTGAAGTGTAAGCGCTCATGATGCAATTTTAGCCATATAAATATATAAAAGAAGGGAGAAAATAATTACGAAAGGATTTATTTTCTAATATGACCATTTTTGACGTCATGACGCTGTAAGGAGCAATGAACCGGGCTATCTTTAAAGTTGAACGTATGCTATTAGGCCTAACAAATTGCTTCGTAAATAGAGTTGTTTTCCCCTGAGAAAGGTATCTATCCGCAAAATGCCGAAAATTTTATGAATAGCGTTATATTCAAGATATTGAATAATATATGCTTTCATGCTGCTATGAGTTAAATATTGTTTGCAAACAGGATGGTAAATGTTGAAAATTAATTGAAGAGAGGCCGATATATGTATATATATATATGTGTATATGTGTGTGTATGTGTTTCAATTTTTCTTGTTTATACCATTATCTGTATGCTTTTAAAATTTCTTTTCTATTGAAACGAGAAGATGATCTAAAATACAGTTTCTTGTCTATACGATGATGTTTTGTATTTGTTATATATGTATATATATGTAATCTGTGCATTTGTCTGAAAAATAATTTTATGCTTATTTAATACTTGGGAAAATATTTTATTTCATTTTTCTCTATCAAAAAATGATATCTCTCGCATGCATGAATTGGCATTATTTCCGTTTTTAATTTACCTACATTTCCTGCCAAAGGAAACAAGTTGTGTATTATTGTTCATATATGAGCGCATATATATATACATATATATATATATATATATATATCCTAATATATATTCAAATGTATACATTTACACATATGTATATTTACACATTTACACACACACACATATATATATATATATATATATATATATATACACATAAATACACACACACATATATATTAATGTATACAAATGTTGAAAATAAAATTCATAAATAAAATATATACGTAATAAATTTCTTTCTCTCTTTTTATATATTAAATAAAAATTTATTGAAAATTCCATAAATTTTAAACATTAATTATAATATATATTTACTAATTTGTGGAATAATATATTTAATTTCCCATAACTTTTCACATTGTTTAAAATTTCAAGTTTTCATCTATTTGTTCTTAAATTTTTTCGCATTTAAGTGCAGTTGAAGTATGTAAGCAAAATCATATATATATATATATATATATATATATATATATACATACTTAAAAATATGAAAAGCGTAACAAACATTTGAAAAATTAAAAATTTATTAAATCTTCAATTTGCATTTCAGAGCGTTATAAAGGATATAACGAAGCTATTATATCGTAAATCCTTTTTCATGTTGGGTACGAAAATTTCCTTTTTTTTTTACTAACTGCCAGCGCGGTACTTAATATAGATTACAATTTTACAATGATTTGCGCGGAAGTTCGTTTTTTCTCTCTTCTTATTTAGTTTACAGTTGTTTTTGTTGGTAGAAAAAAATAAAAATTGGACCTGATTTATTAAGTCATAGTTAAGCACTGAAAGATCAAAATGTTGTTGGTGGAGTAGTGAGAAATATCGCAAAGATAGTAAATGGCATGATTTGTATTAATTTCTGTACGCTACACTTTTTTCGGAATCTGCCATGTGACATATTAAAAAGAGAAGACGATGTGAAAATACCTTTGAATAGTTAAAGAAATGGGCAAATGGGCGAAGATATGGATGGCAGAAAAACGGTTTAAAACCTATTGAAACGTTATATTTTCTCCAATCAGGGTAACGATTCAATAACATATCGATGACTTTTTTATAGAACGATTTGTTAAAACGTGACTGACTAGTGAATATACTGCCTCTTGGTATGTTTAGCTTATCAGTTATCTCTTACAATTTCACTTTTCAATTATTGAAAACAATTTTTTGGACTTTGCTCAAGTGTTTTCTGGTGCAATCGCCGCTTTTTACGAAACGAAATTTAGATTTCGTCAATATTTTCAAAATACTTGCATTTAACAACTGTAACCCATTACCGAAAGATCGAAATGGTATAAAATTTTGTCACGCGTCGTCTGAGAATTGACTCTATGGAATTTTTATCAGAAAGGTGATGTATGTCCCAGGGATTAATGACCGATGGGTTTTTTTCCGATTTTTACATTCACCGCGGGGAGTATAATGGATTTCTTAAAGATGTTTAAAAAGGATGTAAAAGTTAAAAAAACATGTGTGGAATGTGTAAACGTTGAGTTACCAGGTCTATCCATTGCAATGAATTGTCTTACTAAAGACCTCGTCGGACTTGAGGATTTCTTCAGAACATTTTCAAAGATTCTCATTGGAAGAAACGATCTTCTAAGTCAATGCAAAGCAATGTCCATCTGTCTCATTATCTTATCATAACAATTCAAAAGCTATTTTATGGATTAGAAAACAAACTATTCCCCTACTTAATATAAGGTATTGGTGGGTTAAAAAATAAATCTTATTTATGTCCTTTCTTTTATTGCGTTTTGCTTTTGCTTAATAAAGAAAGGGACAAAGTGAAATTTTGAAGGTGCAAAAAGAAAAGAAAATGGAAAGTCGGTTAGGCTCTTTATGCTTTTAGGTACGAAACATATAGATAAGTCTTTACAAATATTCATATTTGGTTGCTTGACTGCTTTGCTTGCCTGCGGGCAGTTTAGGGAGAACTTACTGGGCAGAAATTTTTATATTTTATGTATGTATAAGCGCCGTTTTAGGTTTGGAAATTTTATTTTTATTATGAATTTCCATCTTATAGTTGTGTATAAAATGTGTTAAATTATGTTTTCATTCATCTTTTATTCATTTATTTTTCACACCCGGTTTGTTTTTTTTCTTTTTCTTTTTCTTTTCTCTCTCTATTTTCTCTTTTGTTTTCTCTTCTTGTAATTTTATGCCTATAATCGTAAAAAGGCAACTTTGGTTATATTTTACGGTTTAGCCGCATAAAGGTCAGACAGCATAAAAGTTTCCCTCATTCAAGAGCTTAAATTATTATGATCATCAGCTTTTTGGAGGTGTAAATTTTACAGCATTCTAAAAGAAATTTTTAACGTTAACAGTAAATAAATAATTTGTGAAAGTATTTAAGAAAAAAATTGTTACGTTTTTGTGTTAAACCGCATTTTGCATATCCGCTACTTGGATGAAATAAATCAGAATAAAAGTAAATTAAATGCACGTACGTCACTTTAAGCCAAACGTACTTGCCAAATTTCATTTCCCGATCTCTTAGAATTTTTGTGCTTGTTTCCCACTACAGAAGTATATTTTTTAATATAAAAATAGGCTGCATAGCAAACATGTCTAAATCTTGGCCATGTCTTCATCTAAATTGGTTCCTAATCTAAAGGTTTGTAAATGAGGAGAAACAATTGACTGGACGAAATTGAGGTTATGTTTGATCTCTCTTATGTGATGGCGTAAAATCGAATCGAACCTAACCTAAGCTAAATGTCATGGACCTTGATGAATATTTTCTTAAAACCTTGGGTGAATGACATTTGTTGGAACAAAAAGAGGCAAAAAGATGCGTTTGTTCGGCATATATATCTCAAGGTAGAAATGTTCTGCTTTATATTATTAGGGTTTTACGAATGGAAAGCAAATAAGAAAAAATTACATTCGGTTGTTACCGAATCTTTTATATCCATCGCCGTTATCGTATAATAGATTGAAAAAAAAGCAAAATACAAATTCGCATATTTCACACGGTTGAGTGGGTGTGGCTAATTTTTGATATTCTCGTAGAGTAACTTTGTGGATATGTACATCGTGTATCTGTTGTAGTCTATTTGTACCAAGCAAAAGTCACGGAAACAAAAGGTGTTCACAGTTTTGTTTGTATAGGCGTGTGGACTTTGTGGGCGTTTTATTTGACCTGGTTGCCCCATTTCCAAACTGTTTTAAAAATTTTTTGCTGAAATCTTCTTTTTTGCGAACGAAAAAATGTGTACCACAGACGTTAGATAGGTTAGTAGACAAATAAATGAACGGACGAATAGGCGGACAATTTTAGATGAATTCTGAGTTTGAAGCTGGTGAAGAATTTATATACTTTATTAGGGTTCGAATTTTTTTCAGTACGTTATAAAGGTATTGAAAAAAAAAATCCAGATTTATAATATTGGGCATAGGCATGGTGAATTGATTCCGTCTTTATACAGGCGCTACAGCATAATTCATAGAGTACACGTTCAAATTTTTGTGGATTTATTTCTTGCAGTTTATGAGTAATGGGTAGAAAACCAATGTTCTATTCCTTTTGAAGAACAGAGTTCCTCTGAGTTTATGAGGCATGGTGGGAGTGCCCTTTGACAGACTTCGCCCATTCTCAATACCAAGAACTTCGAATGTTTCTGCCGAATTTGAGGTCGATGGCTTCATTTTGCGGCCAGGAGAATGTTTAAAACAGACATTACGCAGGCGGACAGACGGACAAACGCATATGGTTAAATCGATTCAGAATTTGATGCAGGTCAAGAATGTATATGCTAGTGGGATCTCTGAAGCTTCTCTTTGGGCGTTGTACACGTTTTGACGAAATTAATATACGCCTCATCCTTCGGTGATGGGTGTAAAAAGTCAATATTTAACATTAATAATCCATTTTTTGTTGTAATGAGAATGAAGAGAATTTTTAGTTTTATGGCAAACTCTCTTGTTATATATGATGTAATATATATTCAATTTTAAATCCCCTAAATGTAGGGTAATTGAAGATTCATTCAAGATATCCATACTTTCTGTTCATCGGGGGGCGTACATACTTACTATCTTATTTCATTTGAGATAATAAATATTTAATCCTCATCGGAAAGACCCTTAGATGATGTATCGTCAAACTTTGTGTTTACTTGCAAAGTTTACAGTAACTTTGTTATTCCGTTTTTGGTATTATGGAGAACATATCGTGTTATGTGCTTCTTTAGTACATCTATTTTTGCCCATTTATGTTTTGCTATTGTTGGCGTGCTTGTGGTCGCTAAACTAAAAACAGAAAGATTAAATATTTTGATATTCATTTCATTCTGTGTTGATAATAGGCGTTACTACATACACACACAGAAGTTATTTTGTATATTCATTTCTTCATTCAAGCCTCTATCTATCTCAAGTGATTTATTCAAATATATATTGAATACTAAATTCAGATGGTTAACAACTTAGATTCATAGGATAGGTGTCAAATAATTCATTTTAAATGCCGAGCCTTTATAGCTTTTTTACATTTCCTTTGCATTCACTCAAGTTTTTAGCATATTATTTACCTTTTCCGCTTACCTACCATAGAGTTTATAAATCATATTTTCGCTGTCGTGAAAAAGCAGACTAGATTTTTTTTTCTCAGACATTTTGACATATCTGAGAGTAACTAAAACATATTAACCCTTGGGGTAATGTTTGCCCTCCTGTATTATGTATACATACATACATACATACATACATACATACGTTAGACGGCACAATTTTATATATAGTTTACAGGTGCTTTTCAGTTTATGCTTATGTAGATCGTCGTAGAACATTATTTTCTTAAACACATGAAAACTTATGGTTAGACGTCACATTACAGTAGTTGTGAAATGGGAAAGATTCATAAACGCGATTTGTTTAAATATAATTTTTTGTTGTGCATTACAATGGAAGGTTAACATATAGATGACGGTTATAATCATGTGTTAGCAGTGCTGCCAGAATGAAATTTGTACTTTTATTAACTGGATCTACAATATTTATAATCGTCTATGCTTTGCAATATTTAGTTCATTAGAATGCAGATAAAGACATTGTATGAAGTGTTGTTTATTGTTAGTCTTCTTCCATTTTTCGGGATATCAATTCCGTGTAAGCAACCCAGGAGTATAGTTATTTCTTATGGTCTTCGCAAGAACGAAGCAGTGATCAGCAGTGATCCACCCACTTTGGTTTGGAGTATTTATTTGCTCTTCATATCATTTATCATTGATTTTCTCAGCAGACATCAAAGGCTTTTTGTATCCTCCAAGCTTGTGCGTGAGTAGAGAAGTGACTGTATCATTTCCTTACATCATATACGTAGGAAAATGCAATCGGTCTAACGCAATAGAAATCGAACCTGAGTTTTCCGGCTGATTGCCGGACTTCCTAACCACTAAACGATGCGATTGCCTACTGTATTGATATAGATAACTTGTGGTATCCGACAGCTGTGAGTGCAATGATGACGAAAGTGATGGTAAGGGGGAGATGTTGCGAACCAGATCGTAACAAAGCGGTTGATTCGTTACAACCTCATGAAACCAACTAAAACAATTGATACCGAATGGTGTTTTGACAAAACAATGGTCGCACCAATACAACGCAATTTTTTTTGGACTATCTTAAGCTGCAAGCATTTTAATGACTGATATTAATGTTGTGGCCAACCTTTGTCAAGTACCGGCCGGTGACGTTTGAATTATCGTGAACGACCATCAAGACGAAATTATACGCAGTTGCAGTATTTGAGAAGTAGTTTAATGAAATTTATTTGAATTCAATTTTCGTTACTTGAATTTTACGCTATTGACGTGCATTTCGTTTTCAACAAAATATTCAAAATTTTGAATTCGCTTTTGTTTTTTTTCTTTTTTCATAGTATATTTTATCTTATGGCAAAAAAATGTTTAGGTTCCGATTTATATAGACAGGCATATATACGTTGTACTTATAATAAGTATAAGTAGATATAAAATAGAGCGCTTAATTAACACATTTACACATTTTTAATTAACTAGTTTCATTGTCACTAAAGTACTCTTCATACGCATACTTACGTAGATAGAGAACATGTGCATACTTACATTATATTATCTATGTAGTCAGTTGTACAAGTTGATACAATAGTGTAATTGCTAGTAACCTTGCTTTTTCTGTATGTTATTTACAACACTTTACGATTTAACATGACCTTTATGTTGTTAAGTAAAAGTGAGTTGTTGTGTGCCATCTATTATTGCACAACATACATAAAAATCTCACTCTTTATGCTCCAGTACCTTTACACAACAGGATGTGGTATATGGTATTAATATCCTTTACCGCACATACGTACACAGAAACATTTCCTATTTTATGTGTGCCGTAAAATGCATGTTTGCTCATATAAGTGTGATAATAATTAGAGTCTACTAGAGAATTGAAGAAAAAAAAAAAAAAAAAGTAAATAAAAAAAAAAAATAAATAAACGAAAAAAGGAACAAAAGACACTAACTAATTACACACACTGTTATAAATAAAGCAATGCAGAGTTAAGCTAAGTAAAGGTAAATTCTACAAAAACAAAAGCAAAAAAAATTTATATATTTCCTTTAATTAAATTTTTAAGATAAGTTATAAATTTGAAACGACTTACTATCATTTAAAGTTTCCCGGCAAACAAGTACTAAACATTTTCAGTTAATCGTTAAAGAGTCTGTGACCGAAATAATATTCATATGAATATTTATTCACCTGAGTAGCGAAGTAGGCGAAGGACGACGACTAACAACTCAATGGTCGCGGGTCCAAATCTCAAGTGCCGTAGAATTTGCAAAACAGACGAGCATATAATCTAAGTTATCCGATAGCCTTTAAAATCCATACATATATATAGATGATAAATAAATGAGTAAATATTTATATGGAACTATGCATCTGCCCGAACATTTGATCAAATCATCAAAATATTCTTTGCGATAAATTTTCAAGGTCAGCTTTAAGTTAGTTAAGTTAGTTCGCATTTCGGAGTTTCTCGTTTACTGTTAAGCAATTCAAGTTGCCTTCCATTCGTAATTGGCGAAGAGAAATATTCTGCTGATGACGTTAGCTAAAAATTTAATTTTTTGCTCATTAGTCCCTCGGCTGTGTTATTAAATGTGCTATAACGATTCTAAAGTTTTATTTCCTATCCTTACTCGTTAGAGTCGAAGAAGTGCACAATTACTTTCGATAACGGACCAATTTTGTATCCAGAGTTGCACACGGAAAATTTCTAATCCTTTCCACTTTCCCTTAAACACCGTGTAGTCCTTAGTTAAAACAATCGATAGATAGGTTTATGTATAGATAAAACTTTGAGCATTTGTTTGTGTTTATGAATAAATTTCAGACTTTTTTCTATCGACTGTTTTGCATTTGAGTTCCGTAATACACGCTCTCACTACTAGCTGCAAATTGTTGTGTAAGAATTTCATTCAGATTGGCTTTTTAAAGTGTATCTGCAGCGGGATGATATTCGGGTAACCTTCGTGAAAAGAAAAAAATTTGCTCGGAACAGAGAGCGCTCGAAAGCATTTTTTGAGGAAACCATTAATCAAAAAAGCTTACGGATGTCTACACGAGATATAACAATCTCAGCTATGGGATCGAGGCTCTACTCATCAACTACTTTACCACACTTCGGATCACATATGTTGTTGTGTTTTCGATATAATATAATTGTCATGCTCTATCTTGGAGGTACGCAGACGATTCGCTAAGGACTGACTAGTTTGCGGGCTTGGTCGGGTGAGAAATTTTGAAAAGATTTTCAATGCTCTTCCGGTAAAAGGTCTGTGGTAGGTTTTGATAGATTACCGGTACTTTTTTGACACCAAAGTTATGTGCAATTATATTTAAAAGAGAAACAAATTACAAGCTATATGTTTTAATAAAAACGATAATTGTCTTAAATAAACATATAATTCAAATCTATCGTCTATTATTAGAAAGGAAAAAAATCACTTTAAAACAAATACGCCTAAGAAATAAATTAAATACTTTTTATATGTTTTTGTCTTTGTACACGCAAACAGTGTTAAGTGAATTCAAACGCGAACATGTACATGCACATGCACTTATATAAACTTATTTATTTTATTCGCTTTTGAACTTTTCCCTTGCGCGATAAGGCAAACTACCGGTTTAAACTGAATATAAAAGGTATGTTATAGAATATTTCAACTCAAAACTAGTAATTATTCTTTGGATCGTTAGTAGGTATAAAGCATCGGTTCTACTGATCAACTCTGAACGTTTGCAACTGTAGAAAAAAGAAAAAAAACAGAATTAAATAAAATGTGATCTTTGGATCTCATTTGGGATATTTAGGATTCCACCAGCAGAAGGGATACTTGAATAATAGTGCAAAGTTTCCTTCACGTTATCTTTCGAAAAATTTCGTAATTCTTTGAATATTTCAATTAATAGAATCTCCTTAAGCCAGTTAAGTTTGTGAAAGAGCTACGCTTCTTCAAAAAAAAACGTATTGAATTTGGTGTAGCTAGGGAAATCCACATCATCCACAGGGGCACGCGTCATACACGCTTCGAAAATCTTCGACAGTCATTCTTGTTCAATCAATAAATTTTGATGAAAAAAAAAATAATGGTTTGCTTCGTGGTACTTCGCATTCGCACTTCTGTTTATTTTGGGACTCATATGTGTATGTTGAAGATTTGTTACGTGTGAGGATGCTGTGAAATGGTTTTTGCACCATGGCGGTTGAACTTCTAAAGCATTTTTTAGCTACATTTGAAGCAATTGTTTTTCGTTCCAACCCTCAACTATGTTGGGTTCAATGAGTTCATTGTTTTTTCACGGCTGAATATTAAGGCATTATTCATTGTCTTATGGTCATAGCGAAGGCACGCAATGCTGCGATCTCGTGATTTTATTTTATTTTGCTATTTTTTTTTTTTTGATGATCAGTCGCTTGGGTGTTTCGAAAATATGTGTATAAATATGGTATTAGTTGAGGAGAAAAAAGTGAGGCAAGACGGACCGGGACGGCTCAGTAAACGCTACGTTAACATCGATCGAGCAATAGATGATTCACCGCGTTTTGACTGGACGATTTAATAGTCGCCCTTCTTATCTACTCGGTCTGGTGGTAGCAAAGTTAAGCGACCAGCCAATAATAAGAAGTTAAACGTGCTTAAACCTGGTCGACTATTGCTTACTCATTTCATTTTGTATAATTTTTTAACCAAAAATTAAAAAAAAAAAAAGAAAAAATACAGTCTCGACCGAAAATAAAAATTACAGTACACAACATGTGATTAGCATGTATATGTGTTTATAAAAAAACTTAATTATACCTCTACTATTGTGATATTTGTTTTTTCGGACCTGGGCAAAATTGAAACAATAAAGGAAATGCTAGAGGCGAACACTTACACTTTTGGTGATAGAAGATAAATACGCTTTCAATAAATAAATAGTTAAATTGCGTTCTATAATGTTTAGGCTTAATATTTGATAGCACGATTGCCTACCTTATGGTACAACGAACAATTTTAAAGGATTTCTTAACCTGTGCTTTGAAGTAAAGAAAATAAATAACTTTTGTTATATCCGTTGTGATATAACTAACTTTACAATGCCTAGTATCCTCTACGCCAATATCTATGGCAAAAATGAATATTAATTTTTAAGGATGTGTCCTCTATTTTTATGATATAGCTGAGCACAGTATTTACGAATTAGTAGAACTAACTGAAAAAGTTATTGGTGACTAGTGCAAACAGTAACTATTGCAATTAAACTGGAAGTGAAATACAAAAAACTTTGTAATATATAAACATTCGTACAGAAGTGAATCTGCAGCTCGCTGCCGGTCTACTTCATTTTGTCACGTTACAGTAGGCTTTGCCATAACTTGGACGATACTAGAGCTGTTGTACTCACTAGATCTTGACTACGTATTCCCATTCTCATTATAACGATCTGGGTAATCAGTAATTCCAGTTATTTAGAAACATCTTGAGATGATTGTCTCCAAACGGGAGATGTCTGAAAAATGAGTAGTATTTTGAACTTTTATTTATTACGAGTCATGTAGCTATCCATTTTAAGGGGGAAAAAAAACAGATCTAACGATGGCATTTTACTTTGTTATGGACAATACACTCTTTTTCGGCGAAGAGAAGGGGAAAATGTGTGAAAATAAAATAGTGAACAGGAGATAGTTAGACGAACTAAAAATATTTTGCTAATCGAGAATTTATTTACTTTATAAGATTTCTGGTATATATTTTTGGGTGTTACAAATGCAACGGGAAATATAGTATACTTTCAGGCTTTGGATAAATGGTACAGAAGGGTATCAAGCATTTGTTTAACTTTGTGGACCAAATAGCTATACTTGCGCCTAATATACAGACAGTATTGACTTATAGAAAAAAAAAAAAAAAAAACGCCGTAGAGGTATAGAGCCATAGAGCTATCAACAGATTGAATTATATCTGTCAGTCTTAGAGCTGGTTGTGGCATCAATGAAAAGTAAACAAACAATTTTATACAAATTGTATCTGATCTGGGCTGATAGTGTCGTTGCTGATGATGGCGCTATTGTGTATTGTATATGTACAAAATGAGAGCATAAAAGACAGTTCATTGCAATTTTTGTATTTGCTTTGGTTATTATTGTACGTAGAGACAATATTCTGTACCTCTCACAAGGCCAGCGCACATTTCAAAAATAGCAAAACTTTAGACAAATATTTACCAAATATGCAAATGAAGAATATATTGGAATACATTATCTTTTTTTTTTGGTTTTTTGTCTCCTTTTATTTTGTGTTTTTTTTTTTTTTTTTTTTTTGAATTTGTTTTAGTATTAGAAATTGTTGTTTTTTTTTATTAAACTTTATACACACCAGCGTGAGCAATAGTAATCAATGTCGTCGATGATGGTAATGTGAAAAGTTTATTCTCTTTATAAATTAATTTCCCCTTAATTAAATAATTAAATAGCAGTCAACGCTTGCATGCCAAATGACCCTAGAACTGAACAAGAAATTTAATAAAATATAATTAATGATGTCGAGTCGAACAGTGTTAAGTATATATAATAGAGACGTCGTTTGTCATGTGGACAAGGGGATAATGAAACATGACAGCAACATTTATTTTAAGTGTAAGCATAATTAAAACTGTAAATCTAAATGAAGAGTGACAGTAAAAGAGGAACATGCAGCACAAAAGCAACTGATACAACAGTAGCGATAGCGTAGCACAACACAACATCATACTATAATATTACTTAAGAATATTGGTCGCATAAAAATGGAAATTCTCTCGTTATGACCGTAAATGAGCTCATTAGTTTTCGCAATCATGTTGCTTTTCTCGTTTTTTTTTTTTTTTTTTTTTTGCTCTCTCCTTTTTTTTCTTCATTTGTTCGCTTTACTGATGATAGTACTCTTAACGTTACTTTACTTAATGCAACAACACTTTAAATAGTTGATTCGTTTAAGTTTCCTCTAAGGAATGTTTAAAAGAAATTTGTTTGTTTTTATTCCATCTCCCTTCGTCTGTACATATTTTTGTTATATTCACGTCAATGTGTTGTTGTGTAGAAGGCAAAAATAAAATAAAAAAAAAAAAGAAGAATTTTAACATGCAATCGAAATGTGTTATGTAAGTGGCATTGTGGTGGTTATATAGTAGTTATTGTATGGTTGCATACTGATATCAATTTCACTTATCCATACACGCCAATATCATACCGGCATCGAGAGAAACTCAAATATGCTCAAATACTTACTACACCAAACCATAAGCACATAGATATGTAAGTTCGCATATATATATATATATATATATATATATATATATACATACACGCAAGCCGATGTCTTTATATGTGAATGAGCAGAGCAATGCTATTTATATAGAGTACATTGAGTTGGCACTACAAGCTGCCAGATAAAGTTAATTTAGGATCCCAAAAGAAATTCCATTGCACTTGTAAAAAATAAACAAAAAATTTTTGGTAAAAGACTGGGATCAATTGTATGGATTGCTTGCAGAATTAGAGTAAAAAAAAAAAATTGGAAATAAAAAAATAAATAAATAAATAAAAGAAATACTGAAAAAAAAAAAAACGTGGAAGAAACACATTCAAGAGTTGATTATAGTAATTTAAGCAGAGAAAATAAAAAAAAATACCGAACGAAAACTACATTTGAAAAAAAAGCAAGTAAGGAAGTTATTTTCACCTTAAGGTGAATTTCTTAAATCCATTACCGCGTTGCGTCTAATATATAGGGTTTTCCGTCTTGATTCGCTTCTTTTTTTCTTATACCGTGACAGTTATTCTATTAAGTGTTTAAATTCACATCCAACGCTTGTTTTTTGTTTAAAAGAAAAAACATTGATCTCATAGCACTACCGAATATAACATATAC
The DNA here is from genome assembly GCA_000688715.1 of Glossina pallidipes. NCBI lineage: Eukaryota > Metazoa > Arthropoda > Insecta > Diptera > Glossinidae > Glossina > Glossina pallidipes. The sequence continues at coordinate 62,986 of KK499877.1, read as the reverse complement.
ACCTGGGCTAACAAAAGCATTCTCACATGTCCTTAGTTTTTTCTTTTCCTTTTGATTCGCATTAATATCAATTACATGTAGCGCCGTACACTAAGTGAAAGTGAAAATTTGTGCTAGCATTTTAAGGAAGTATTCACTGCATTTCGTTTTTTATTTCCAAAAATTTAAGAACCTGCCACCAACTGATAAAAGGATATACGTCGTTCGCGGAGAAAACGGCGAGTTATTAAAATTTTTGTGCGGAAATTGTGATCGGGGCAGAAGTGCGTTGTTTTTTTCGGTTTGAAATTCTAGTCGTTACGAGACTGCACACAATTTACTTTTAATTTATTCAGTTGCTGCTACCGACTTATGCGAAAATAAAATATTTGTTGTTCATCTCTAGCTTCAATTATGTTACAATTTTCGAGCAACAGATGTCATATCTTCATGTCGTTGGCATTTTTGAAAAGACGATTAGCCAGGTTGTTCTACATCGATCGAAATGAATGGTGATCGTAAAAGTCAGGATAAGGCGAATGGGTAGAACTTCATTTGAAGATTTCACTCCTCTAATTGAGTAAGTTATGGACGGACATTGTTGCACTGGGTTATAATGTTATCGAGTTTTTCTTACGTTTGCTCTATTTGCTCTAATTTCATCTTCAGATACTTGTGCTATCCTTGTTGCTTATACCATTAGCTATTTGTGGCACCTGTTCCACCAATTTCCAAAAAGCTCGTAGTATGCTATAGGCACCTGCTTATACAATCAATACATAGGCTTGTATATATGCCGTAGAAGCGGACGTGATCCAGATGATAATCAATACTCGCGCCTAGTATAAACCTCCTAGCGCTTGACATTCTCATAATGAATGCCCCTATTTCTATCATAAGCTATTACGCAATAGAAGGACATCTCCCTGACGCTGATGTCCTTGGATCTGATGTTCTCATGCAGAAGAGCAGAGGACAAACATTTTCAACTTTAATACGTATGGTATACAATTCATCTATTTTTCGATCACGCGATTGAAAAAACATTAGTTTATTGGCCCTGACAGTAGCTCTTACAACGTTAGGCGTTTGACAACACTCTTCATTTAGTATTTCTTATAATTCTTTCTTTTCAAAAACTTTTGAATATATCGAATATTAACAAATTACTACCTACGGACGGATAGAGTACCACCTTTTTGGATTTCTTTTTTTAACACTCGACGAGGTTTAGCGGCAATGGGAAATAATCCTGAATTAAAGTGGCAGGACCAATACCATCCTTGATAACGCTCTAAGAAATGTTGCAAATATTTGCTGATTTGATTGAATCGCGTAATAGTCCTGATCAGCTACTTGACATGTACTCACTTAAGATATCTTGCAATTTTTGTATATTTACTTGAGATTGATTCATGCCACATTAAATGTAGTTTTCTTTCTGGTTCTGTTTTGATAACATTTTTTGCCAACTTATGGATTATGATGTATAAGTCAATCTATTAATAGCAAGCAGACAAAATTCTCTCAAAAACGTCATACAGACAACATTTCTTTTCTCTTTCCTCCTTTTTTTTTTGCTTTCACTGCTAAAGAATACAGATATTTTGAGTTTCTTATTTCCCTTGTAACTATTAAAAGTACACATTGGAGAACACTATATATAAAAAAAAAAAAAAAAAATATCCTAATCGGCGTAACGTCCTCGAAAGTCATGTTTTTGTAAATATCCGCCTGTCCATCTGTTATTGCAATTTTGCATTTGAAATCAAATCCATTTATACTTGAAAACTAACCTACATCTGCAAACGGAGTTAGAGACTGTTTATAGATTCCTGTATAGAGACTGTTTTATAGATTCCTTTAAACATTCTTGCGGATAGATAAATTTCTGCATAGAGCATTCTTGGCGGGAATAACGTCGATATTTAAAATCGCCGTTTAAGGAGTGAATGAAACGGAGCAATCTACACATTCCGGGCAATCGCAAGCCAAGCGAACTGGCCACTTTGTTGCATGTGGGAGAAAGAGCTTAGGCGTACAGTTCTAGTAAAAAAGGTTCTCACTACAATAATAAGCCATATAAGATTTAGAAAGAAAGAAGTGGAATCTGGAATACGTACGAGAAACATGCTAACACATCTTCTTAGACTATATCTGGTGGCAATATAGCATTATTGGACGATACTACACTTTTGCCTAAAACGTCCAAAGCCTGGACTTATGAGAATATTTATTAAAACTGATAACCGCAAATGCTACATGCTCTACGTTTCTCTTGCTCTTGCGAACAAAACTATGGAGTCATTTAAGCAGTACACTGCCGCAATATCTGAAGACATTCTTTTTTTCTGAAACAATATAAACTATAACCCGGAGGGTATCTAAAATTTGTTGCCTAACAAGCTAATGACGATATCATGCATACACCTAATTCTCCTTTTACGCGAATTTTCTTAACACGAAATTTGGTTTAATACAAGTTGAAAAGAAAAAAATTCTCTTTTTACACGAATCGTTTTGCTTTAACACGATTTTCAAAATTCTATTAATATTTTTTATGAATTTTTTAATCAATTTTTCTGATGATTATTTTTTTTTTTTTTATGTTTCTAGTTCTCATTCTCACTCCTTACAAACATGCATTGTAAGTTCGTGTTATATTTTTCACAATTCATGATTATGCCGATTATATGCCGATTATATGCGTACATGAGTGAGATTCCCCGATACTGTTTCAAAGTATAGTTTATTTTTTATAATATATTCAATGAGTTAGAATGTGTAAACATGAAATAAATTCTTGGTTTTAAGTATGGTTTAAAATATGGTTTATTGTACTTTTCAGTTGCCGCTTTAGGTCTGGACCCAATCTACTATATTTCCATTTAGCTAATATTTTGTTTTACACGAATTTTTACACTTTTTTTTTTTTAGTAACGTATCTACCGTGTAAAAAGAGAATTACCTGTATATATATATATATATATATATATAGCTTTTTTTTTGAATACAATCATGGTCTGTGAGCATTATTATTTCTTATATTAACTCATATGTATGTCGTCTTTTTTTTTGTGCAATTCTTCTTTCTGAAACTTTTATAAATTTAAAGCAGGTGGAAAACATGGCAAACGTTATGAAAAATACTTTTGTACAAAAGTATGAACAAATCAGCGAAAAACACCTCTAGTGGAAGATCAATGATTTATGTGCTCCAAAAAATTTTATGTCAGGTAGGAAAAAAACCGAACGAAAAACATGAGTCAAAACATTTCTTATACGAAAAAAAGAGAAGAATTTTGCAAAAATCAGCATTCTTTTTCCAATGCTTAAATACACAGAAGTGAGGTGCGCGCATAGCAGATAACAAAAAACCTTGCCTAGAGAATCATACACAACAAATGGTTACAGGTATTTAGTTCAATGGTAGGGATAGAGGGTAGAGTAACTAGGTAAGCAGGTGCTGCTAAAGTTGAGAATAGCGAAAATTTATTAAAAAGTTTTTTTAAAATATTCCTTTTTTTTTTTTTTTCCTTCGTGAACATATTTAAAAAGAGTGAAAAGTAACTAATTTTGCTTTCTTTTCGAGAGTACAAAAATAAACCAAAAGTAAAAGAAAAAAAAAAGAAAAAAAAAACGGAAAAAGAGGAAAAGCAAAACACTAACCCACTGTCTCTCTGCCTTTTGCGCAATTTTAATGACAGTTATGACCGCGCTAATGTCTCATGTCATTTAAACTAACGCCACCATTTCTTTTATGCCTTACACACTGCACTTCATGGCACTCTAATGTCCTTAATTACATACTTTGTTTAGCTTAACGCAAACAACAGAGAAATTATTATTATTTTTTATTTTTATTTTTTTATTTGTTTTTTTTTTTTTTTTTGGTTTATATGACCTTCAGCTTTTTTTATGCACTTTTCGTGGCTGTTGGAAGAACTTTCAACCTGTTTTTTTCTTCGTTTTTGTGCAGTTTTACTTTTGACGCACCATATCAGGTTTTGAAATACATGTAAAGGTCCCTTTGTTTTTCATGCTCGCTAATAAAGTACGAAGTACATTTAAATCATCATCTTGTTGGTAACATTTACACATTAAACATCGTTTTCTGAAATGCCTTTTACAGTCGCACGTTCATGTGGAATTTTAGTTGTGTATAAAGATGAAATTCAATCTTGCAACTTATATTTCATATTTCCGGGGGATATACAAATCATTCTTCCGCCAAAAATTATAACAACGATGAGCAGTATTAAAGCATTCCGTCAGAGTCGGTAGAAGAGAAGAAATCAATTTCAAGTTTTGGTGCGCTATGCTGCTTTCTCAGTATAATTCACATTCAATTTTGCGCTTCGTTCAAGTGCAGGTAACGCTGAGAATTGCAGAAGTTGCTTAAGTCAAGAACATAAAAAAAAAAACGAAATTATTGGATTATGGAAATAAATTATATTTGTTTTTTGTTTAGGGGACACTGGAGTTACTCTGGAGCAATAGGACGACATAAGCAATCAAAATATTGTTAATCGCTAAATAATAAATAAAACTTTTCCTTGAACAATGGATATAATCGTCGCTAGTCAAACTATTCGTCTTTATTTTTGTAGCTCTAACTCTCTTTGGATGGCAGGGAAGACTAAAAAATAATCTATTAATATATCATTTCAGTGATGTGTGATCGAACATTGAGGCGTTATTGTTATTTTCGGATTGGAACTTCAACTTGGCCGACTTTCTACAAAAATTACAATAAATACAAATACAATAAGAAGAGAAGTAAGCACAAGAAGAAATGATGGTCGTTTAAATTTTAAATTTTAAGGTTAATTATTTAACTTATGTTTACCTTGCAGTAAAGTAGATTTTTTTATATTAAATGATCTGCAATTTTGTTTTATACCCTGCATTATTTGGCAAGAATTGAAAAACGAGCAATAAGGACCATTCATATTAAAGTTGAACTCTCCTCTCGATGGCGTTATAAAATTTAAGCCGATTATGAAGATTAACAAAATTGTTATTGTTTTTATAAATTTGGTGTTTACGTTTATCTTGATTTCTATATTTTTGGTTCTAAAATCGTATGTTGTTGTTCACATTCTCTTATAAAACGATATGGTAGCGCGACTGTCCATTGTGTGTACCACTTGGGACTTTTTAAGCCGACAACGAAAATGACGCCTCATTACGTCAGCCGTCTATTACACTACCTTTATCCGATTTCATGAAATAGAGGTATGAATGTTTCGTTTTGCTGTTGGCGTTAATGTTGAAAGTAAGCTAACATCATGATTGGATGAAATTTTTTACAATAAGTATAATAATAGGTGAAAGTAGAGGGAGTGTGAAATAATATAAATTAATAAGCGACAAGAGTAAGTAAACTTTTTACCCAAGAGCTTCGTGGTCACACTTTTTGCAGAAGAATTTCTACTTTCCTTACTAACGTTATCGTACACTAATCTCCTAGATTGAATTGAATTAGTTGCTGCATACTGCCTACTGATAGTATTCGCTTTAAATTTAACCTCAAATAACTTATATATAACGACACGAATACAGTGTACGACTTAGACCATTTTCATAATTACATATTCAATGGTAAAAAGTAAAATCTAAGATATTTTACATTGTATTTCCTTGATGGCTTTTTGATTTATGTGATTTCAAGTCATTGTGACAAACTGTGACGGAAGACTGTGTAGTACAAGGAAAAGAGTTCATAAAAGAAAAAAAAGAAACAATTGTGACGTTGTGTATCTAAATGCCATAATTATGCATAACAAAACGAACAATAGACAACAAATAAAAACACATGTATATACCATGCTTGCACCCTAAGCATATGCATATATAAAATATAAATATATACATGTATATATAAGTATATAAAATAGAAATAATATATAATAGAAATGTGTTCTTGCTTAGCTTACTTTGCATTGTCTAATTGTGTATATACAAGTATGCGCAAATGTGAACGCGTATGTGGTTTTACTTCTCTACAATAAGCGGTTTGTATGCATATGTTAGTTAAGGAAAATTTAAAAAACTAATAATTTCTTAACCTTAAATTAAGTTTTATCCCATGTCATAGTTGGGCAACTCTGCGCCCGCGTTGTGAACGCATTATTTCTTTGTGCTTATGAACTTTTGTAAATTTTTCCTGACTTGTTTTGTTTTAATTGATTATTAAGCCTTTAAAAAGCCTAATTTGTCGTAAATAGCGGTTCATAAGTAAATCATTCGGTGTAATTATATATTTTGGATCGCTGCTTTATTGAGATATCATTTTATGATCTGCTACTCGCACCTGGTGCGCTTCTGCCCTGTGCTTTATTTTGTTCATGTTTTTCGGGGCCTAATTTTTTGTTTGTCCTTCAAGTGATCGAGGTTGACGAGATTTAAATAAAGATTTCAGTTGAACTGCAAACTTGAGAATCGTCCGTTACTTACCGTGTTTGCTTATTATTTGCTTTATTTTCAACATTTTATTATTTCTTATTCTTGCTTGCTTGATTTGTGGTTTTTTTTTCCAAACACCCCTGTTTTTAACTTGCTCCTTCCTGTTGTCTACTAAACCTGTTGCTGATCTCGCTGTTACAGTGTTTTAATAGTGTGTGCTATGTTAAGCTACCATTGCAAATACTTAATAAATTTGTCTTGCTTTCATGTGTCCCAACATGGAATGTTTGTTTACTCCATGTCGTGCCAAAAGTGGTCCTGAATCAGGTCGCTTCATTACCTCTTGGCTGCGTGGGCTATACTGACACATCAAATATGTTGGTAGAATTGGTCAAGCAGCAGATGCAGTCTCATAATCAACAAACGGATTATTTTGCTCCTATCCCGACTGCAAGAAGCGTGATATTGACTTTTATAAACTTTTTATAGGGACAAAAAAGAGCTTCTTTGAATCAGATAAAGTACTTGTCGATCTGCCATTGGCAAATCCGATTAAGGTATCGAGTGCTCTATCCTTGCCTTTAAAGAAGATTAGGTTTTCCTCCATCGCAACCTTAACTGGTATTACAAATAATAGAAACATTTCGCGCAGCCCTTCTCGTGTCAGCTAAGCTGCGGTGGCAAAGGTATCTCCTTGTGGTGCCATTCAGTCTATATATCCAACAAATATTAACAAAAATAATAGCTCCTTCTCTTTCCTTAGCTGATCGGCTGTGTCTCCTAGGCACCTTGCTGGACAAGTCGCACACGTTGCACCAGCAAGTGTAGTCCCGTCTATTTTCTTCCCAAATCAAGTTCTCTACCCGTGAATTCTAATGTTCGTAATGCGAATGACGGCTGTTTGACGGCAGTACCCTCTCGAAGGGAAATATTCGTGTTGAGACTGGCGGCTAACATTGCTCTTTGTGGTGTTTTAGTTGCCATATCTGCTGCAGTCCCGTCCTATTTATTTTAATTTCCTATTTCTTATGGCGGGGAATTTATTGCCTTTCGGGCGAAAAGCAGTTACATGTGACTTGCGCCCAAAGGCGGATACCTCCACTTATAAGAAACATGCTGCTGCTGCTAAGTCTAAACCTGCTGATATAGTCATAGTGTTGGGGGACATCAATTTGCCCCAAGTCATTTGGTGTTAAAGCGATAATTCCGGCTATATAGTTTCTACTTCAACATCTGACAGAGTTATTGAGTTCTTCAATAGATTATTTGATCGTAATCTACTTCAATGCAACCGCACTCCTAATCGTAACGTCGGACTACTAGATCTTTTCTTTGCTAGTTTCCCAGAGATACTTGCTCATCGCTGTCCACCTTTTACTTTCCCCGGGGATCGCTGCCATCCAGCAATTTGCATATCGTTTCATTACGGGCAATATGGCTCTATTTCGCCTACTTCTGTTTAATTCCGTCTCATAAATTATCCATGCAAGTGTCCCTCAATGCAGCCAATTAGGGTCCTTTTTATTCGTTCTATATAGTAATGATCTTCCGAAGGTGATAACAATTTTACTCTTTTCATCCTTCTCCTTGGAATCGCATTCATATCAGCTTCAAATTGACTTAAATAATTTGGTGATACGGTGCTCATTCAATTTGCAAGAAACATCCTATTTCAAGGAGGAATTCATTGAATACTGAGTATATCATCGATTCACAAAATTTGGAAAACGCAGAATCATTCACTGATATAGGGGTTGTATCCAACCAAAGATTATATATATTTAACTTAACTTATATATGTTTAGCTTAACTTAATGTTTAAAAATTAAGGGGAATTTTGTGTCACATTTCATATGCAAAGAAGAACGTTGCTCCTACGTTCAAAAATTGAGGGGAATTTTCAAAAAGTAGGGAAAATTTTGTATGATCAAAAACTAACGGGCATGTTGCATGATCAAAAATTGGCGGGAATCGATCGCGATCAAAAACTAACGGTAATTATCCGAGATGTTTAGAAACTAACCTGGACTTTATACTATATTAAGAAGTAAAAAGAGACTTGCTTCCTTCTAGGTTTAAAAATTGAAGGTAATTTCATATTATGTTCAAAGATATGGATGGTTCAGTTGCCAAATCGGTTAACTCCATAAAACAAAAAGTTGAGAAAAACGATAAAATATTGTATGTTGTTTGTTAAAATTTTTGAATTATTATTTTATTACGGAAAAATGTCATTATATGAACATATTGTTACAGAAACCCCAAATCCATTTCATTCCAGCTAAGTAATTTTCCCAAATAATAAATTCCCTCCCATATCTACTTCTGTATCCTGTACGTTGTATTCTGTTATGCTTTTGGAAATTTGGGTCCCATTTACCAGGATTATGGCTACTTTTTCGTCCAGTCAGATTATTTGCTGCGATCAGATGACGAATCCGAAAGCATACAAAATCGAACTTTCTTCTTGCATTTTAAATATGACACAAAATTCACCTTAATTTGCATATTGAGCCCTCTTTCCTTTGTTGGCTTTTTGGATCGCCCACTGTGCTGTGTTTGCCGAAACAATAATACTCAAGTGAGTGCTGAGTTCTTCTGTTACGTTTGACGAGGTACTTTTATGTTTGATGTTATACTTGACCAGAATCCCTTTCCCTTTGTCTTTGACCCCCACCTTTCCTCTTCGACGACTGTGTTTTACCATGTATTGTGTATGCATGTACTATCGTGGCTATTGCCGCTTGTGAAACGTTAAACACTTCAGTCGAGAAATCACATATTTCACCGATCGTTTGTTTTAATCGTCGCAGAACAAAGCGTATAAACTACTGAAATATGACCTGGAAGACTTGGCACTTGATGTACTCTGTAATATATACTTGTCGCATTATTTACGCGGAGACAGTTTTGCCGACATGCAGCACAGTGTTTATGTTGGTTCGCTTTTCCCTTGTATTTTTAAATAATTTGTCATCAGGTATTTTAACAATATTTTTGTTCCAATTCACATTAGAACATGGATTGGATTCCGGAATAAATTATTTATAATCAATGGGCAAAAAATGTTGTCATTTAATGTTATTAACTATTGTTACTAGAGAAATTCCTTTTATATACATACAGTTAGGCGTTGTCAACGAGATATAAAAAATAATTCGGATAATCGACTTAATCGATTTGGCTATTGAACTATTGATATTATGTTAAGCATTCGTGTGTATGTGTGTGCGTGTGTTATTCTTTAGATGTGGTATGTTACCATATCTTTTGTTAAACGTATATGTGTAAACTTCGATTTAAGGCAGCTCTCGGCGATCTCCGAATTTCACATTTCGGATGCCTCGCAGCAGTGAGCATTCATTTTGCAAAAGATGGCTAGAATTACCACAGATTTATTTCTTTCTTAAAAAGTTAAATACAAATATTTTAAAATTTCGCTTATTCGACTCAGTTCATGCACATGTTTTAAACAAGGTTTAAGCTGAAGAGACATGTCCGTATACTGTCTCTTGAAAAAGTTTATCAATGTTATTTTTGTTCTAGTGACAATCTTTCTTTCGTTGTAAGAAACTTATGTTGAATGCACGTATAATAATTTCACGAATATTTTAATAATTTCTCAGAAATTCTCTCTTTCCTGCTTATTGCTCTCTTTATATTAAAGCAAATAGTAAATGCAAATTAAAAAAAGCTGTCAGTACTTAAGAGGCGCACATATTATCTTATCATAGAGAGAAAGGGTGAACGTTGACAACCAAGTGACTAACTGAGTTTTTCTGATTTTATGCTGATTGTGAATTTCATGCACAAAGATTCGCTTAGTATGCATAAATTTTGTACATACTTTTTTTAGAGGTAACATTTTTTACATATATGCTGTTAAAAATAAAAGATCTTCAAATGATTTGAATTTTAACAAAATTTCATGAATAAAACATATTGCGCAGCATTATATAGGGAAAGGGATATAGTGTAACTATAGGTAAGGTAGTTAGTTGAAAGAAAAAGACAAAAAAGAAAAAAAAATAAATAAAAAAATGCAAAAACACGGTGCAATAATTTCTTTGTTATTAAAGATTTATTAGCTTGAAATGAGAGCAGACGAAGTAAATGTTTGCAATCAGTTTTGCATAATCATTTCTCTTCTTTTTCTTTTTTACTTACTCGAAGTTTTCGTTGCTCTTAAATATAGTGTAGTTTGTGATATTCAAAATATTCTCTCTCCCTAAGCATAACTTTTATCAACTTTTCAAAGTACAAATGTACTTGCGACCAGTCACCCCAAAGAGTTCGATAATATTTTTGCCTATAATTGAAGTATGATAGCGTAACGTGAACTGTTTTTCGCAATTTTTACGTTATTTATTCAACACTTTTTGGTACAAACTTCGCACCACTGAATTGAGTTTTTTAGAATAGTTTCGCTTTTATTTACAATTCTTCAAGCAAATCTATTTAAAAATTATATTCAGAAAATTTAAATTTCAATGCTTTTATTCCCGCTCGCTTTTATATTACGATTCAACTTCTCTCTTGACTCAACTTTCGACTCGCTTTTCGGCTGACTTTCCCCTGCGCACGTGTACTGCCCTGTTACAAGCGAGCCACTGTTACCTAATTTCATCGCGGGATTTTTAATCCGTTAATCCGTTTCCCCGTTAAATTTCTGCCAATTGTTGTTAATCTTCTAGCCAATCTCCAGCTGTATGACGCAGGTAACGCGCTATAACTGTGCGTTTAGTTTTCCTCTTTCTTTAGAATTTTCTTTCTTAGAAAATCAACTAATTTTCCTTAAAATACAAGCACATTATAGCTTATGGGGAAACATAAAGTAGACCTTAATATGGATGAAAATGGTTCAGTCCAACCGTGGTAATCACATAAATGTCATTGATCTTGAATCTTCACTGCTATAAAACTTTCATTCTTATTAAAAGATAGCTTCAAATGGCAGAACATATCAGAAATTTCTGTTACAATTTTTTAACAGATGTTTATGGGAGAGTTAAGAAAAAATGTAGGGTAAAAAGGTCTTTCGGTAAAAATCACACAAGAAGCGAAGAACAGACGGAATAATGTATTTAGAGTTGAAAATATCTTGCTTCTGTCTCTCCTACTATTAGTTGAAGATCTCTCTGATCTCTCCATCCAGACATTCGTTCCCCTTCTAGTACACCTTTTTCACTAGTTGTGCTCACAAGTGTAGGTATTGGGAGGAAGCTATCCTTCCATTCATGCCACCTGAACTCTGTTACTGCTATCTGTTATTCGTCATCTTCGACAAACGATCCATTCATCTTTTGATGGATGTAGTCCTAATAAGCGCGTATTGAATGTTCTATCTTCTTGGAAAGCAGTAGCTATTCTAGCCTCCAGGGTACCTAAATTAATGCCATCAAGTATTATTTATTATCAGGAACACGTCTTTACCTTTTATGCCCATCACCAAAGGATGATGGTATACTCATTTTGTTGGGAAGCTTCAAAGATTCTATAAACTATATATATATTTAATCAGCGGGAAATTCTGAATCGATTTAATCATGTCTGTTCGTCTGTGGTTCTGTGTATCTGTGCGTCTGTGTGTCGTTGACACTGTTCTAGTCGCAAAAGTGGAAATATCGATTTCAAATTTAATGGAAACATGGGGAGCACGTAATTTGAGCGTACGCCGGCAATAAAGCGAAAAGTGAACGTAACTCGATCGTAGTTAGTAGTAGTGAAGTGCTGATAACGTAGCATTTATGTGTTTGTACAAACCACTAACGTTCAGCGCTGATATGTCCGACACCGTTCCAACAAGGCGTTAAATACTTTATTTCATTACAGAAGCAGGCTATGGTACACGGCTTGCCAAAGTCGCACTTAAATGGAATACTGGATCGTTTTTTATTGCGCTTGATGGCTTTAAGAGTATTATACTTGCTTAAAGCAATAAGTCGCTTGGTTGTAGCATTGCAGTTGGTTGTCTAAGTTGCTATAATCTTTATATCGAGGATTAGCGGTACCTAATATATATTTACAATCATTGATTTTTTATAATGTTTGCTTAAATGTTTGCGACATTTAATTGCAAGCCTTCTTACTCGTCCTACAAGTCGAAAAAACAAACTCAACAGCACGTAATTAATTTAATTGTGAATCTATTATATGAGATAAGGCATGATCACGATTTATGCATTCAGCAGAAGTTACACGAAATAATGCTCAACGTGAATGCGATATTATACGTACATAGGAAGGTATAACCTTTGATCTATCAAAAACTTATACCGCCTTTTCGTCTTGTATTTGTGAGTAAAATGTGTAGTTTGTACAGAAATGTGGAATCAAAAAGTTGCAGTCACTGGCCACGTAAGTTAAAGTTGTTAGTTAATAGTAATCATCTTTTACATTATGTGCTTCGTCTCTCTATGTCAACTATAAGAAGAAGAAAAGAATGATAATATAAGTGCTTGGCTCTGCTATGAGATTCCACAGTGGTCTTAGATAACAAGATTGTATTTAATGGATATTGCAGTCGTCGTTGCCCTTCTTCTCTTTTTACGTATACCTTAACGTTTAAGGTCAAACTTGTACTTTCGACTACGTACTTGAGCATAATTTTTTTTTTTTCAAAATATAGTCGATATCAATTACCATTCACGTAAGTTCATACATCCAGATAAATATGTACGTGATTACAAAACTACTTAAGGTAAGTTGGTTTACGTGACTTGACCATTTGAAAATTTATTGAATATAAAAATAATTTTACTTTTGATTTGTTATCGATAGACGCTGATGATAAGCTCTAAAGCATCGTGCTATTTACTTATCGTATGTGTTTCATGAATTGTAACGTAGGTGAAGTCAATGATTCCTTCCAGTTTGTTATGGCGGCCGAGAATAACAGAAACTTGTTAGCAAAACAAATATCCCAAAAACCCTTTCGCCCTGAACGTTGCCTGAGGTTATCGAAGACCGAACACAAATGCATATAAAAACACAGTATCCTTTCGAAAGAGAGCAACATTTTCACTTCATTATATTCAAATAATTATGTATTTCCACATGGTACGGCCTGCTTAGCCATATATACTTTATTATAGCACTACAAACACTGAGGGCTTCTTATGTATTATGAAAAATTTTTTAAAACTTGCCTGTCCATCCTTCTATTTAATAAAATTATTGTAGTTAATGCATCAAATGCATCTTCCTTTATCAGTTCAAAACGACTATGTCCGGCTTATGGCATTTGTAGTCTATATATTTCAGTAAATCGTGACTATCTCATTGTCTTCTACATCTCCAGGCTGGTAGCTGTCGTATTGGACTTGCTCTGTGTGGATACTAAACTTTTTAGTCAGTTTCTGATGTTGTATATCGCAAATTTGATCACAACTTTTTAAATGAACCAAGTTAGGCAAGCTTGCGCATTCGCCAATATTCTGTAAAATAATTACATGTTCGCTACATCTTCCTTCCGATTTCTTATTGCATGAAGCGCTTCTTTGGTGTACATATAATTTACATTGTCACTGGCTACAGTACAAACCCCTATGTCTCAACAAATAGCCATCCTTTAGTTAGTCATTGATCATCTCTGAGGACTTGCTCATTACCTCACGTATCTTTCAAGGCAACCAGTTAGGACTTTTTCTATTTGCTTTGCATACAGCCGCATTCTAACGCACGTTTATGATTTTCACTGTTCTTCTCCTGAGAAACTGAGAAACACACTCATGTCTCCTCTAATCTGATTTAGATAAATTGGTTACCTGGTGTTTATTCATCTTTATGATATTAAATGTAAATTGATATCTGATGTTTCTTTTTTGTTCTGCGCATATTCGCTATCAATGATTCTTTGCATTTTTATGTGAAAGGATCGTAGAAATTGTATATATATTATATAATTATATGCGCATGCATAAATATTACGAACGAAGACGTGACCAAAACGTTTCATTTGCCTAATCTCAGGCTGATCACGAAGACGTACAGTTTCTGATCGTAATGAATCTTTTGATGATAGAAACAGAGAATATTTTAAAGCTTCACTTTCCTACCTGTAGTGGATATTGAACGAATTTTTTTCATAAATTCATTACTGTTAGGTTGAAAAAATAAAAAAAATAAATAAATATGTATTTCTTTATAGAAACCACAAAACAATTATGTGGTTACGTTACGAAATTGTTTTGCCGACTTCCTTGTGCATATACGTGATAAGACACAACCCTCAATTATCACTGAATGCACGTGTATGAAATCATAATGCAATTCGTTGATATTACAGACGATTCTTGCGCAAACTCAAAAACAATCAAGAGCGAAAAAGAGTAAATCTTTAGTGCAATCGAAGAGCAAAAAATCCACAGAATATGGGGAATTTTCCAACGAAGTTCGTTATAAAACAGAATTTGCAACAACAAAGTAAACTCTTAAGATTGCATAAACATATTGGAAAAGTCTTTGTTATGAATCAGAGTAAAATGTAGTTACTCTTAATGAAATGTATTCATGCACTTTGGATAGTCGGAAAAAAGTAAATGTTACTGTTCCTCACTCACATCTTAGCAGAACTGCAGCAGTCATTTGATTCAGTTCAAATCGAAGGATAACCGAGTTGACTTGACCATACAAATATTTTCAATTTTAAGGTAACTCACTCTCGCCTTTAACTTTGCCTGCAATAAGCATTACTCGCATTAATAAAAAATATCAAAACGAATTGCGTCATAACTCATTAACATTAAACTGAACGTTGAAGCTCGTTGCATACTTCTCTTGCAAGCCACGTTGCAACAAGTATGCATTTTACCATTATTTGGCAAACGTTTAATGCATGCATATTGCATATCTGTGCGCGCTGCCAGGTGATCTCTGAATGTTAAATTAGATAATCAAACCAAATTGAAAGTTCAGGAAGCTGAAATGAAAAGGAAAACCAAGTTTACTGCTTGACATTGTTTCTCAAATAGGGTTTGGCTTAGACTTAATAGATTCCATTCATCTATTTTCCTATTCATTCTCCCGCGTGTTTGATATGAATTCTCTTCAAGATTCTCATTCATGGACGCTACAATCCTTCATTTGGAATAGAACTCTTACCGCATAAGCATTTTGTAGCGTCTGGAAATAGATAAAATTCGAGACAAGTTATAATATGTTTAACGTAAATGATGACTGCTGTAGCGATTCGTACCGCGTAGGGACACCTTTCAAAATTGGTATCATTGTTTTGTTTCATTCTTTTACTCTATCATTCTTTTGCATCTGAAGAGGCAAACTCAATCGCTCGGGATTTTATCATCCCATTTACTGTAAAGTAACTTTGGTATATTGGAATCTTTGGTTTATAGTTACGAAGTTACCTTTAACACTTATTTTATTCATTCAAAAAACAAGTCGGTTTGAAGTTTAATTTAATTTTGTTGATATTAACATATACGGCACTCGTTCAATATAAAACCGTCTTATGTGTTCTGCTTTTCCAAAATATCCGTCCTTCATTTCCTAGATATATAAAGTCCAAAGAACTTTACTTAACAATAATTACCTGTCAGTTATAACTACATTGTAAACATGACTGAACGTTTCTTCCATAATAAATCTACTTGGACATATAAGACGAGAATCGGAATTCAAGCTGGAATAAACATAATGATGAGGACCTATCCACTTGCAAATTCGCAGACTTTAACCGCTGTCTGATTTTCAATGTGCACGATTTAAAGCGGAACTAGATCTAGAATATAGCTCGCGTATAGAGGTAGAAGCCACAAATTATTGCGTGGAGACCCTCGACCACAGGCAAGACAATGTGTGCTACTGAAACCGTCTGAAATTGTCAATATGTATTTGTACCGAAAACAGTGGACCCATTTTAACAATTCACTACGGAAAAACCGGACACCACAGAATTGTACCCGAGACACTAACGAGCGGTATTGCAGCACCACAAGTCTATGTGCTATCGCGTTTTTATCGCTTAGGCCACCAATGAAGCTCCAATGGGATGTGCTATCGCATATCGATCTATTCACCGGACGTGGTCTCTGCCGATTGTGACATGGTCCGGTCGATATAAAGTGCGTTAGATGAATGGTTTCTATCCAAAAACGCGATGTTTCCGCGTCAGGTCATCTATATAGTGTAAGACACAAAGCAAAAGAGTGTAGCTAACGTGAGGGACGATACTTCGAACCATTTTCATACCAACTGCCATAGTGGTAAAATGTATGCAATGTATGCAGAAGGGTGGTGAAGAGATTTATTAGTATATAGATTAAAGTTTTGGCCCGATTTACGGATGTCCGGTTGGGTAAGTAATTGCGAAAAACATTCCCCTAATCGTAGAGATAAAGATATCGGTTTCAAAGATTATTATTTAAAATAGTGCGAAAGATATATCGGCAATACAATATAAAATCACAGCATCTTTGATTTCAAAAGCAGAAAAATGGGTTTCTTGCACACTACGCATAAGCTATAATAATAGGAATTTGTTTATTATTAGACCATACGCTCATATTGTATCCATGAAAAGGTTGGGAAAAACAGCCCTTACTCATCCAGTATCATAGAGCATTGAATTTCATTTGTTTCGAATTCTTCTTCGATCAAGGCGGTGGGTGCCCAAGACCTTGCCATGGCCGTATATAACTTTTACGTGTTTGTGTTTCGCGTGAAACTTTCGATTTTTCATTGATGAAAATACCCCGGAGACTTAGTTGCGCACCTAATTGTATTTTAGTCTTTTTAATTAGTTGAGATGTGTCTGCAATAAATATTGAATATAAATTAATAAATAAAAATATTTATAGAAACTAGCGGCATCTCATAGATAATTGGTTGAACTAAAAAATGTTTTTCGCATACAACCGTATTACATTTTATATATATATTATATAGGTTGTGTAGCCAATGAAATAACAGCCAGAAAGGTAGACTTGACATAATCGGATTACACTATGCAAGCTGATTAAAAATTTATGTACCTAATCGGATTTCCGATTAACTACTTGTATGCGTTAAAAACACTGAAAAAAACCTAATCTGTTAATTGCGGTGGGAATAATTAAAATGACGCGAACGCTGTTTGCTGGTGTAGTGAAATTTTACATGTAATTCACTTGCAGGATGAAACTTTAATAGCTAGTAATAGTTATATAATTAATTTTTCTTTTTTATAAATATAAGTTCGTCGATTTTCCAGCTGAGATTCTTCTTCATGTTTCAGCAGAAAAACGTAAGCTGTACTGCTTTAAGGATTAGAATTCTAGTTTGTCAAATAGAAAATCCAAAGATCGGTAGAACTGATTTTTGAAGTTTCAAGTGGACGAAAGAGCAAAAGGTGAACTTAAGATATGGCTTATGTTTCTAGACAACGTATTACAGTTCTAATCTAGTTAAATATATATATATATATATATATAGACTTGATGGGAACTCTGTTACATGTCTATAAGTTGCATATATGTCGGATCATATATGTCGGATTTTTTTGTTGAAATTTTCTATGGTCACCCTTACTCCAACTACTGTTACTCGATACCCATATCGCTGATATTATTTTAAAAAGAAGTTCATCCGCCACGTCGTGATGTCCACCATATTTATTTCAGAATAAATGCATTTTTGGGCAGATAATATATCTTTATTTGAGGAATGCACAAAATAGTTTTAATCATTCCGTCTTGTTTGCCTTCTGACTAATAAACATTAAATTTTAAAAAAAGCGAAACCAAATGTTTCTAATTTTTAATCATTTAGAACTTTGTGTCGACCTGACCGATTTTTTCCATTTTGAACGTAAAAAGTAGAGTGTTTCGTTAAGAAAATGTGGAGCTCTCTAGCTTTCATAATTTGCGAGTAATGAACAAAAATCCACAAATGTTTACTAAAAGAAACAGGGTTGCGTTTACTTTACGCTTTACTGCTGGCGTATGCTCTGACTGATTCGGCCCGTTTGCAATACCATGTTCAAACTGCGTGCAAAAACTTCCAATGTTTCTACCAAACTTGAAATCGACATCTTCAGTTTTGACACCTGGAGAGTGTTAACAACACATACCTCACAGAAACACATTCGCGGACAGACATGGCCTAATCGATTCAGAATTTCACGCTAAACAACACTATCTATACTTTACAGGGTTTCCGAAGTTACCTTTACGGTGTTGCAAGCATTATCCTTCAGTGAAGGATATAAACAGGATCAAACTGACGTACTCGATAATTCTGGTCTTAGAAACACAATAGGGAAATAGATCTGGTGCTGCCATTTGCAAATATATTTCAAAGCACGCTCATCCTACGCTCATCTGTTTTTTAGATGATTAAATGGTTATGGTTCCCTAGAAAGATAACGCAAACCGTATCTGCCGTACTCTGGTTACCTTGCGTTTCAGTACAATCTGCCTCCTGAGACAACAAAGATAAGCAAATTTCTTTTTTGAGATTTTTACACGTAAAAGATATTAACCATCGAGTGAACACGTTAATGGAAAAATCTAGGACCCAATCTGCAGTTAGCAGACGGACCGTATTTCGAATAATGTTTAATTTCTTTTTATTTATTTATTTATTTATTTGTTTATTCCACTTATACATGAAACTCGACTAAAACAAATGACAGTCGATTTCAATTGACTAAGTAACTAAAGTAAATCCTAAATTAATTAACAATAAAACTTAGTATGAGTATAATAAAACAAATAAGAAGGAAAAAAGAAAACAAAGCATGTACACAACTAGCACAGAGCCACACCCACAACCGGTACAAGACCAAATTGCAAATGAATCCCTATGTCATCGCAAACATGCATAAGCATGGCAACCAACAATAGTTAACAAGAATTAATTTTCGAATCGTAACGACTTTTCAGGGTTAAAAGCTAGTTTACGTACGACATGGGTAAATCACGTGTATTAAGCACTGTGGTTTCAATGGACTTTAAAGAGTCCTATAATGAGAATAAGTGATAGACATCATTTAGGTTTCTGCAAACAACCCTGAGCGGGTTAAACAGCTCATAATTATATTTACATTGACTGAGCTTAATCAAGATAAAGTGCCTAGAGAAACGGTGAGGGGCATTAACACTTATTTCTCCAAGTAATGACGGCGAGTCAATAGCACCATTTATTACTTTGATTACGAAGGAAACGCCAAGAACAAATCTACGCTTCTTAAGAGACGGTAAGGACAACAGAAGCAACATATTTTCATAGGGGGGAAGAGAGGCAATCGGGTCCCAACCCACATTCCTAAGGGGAAACAGCAAGAATTGCTTTTGAAGAGATTCAATTGAATCTACATAGCACCTATATGAAGGAGACCACACAACAGAGGCTTACTCGAGTATAGGTCTAACCAAATGCATGTACAGCCTTTCTGCAATGTAAGGCTCTTTGGACCACCTCCTCAGTTTTGCAAACTAAGCAATGGAAATAAATTCAATTACTTAAGAATGTCTTATTTTTTCTGTTCTCTTAATTTCTTTAGCCTTGAAGTCTAAAATTGCATTGAAAAGTTTAAAAATAATTTATTTTTTTTTTTCAAGTTTCTGCACAACTTTTATTTTGTTTGTAATATTATGGTTTTATCTGAACCTTCTTTCAGGAGCATCTAATTTAAGAAGTCTTTGACATATTATTTTGTTTTTCGTCCTTTTTTTTTTTCTTTGTTGTTCTTTTTTTATTGCTGTTTTCAAGAGTTGAGTGAATGTTGTTAACCTCTCATCAGTATGATTGTTTTTTAATTTCAACACAACCACATGAAAATTTCGACAATTTTGTACTTTTTATTTTTGTATGTCGTTCGTCTTGTTATCACAGAGAATATAAAAAAAAAAAAAAAATAAAAAAAAAAAAATAAATAAAAAACAATAAAAACTGTGCACGTTTTTAAGTAAGAGCAGTGGAAAATAAAAAAGTCAAACCAGAGATTGTGCATAATTTAAGGCGAACTTAAGGACACCCATTATCATCAATAAATTCCATCTATATATATGCGATGCATAATCACAGTTTACTTCTCCACATGTAGTGAATGCTTTCAACAGAAGATAATACATCTCTAAGTTGATTTTAACATGAATATGGCATAGGAACCTTTTCATAGATCGCCTTATCTAACGATCAGCTTTTCTGAAGTGTACATTAGCTACAGTTAATACGCAAACTTCCTCTGTGTGGACTTCGCCGCAAATTTAGCAGACGGACAAGCATTTTCCTTCTCAGTTATAATATGTGGGTATATCTATGTTTTACTTATGAAATGACAAAGTTAATATACCCACGTTAATGGGTACAAAAATGAAGCAAGAGATACTAGAGTTGGTCTTTGCATACATTTTCATATCCATCATCGACAAATGACGATTTGCTAGTTTTGTCAATACACTCGTGACATTTCTGAATGCATCTCACTGATAGCATTATATATAAATATATGATTTGGCGGTAAAGTCTTTCATTGATTTACCTATCTTTAGTAGACCGTTCGTATGCTAATGCACTTCCACAAAATCGAAAACATTAGTATAAAAAGAAGGCGAAAGTTTGTGCAAATAGTTTTCCAAGCTAAGCCCCAGAGATCAAAGAAGGACACGAAAAAACCGCGAAGGAAATCGCAGGCGTGTAAAAAATATCTAAATCGCCTATCGATTTTAAGTTTACAAAACAAATATTTCCATATTGCGTAACGTTCGTTGTTGTTGCAATTCTGTAAGTTGCAGACACATTTCAGAAACCCGAGACTTTGTATGCGTATTGTTTTGAAAAAAAAAAACATGAGGAATGATCTGTTGAAGAATGTGTTGTTGTAAACCGTACTCTCGCAGGTAATCAACTCTTGGGTTGCTGGAACAGTAACTTGTTGAGGGGTCAGTTATCGGAGCATATGTCTACAATATATTTCGGCTATAAGATCTATTTACAAAAGATTCCACATCGTAACAGTCACAAAACTACAGCAGATTTGAATCGCTTTTGTCGGCCATCAACTTCTACCCACCGATGGGAATGTTAACGAAGTCAAATCAACTAGTGTTGAGAAATCAACATTTCATTCTGATAGAAGGCGTTCAGAACAAGCTTTAAGAATTCATTTATTTATTGGTCGTTAACGGCTTGGCAGGTCATCTTATCTCAGAAGAGAGAAAGATAACAGACTTCGCATTCGAAGTTCGAAAACGAAGGACATCGAGTTCCTTTCGAACGTCTTCATTGATTATCTGGAAGTTTGATACCCTGAATTACTTCCAGAAGGTCACGCAAGGCCAAAACAAGAAAATTAATGAAGAGTTATGCACCATGATGGTATAAGGCAACCGGCTACCGATCCATATTCCAGGAATTTCTGGATTAAAACCTCGTTCGTAGCGGCGAAAGTTTCGATGAAAAAACAAAATCAAGCATTCGGACGTTCAATATTGAACTGAAGATAGACGTGAATGGCCAGAGTAGGCAAATACTTTATCTTCTAGTCCATAGAGGATATTAATGCAAAATTTTGGTAAAACTCTATACAAGCCATTGAAGCGGTTTTATTTGACCAATCATCTAAAACTAACGAGTCAAAATTTATTCGTAGGTCGATTGGTTTGCAAGTCGAGTTAGCATTCTATTGTTTGTATCCGACGGGTATCCGATGTGCGACGTAAAATCTATATGAATTTCGTGCTGCTTAAAAGTTTTTTTGTTCGCATTTATTGTTGTTATTGTTTTCGCTAAATACTCAACATAGTTGGATGTACAAAAAGTTGGTTTAACGACGACTGGGTCTGCATTTAAGCAATGGTCACTTAGCGGTTATTTTTTGGACGTTAGTTGTTGTTTTCGTTTTGTTTGGTTTTATTTTGTTTAACATGTTTATTCCTGCATAGAGAATTTTGGCATTTCGGGGTTTTTTGTTGTTGTTACTGTTGTTATTTTGTAAAATGTGGGAATGAAATCTCCAAGGGAATGGATAGACATACTCGCAGATAAAATGAAATAAAAAGAAAAAAAAAAATTAAAGGAAGTGTATGAACGTTTATTTGGAATGTTGGCATACACATGCATACGCGTGTACGTAGTAGAAATGGATTAAATTGAAGCGTTTCTTCTCCTCATCTCTCTTTCCCACCGTCTTTCACTCATTCGATCTCTTTCTTTCTCTCTATATCATTCTATCTTTCTCTTTCTCTCAAATGCATGAACAATTTTTAAATTTTCTGCTAAACACAGCTACCAAGAAAAAAAATTCTTAACCATAAATTTTTGGCACGTTATATAAATAAATGTAAGTGCAGCATAAAAATTTCAGTTTCAACAATTTCAACCTCTTTTCGGCAACAAATGAAATACAAAACATATATATAAAAAAAAAAAAAAAAATAAACGAAATATTAAATTTTGTAGAAAATGGCAAAAAAAAAGCAAGAAACTGGTACCACATAAAATATTTCCGTTTTCCAGAGAGCATGAAGTTCAACATTTAAATCAGCAGCAGTGTTATTGTGTAACGAAAATTTTTTAGGGTGTTTTTCTTTTTTAAGTCTGATATAAAAATGTATTTTTTTCCCCAAAATTGCTTTAAATTTGATGTTCCTTTTACTTTCATACTTGAATTAATTTCCAACGTTTCATTTAGTTGACTTCGTCCGCTTGATTTTTAATAATAAGAAAGAAAGAATCACCCCGTTTCATAAATCTTCGATCTGACGTATATATGAGAACACTGTTGACAAATCGATGAGTTCTGTATACTACCGATCTTCAAACGACACGTCTCAAAATTTCATGAAATTCTGACAATTAGTTTACAAGTTATAGCTGTTTTAGTCACAGTGCCCTTTTGATCGCTTTGGACCGTTTTCGGTTGATGGCCGATTTCACTTTCAAGAGTAGTAATGAATCCATTTTGCATTGATTGCCACATGTCGGATGAAAAAATATTTCTTATTGTGTCTTAACAGCTTCAATCGTGCTCTGAATCATCAACTCGTTGCTGTCAAAAGTGAGATTGGTTCGAACAAAGCCGGAATAGCCGCATGGCATGCCGGAATGCTCATGGAAAATAGCAAACAAACAGTTTTCTGATATCTTTAAGGTGTCAGCCATCTTACGCAGCTTCACTTTACGGTCTTCCAAAATTGTTTGGTGGTCTTTTTTTATGTTTTCCGAAACAACTGCTGCCGATTTTGAAGGACAAGAGCGTTCAGCATCACCAGCGTCAAGATTATCAAACCGTCCACACGTTTATATTTTCGACAGATAAGAATCGCTGCAACATCTTCCAAGCGAATGTGGAGTGTGAACAGTATATTAGTTTATCACAAAGCAACGTTTAATCAACAGACGAAATCCAGAACTAATGGGTCTGTCAACAGTGTTGCGATGTATGTGTCAGACTGGAGAGTTTTTAACCGATGTGTTATTATTTATTCAAAATATTGATTTTTTGTACACGAAACTTTTTTCCACGAATCGAGAAGCTTATTGCCATCTTTACAAAAACCGAAGCAGTGATCCCAGATTATACTTCGCCACCACGATTCCATTTTGCGTAATCGTGCAGAACAAAAAGCAACATGTGCGCTAGCTGTGGTTGAGGCATCATTCAGTTCATCAATCAGTGCCTTTCGACCTCTCATTGATTCGGTTCATATAGCATGCAATTTTTTTTCTTATTATCGTCTTTAGTGTTCCTTCTTAGGGGCCTTGATGACTGACTGTACTTGCTAAAACGAACGCTGCGGAATGTTCCTGTTCGCACTTCGAGACGTATCTTAATTTCA
This sequence comes from Glossina pallidipes, assembly GCA_000688715.1. Classification (NCBI taxonomy): domain Eukaryota; kingdom Metazoa; phylum Arthropoda; class Insecta; order Diptera; family Glossinidae; genus Glossina; species Glossina pallidipes. Next base: position 38,819 of record KK499877.1, on the reverse strand, counting down.
AATTCCTTGACGGGATTACATTGATTTCGACGGACAAAAAAGGATATCGTTTCTCTAATTGGCTTTTAATATAATAAAAGGAATATTTTATTCAAACTTCTCGGCATAGCTCATCATTGAACGAAGGATTAAAAGCAAAAAGAGAAGTGAAAATTAATTTTTCAGCGCAGTTGTATGTAAAACGGTATAATTCTCGGTAAATTCTATATCATGCTATGTCTCATCTTACTTAGAAAAAGTGTGCAAACCATACAAGTCGTTTCGAGGAATTCGTTGCAACAAACAAGCAATTTATAAGTTTATACGGTATAGGGACTAGTAAATAAAGTAGTAGTTGCGAGTTTCGGAAGGTTCTCGCTCCTAGACTTTCACATGGACGTGTTTGAAATTTTGGGAGAATATACTCGACAAGTTGTGATATTAGATCCGAAAAAATTATTATTTATGATCTCGAACCAATCTGACCTCTTAAAATGCTTTCGACTGACTTTATGCTACAATCTTGCCTAAACGCCCAAATTTCTAATATATAAACCAAGTTAAACTTAAATTATTTGCTATGTAGTGCTTGCAAGTTTTCTTTAGCGGTTGTTCGTAACAATCACATAACACTTCCAGTTAATATTATTTCGACGAGCGAGAAAGGAGCATGCAAAGAGTTGACACACGGACCGAAAGGAATTAACTCAACCATCCTATCTATTGCAGCATATGAAAGCTTTGTTATTTAGCTTTCTTATCAAGAACTTAAATTCTTCCCTTTATTTAACAACGATTTTATTACGCGCTTGCGGAATCACCGAGTTAGCTTAACTATAGGCCGCAAATATAAAGTTTCTTTAATATCTTGTATTGAATGTCTGAGAACTGTTCAATCTGTGAGGGGTAATCAATGAACAAAAGAAAAATGACTCATTTCACACACACACACACATATATATATATATCTATATATATATATATGTAGATATCCTTCAATTCTATAGGTAAGGCAAGGCACTGCCCCATTCACGTCGCACGTACACACCCGTTATTTATGTATGTTTTGTATCTGTGTTTATAGTTGAGTATCATTTCATTTAAGTGAAATATTTATAGAACCATTATTGCAGTGAAAATAATATCACGACGCGTCATTCTTTATTCTCTCATTCCGTAATAAATGATAATGGTTTGCTATTGTCTCCACACAATTAAGCCATTAATTGGTGAATATAATAACATTAAATGCGAATATCTTTAATTGAAATTTTATGTTTTTTTTTTTTCTTTCTTCCGAACCCATTAAAAGGATAATACGCTTGCAAAAAAAAGTCCAATTGGAATACAAGATAGAGAGACGATTGCTTTTATAAATCAAACTAAAATTTATTGATTCACTTTTTTCGATATTTGTCTTAAAAGTTGTACTAAATATATGCCTCATTTTTCCTTCTTAGGCACGGTAAGACATACTTAATACATGTATGTACATACATACACTTCATTTATATTATATAATAAATAATTACATACGTATATGCTGGGTGTTCTTGCAGCTTTTCATCGCAGTTCTTTTTACTACTTCCTACCACTTTTCCGACACTTTTAGTAGGGTTTCCAAAGCAGGCATGAATTTCACGTCGTGTGTTTTGATGCTTCCCACGACTCTATCTACTTTTTGGTATCCTCATAAGAATGTAAGGGCAGTTCAGCCAAGGCATCTATACATCTATCATAAAACAGTGTTAGTCCGATAGGATGAATAAGACAAGGAGAATAGTACACTCCATGCTAGTGGTACTAATGTTTTCTGGACGAGTTTTGGTATGCGAGGCCAAACATTGTTATGCTTAAAACTCATGGTATCATGACTTTTGTCATATTGCGTACATTTTTCGATCGAATTTTTGTTGGTAGCATTCTCTAGTGATGATCTCTTGTAGTTTGAATGAAACATAACACATCTACAACCAGCTGACTTCCCCAAATAGAGACGCCATGGGTATATCGATGTGAATGGTTCGTGTAGCGTGGTCCATTCATTCATTAGAACAGAGTTATGCGCAACTACCCGAAGTCCTCCATTCCGCCTTCTCCAATATAATTTGCGTAATAAAATATTCATTCTTTGTCTAACCAGTATACGAAAACGTGCCTTCATCTTAACTCTTGCTTTAAACATTTGCAATAGTGGAGTGAGTACGGACTTCCTCTTTTATCAAATATCATTTGCACATAACAGAAAAGAAAGAACACTTTTTTAATCCATCCATTCAAATCAACTATTTTTTTTTGCTGGTTTTTGTCATCGTGAGTGAGACACTCATGCTGTGCCGTGCGATTGAGACAAGCATGAGTAGATTTTTGATTCTTACTTGGCTCCTCGGCTTATTAATGACAATATCGAAAATTATTTACTAATTAGATTTATAACATCAGTGAAAGCTTAATTCTCCTTAAGGCAAATAATTTATGCAGAAAACCATATTCGCGCATGTGTCTAAACATGATACGTTCATAGTGATTGTGTAGTATTGAAGGACTTGCAACATTTTTCTGTCTCTGCTTTTTTCTTTGTCTTTTGTATTGACGTCTCGTTCCACAAGCGAAAGTTTATCATCATAGCGTGTGGATTTTTTGTATTAATCTCGATCATTGCGCCATGTTTCTTGGCCACTGTCCGTCTATGGCCCAGATCTTGACGATTTAAACAACTGCACAAGGCTCGTTTTGAAGTCACATATACATGACTTTATCAAAGTAAAGCAATAAAGCGTTGAAAAAGCACGTACATCGCTGATGTTCTGCCAAAAATGGATAGCAATAGCAGTTGAGTTAGTGCTTTGTAAGTGACAGCGCATATCGTAAACAACAACCGACATTTGAAACTTTATTAAACCTTTATCGAAATGCTGTCGTTGACGAAACAAATTTTGCAGTGATAAGTCCACGAGTGATATACGAGCTGATTAAATCATCGTCAAGTTGTGAATGCTAATCAATCTGTTGGTCAATCGAAATTTGTGATAGCTAAAGATTTCATCAAAACTGCATATGAGTTCTCCAAAGGTTAGCCAGAATTGTCAAATCAAATTAATAAATCTATCGCATTTTGCCCAAATATTTGTGCGTTCCAAAGGTCTGTTCAATCGATTTCTGGGTCATTTCCGTTTAACAAAATTTACATTTTAACCATTAATGGATCAGTCGATGCTAAGTAGCGTCGTATTGTTGCCATCTGTTTGGTAGAATTTGCCGGCGGCTGAGAAGGATTATGCCAACGTCGAGGTCATCAACGACGTCTTTACGCAAGACTCAAAACACTCGATTTTTAAGGAGATTGTTTTGCATAAAATAAATAAGTTTTGCAAAATAAAAAAGAAAAGAAAAAATGATAATAAGTGCAAATAAAAAATAATAAGTTTGCACGTATGTATGTACTCTCATATTGTATAGATTTGCAAACACCAGATATATGTGTATATGCCTTGCTTTATGTTCGCGTGCCGCTTGGATTTTCCTGCGTTTACTAAATGAGAAATTTTCCAGTTCTTAGCACAGGCTAACAGTGAGAGACAACGAGAAAGAGTGATTTTCACGTGAATCCCTAATGATATGATTTCGCTCGACACCTGTTTAACCGAAATGGTATTTTGCTCTGTTCTAATTTTATCAGCTTCCTTTAATTTCTTGCGTGTAGCGCATCAGAGTATTAACAAACTCATCTGTATTCATTTTCCTTGATGCTTTTCAAAGTTGTATCGCGCTGTTTAATAAAAAAGCTACTGAAAATTTAATATACATGTATATATATATATTGACATTGATTACTATCGTGCCATTGTACGGCATTAAACTCTCATTAAGTTGTGAAAAAAAAATGAAATCTTGATATTGATGTTATCGTAAAAATTTTGACAGAAACAAAAAACAAGTAAAAACATTGTAGTCGAGCAAAGCCGATATCAAAATACTCTACATCACTTCACTTAGTACAATATTCTTTACTTAGTTTCGTTATAAAATAATAAAAATGATGACTTGTTTACTCGTAAAGACATACTTTTCATGGGAACCCTCCTATGTCAAAATACTCTTTTAAAATAACTTCCATTATAAAATACTAAAAAGTAGACCCCTTTTCCATCTAAAAACTTAGTCTTCGTAGGGACGGTTGCATGGGATAGGATTGAAAACCATTGGCTGAATTTTTCCAAACTTTTCAACTTCATTTGGTATCCGCAACTCTGCACTCCTTTTCACTGGATTTTATCGACAAGTATTAAAAACTGCAACTGATCGCAAAAGTGGTCCGATCCAAACGAATCTGGAACATGTGATTCGTTCCGTAATCGAAATCCGTCAAATTTTGCGAAAATATCTCGAAAATTGTGACTTGCACGTTGCACATGAAAGTACACGGACAAACATCAGACAGTCGGACAGAAAAATGGATGGACAATGATTGTGAACGGATCGATACAATTAAAAGTCTATTTATCTTAACTCCGTCACGTTATGTAAACAAGTTTAATTTACCTTTATCTGCTTTATAGAGTGATATAAACCAAAAAAAAAAAAAAAAGTAAAAAGATGCGTACTTCGCTTGACGCCAATTTCAAATATCTGCTATAAGTAGTGATGTTAACGAAATTTAACCAAAAATTTATATTAAAATGATTTAGAAGATACTAGATAGTCAATGCTATCCGATCTTTAGAAAATTGCGAAACGTGAAATTGGACTAAATGAAGTAAAAATGCTGGTTGGTGTCATCGCATTATTGATATGGGTAAGCTTTTAAGTACGTTTTAGTTTAAATGATTCGAGATTAAGAGTAATCGGCTTAAAATTGAGAACTAACTGCTCGAATCGTTTGTTGTATTTAATAAAAGTAACTGAGTAATATGTGACTTACTGATTTTATTTTTGCCTACTCTAAATACTTTGCTGGGTTTCCTAAAGTTAAGCGCATCAATAACATAGATATAAAAACGAATATGATAAGCGGGACAAAAAATTGAAACTAAATTGCAGTCAGAACGGCGTCATTGTTGTTACTCATGGAGTCAAAGTGTCTGATGTGTTTTGCTAAGTCTACTCGAAACAGTGACTGGCACTGAACCAATATATATAAATATATATATATATATATATATATATATATATATATATATATATATATATATTTGTGTGTTTACGGACCAAATATATAACGCAAAAATAATAAATCAGTAGAGAGTGATTTTTTTTTAAAGACGATATAAGCGGAAAAGTATGATGTTGCCATAGAGAAGGAACAATGTAACCTGGCATTGTGCTTAACATGCGAAATTCTGGCTTTTGTTAGTATAAATGCTGTCGTGTATTTTTTCTGACAAAAAATTTAAATTCATTTCTAAAAATTTATTATACGAAACTCGGACTATATTCAGATTCGTTTTAATTTAAAAGCTTACTTTTTTTTTTTTCTGCAAATTCCAAAAGTTTTCTAACGACGGGCACTGCTTGGGGTGGACAAAATGTGAAGAAATGCGTTTATTGCGAGCATACATTTTCCCAATCAGTTGTCTCTAATGATTTAACACTTTCGCGGACATTGAGGTTCAAAAAATTGCAGTGAATCTATTTTAAAATTAGTTGTGATATCCGAAATCTGATTGAATGCATTCTCTAAGAGTAGTGAGAAGAACACATTTTTCTATTGATGTATGCATCGAATGGTACAGCATTTGCGACAATATAGATCAAATTTTTCAACTGGGATGACGTGAACGCTGTAGCATTTATATAAGAGAAAATTTGAGAAAAAGGGACAATAAGAGAATCTGCCCCCTTTCTAGTGTACAGAAAGAATACAGAATACATAGAGCAAAATTGCAATAATATGGAAAAAGCAAGAGAACCAGACAATCAATACTTTGACAAGTACAATATTAAAAAAATCTCACGGTTATATAAAATTAAATTAATTGGCTTTAAAATTTGTATGCTATGGCATCCAAGTCATTTTGCATCACAACGAAAGCAGATAGCATTTACATCCGCGAACGTGTTAAGATGAGCATCTGATTGAATGGCTGTCCGTTGACATAGGTGTTATTGTTTTGTGAACCGACGTCTTCCAGAGAGTGAGACAATGTCTATAAACTAGGGACTCCACTACAAATGGAGTACTGCATTGGTTTCAAGTGTATGGCCAATAAACACGCTCTGGGAAATGTTGAGGCCTGTTTTCATCTCCAAGTATTCGGTTTAGTGAATGGTTGAAAACCACTACCGTCACAATACTCCCCGAAGACCCGTGCTCATGGATCAGTACTCACTATCACTGCAAGGTTCCCTCCAAAAGAAGTTCTTCTATTTAGTGTTATATAGTGAATGGGCTCCTTATCTCTGTGGAGCTTAAATTTAGATTACAAAACGTTTAGTCTTATGTTACCCGAGCGCAGTCCTACTTGCCTTTGGATCTACCATACAATCCCGGTAAGTTAAATCCAAACACTCATTTCTCAATATATGTGTGATTCGGCAGTCACAACTGGTGTGGCCTGCTCCATGCGCTCGACTACTCAAACTTTACAATATTCTACAACCTAACTACTCCTGCTTTAGTTACTTCTGCTTCCTTATACAAGTAGTCTATTGAGAAAAGAGGTGTTCATTTATAAAGAAAAGCGAACTTCTTCCAACGCGTCCCTAAGCTATCTATGAAAAAAACCTGTCGCGAATTTGTAGATAATCAAGCCCTACACTCTCGCGAGTTTCGGCACGTCTATGCAGCCATTAAACATAATTTACACCTACATTAGCCCGATCATCATGCGCTGGCACAAAGATCCGTTAAGAAGATCTGCTACGTAGCAAATATATTCTCGGATTAATTTCTCGCGCTATATATAGGTTCGCCTACTTTCACACTTCCGATTGAAACTTGGATCAAATTTCTTTTTTAGCATGCTTTTGAAATACGACATCATTTAAATGTGTTCCACGGGATATCTTGCAGAACTGGATCATTTTGAGATAATTTTCAATGACTTGTCTGCCCATAGCAGACAATAGCACGGTTTTGACTTGGGGACTGGGTGTCGTTTTTAAAGCGCCAAGAGCTTGAAGACAGTTCACATAAGCTCGATCCTTTGCGTAATTTCTTCTTCTTCGACATTTTCGATAATAGCACAAATATTTTCGGTGGAGAATGCGATTCGGCGATCTGTGGGTCTTAACAAATCTGTTGCAGATCCAGTTTCTTCAAATTTCTTCAAACATCTTCGCCTATAGTGTACTGAAATGGACGAGTATGCTGACCACTTCAGCACTTTTGTAGTGAGCTTTTACTATTGTAACACGTTCAGTGGTTGTTGGACGATTCACATTGTGAAATGGCCAAAGTTTCACTTGGATGGCAGTTCTGTTTTTCATAGGTTATTGAAACAGGTTTCCCAACACCGGACCACGAAATGGATATATGGTCACTAATGGTATATAATAGTGACACTGTTGTTTTTGATATTTTTACCTACACAGAGACAATATCAATCTAGAAAGTGTTATAAATAGTTGATGGACACCCGCCCCCCACTTATTCAGCACTGTCGACCAAAAAATGATTTCATAGGTCAGTTCGCCCGTCTTTATGGAAACAGTAGTTCAAAATATTTATGTTTTAACTTAAAGTGGTGAGATTCGTTCAGAAAGTTAAATATTTATGATGTTTTTTTTTAAATTATAAACAAAATTTAATTTTAATGCAATGTAATTAAGCTAATAAATTTTTATTTTTATATTATTTTTTAAACGCTAAACTATGACTTATGTAAACTTTTTTGAAAAAGCTGCTGTTCTTCTCTTTAACTTTGTGATCGCATAAAATTTCTTGTCAGTAACTCTTTTGTTTATTATCTACAAATTTATATACGTATTATGTATATGCATGTATGCATGTATAAGAATATATATACGTACATACACATATGTATACATCTCTTTAAGTGTATGTATAAAAACTATTTTCTTATTCGTTCTTTATTTCCGTTTTCCATTGTTTACATTAATTTCCTGATTTTTAGCTACACAATGACTTACTACAAAACCTCTGGTCAATGACTCGTTCCATTCACATTTATGTCGCTGGTTAAGCAAACAAGAAAAATCAAAAAGAAAATTTGTTTTTTTTTTTTTTTTTTTTTTTTTTTAAATTAAAGACAACTGATATAAATTAATTTTGTAGTTTTATGAAAAATCTTTTAAAGATTAATTGAATTAAGAAAAAGATTTTTTACTTTTTTATAGCATAACTTTTATATTCACCCCAAGAGGGTCAAATTATTCTTTTATTTGCGATACTTAAAACTATCCATTAAGGGTCGCATAAGGCGCATATGCTTTCAAATAGCATAAGGTTTTTAATCGATTAATTTAGTTTAGCTCACATTATTACTTAGTAATAATAATAACAATAATTATCAACGACAATTCAATTATGCAATAATAATTAGTATCTTAATTAAAATTAAAATCGACATGGCAGTAAGACTATGAAATCCCGTTCCGTGCAGTTCTGTAGACAGCGTAGTTATATACATATATTTTACAGTATAGGAGCAAACCGATGTGATTTATTTAATATAAAAGGCCTTTATAGTTACTTTAAAGCTATGCGGGCTAACACTCGTTTTGTTATTATTTGGTAACGAATTCTATAACTTTACAGCGTTAGCATGGAATAGTCTTGATGACGTTAAATACTTGCGGTCGTTCGGGCAGAATTAAATTCATTGTTCGTTCAGATATCGCCAGCTGAACTGTCTCATATCGACATCCTGGTGTGCGAGGGCCGATGAGCTGGTGAAGAAAAATAAGATTTCTGATATTAGGGTACGTTGGAAGATCGGAATCCCTGGCATCTTTGGGGAAGAGTGCGAGACGTTCTAACATATCTGAATTAAATATTGGATACTGAATTTAACCTCGGACCAGAAAATAATTCGACTTAAACGAATCTTTCAGAAGTCTCTGCAGACGCGGAAGGTAGATTTATACGTCATCAGCATATAAGTGAATGTTACAGTTATGGCACAGTTATCATGTCCATTTGTAAGACTGTCTGTCTGTCTATTGCTTGTGGGTGCGGTGCTTGCAATGGCAAAATTTACATTGAAAACTTACAACTCACACTTACAAGTTGAAAGTGGGAATGATCCGTAGGCAAACGTTGTGAGGGTATACGAATAACAGTAGGCTACATCCATCCAGAGGCATTAAAAGCTCAGCGTAGAAATAAGTCTTTAACTATTCCTATTAGACACAGCCGGCCATTGTCTGTCCTAAACGTTTCCTTTAAATATTAACTCTTCACTTCTATTCGCCATAAAATATCAAGGCTCACGCAAATACTTGCCTTACCTTGAAAATCCTGATGTGAGGAGTTGTCCGGAAAATAGACTCATGTACTCCGGACTTAATACGAATCACAAATAATTTTGTATCAACTTTCAGTATAAAAGACTAGCAAATTGATTTTGCTATCATATAAAGGCTTAGTTTTTGTAACCAATTTTTTATTGCGAGCATATTAAAAAAGCCTGCGATATCCAATCCAAACTTCTCAGCGATTTTTGTCGAGAAATATTAAAATGTGTAATTTTTTTCACACTAATTACTTAAAAGTAGACTTAAAAGACTTAAAAGTAGTCCCGTGCAATCCGTTTGTAATAATATTCTTCTTTGGCGTGAACGCGACAAAAGGCCAAATTACACCAAAAAATTGTTTCAAAAATTGCAACCTGTAGGATGAGCGCAAATATACATAAGCAGGCATCAGACGGACAGATAGCAAGCGGACATACTAAGATCAGGTAAGAATATTTTTTTGGATTTATTGTTGTAATAAGCTATCCATGCGTACACTGGCCTATTTCGAATAGTCATTTCGGGTGTTGTGTACATTCGCACAAACGAAATATACTCGTACCGTAAGATCACAAAACTTTCTCTCTATAGCAGTACGATACATGTAAGAATACACTTGACCGTGTTATTGTAGACGAGTATTGCAGAAGAATCTCGTAATTTTCGAATTTTTTTAGCTACGGTGTTAAGGGGTCACACCGATCGTAAACAAAATTGCAGGGGATTGTTTGTAGTGACATTTCGGTTTATGTTTATCAAAAAGTTTCCTTTTTTTTCTCAGCATGTCAGAAATCAGGCATTGATCTTCTTAATGCAATATCTACGTTCAAGACTTTTTACTAAATGTCAAAAAAAGAGTTGATTTGGGTGGCTTTTTATTTATTGAATCAATTGCGCTACAACTGATGAGAGGCTAGTGTGTTATTTTTGTAAGTCGATTACGGAATTCGCTATGTGTATATTTTATAGGACTACTAAAAGTAAGTTGACATAATCTATGCCTAACAAGATAATGGGCAAGTTATATAATAAAGCATCTCCGGGAACATCATTTACTTTAAAGAGTCCACGATCTTTTAAATGGCACAACACAATAGGAGTATAAAAGTATCTCTTATGTACTTGTGATTTCATTATTAACCATAAAACACACAAAGTTAACCGTTAGCAAATACATTCATTATCTAAGGTATACTTTTTGCTAGAGCCACTTAAATTATTGTGTATTGCCTTTAGAAGGTGTACATAAAGGCTCTTAAGAAAACAATTCGTAACAAAAGCTGCTTAAAATAAAGAAAAAACGAAACAAAAATTTATATAAAAATATAACTACAATAAAAACAATAACAACAACTTGGCACTTAGCACTTCATAAAATAAAATATGAAGAAAATTGTTATTGTTGTTGCATTACGCTCTGCTTTGTTTTCATTTTCTCAGGAAATCTTATAAGAAAGAAACTTTAGCCGGTTGTGTATATGTAAGTATTTTAATATACATCCTCGGAATGGAAAAGGAAAAGCAAAAAAAAAAAAGAAAAAAAAAAAATAAGAAAGAAAAGAACACGATATACATAAATCTTATGAACACTATTCAACGTCATTTGCAGGTGTTGAAATTGTCACAGTTGCTTAGTGGAGAATAAAGTCTGCTCTTTTGCCTGTTTATGCGCCTGCCACTGCCAACCTGTCAGCTAGTCAGTTAGTCAACTAGTGACTGCCACTCTTCATACGTATAGTCCGTCAACTAGCGGCTTGTGTACGCGAGTTTATACTCCGTTGCTTTTTTTCAGCTCTTCCTGCCTTCAAGTCTCTCTTGACAAAGATTATGTTCGTAAAAATATATGTATGTGGATGTGAAAGTAACATGCTGTCAACCACATTATGTTGACGACATTTCCTTAACTATATCCGTGCATAGTTGAGTAAATATGTATATGTGCATGTGTTTGTGTATGGCTTTGTGCATGTGTACGTGTGCCGTCTTTTTTTCTCTTTAGAGCGAATATATAGTTGAGTTAATGTTACAGCTGGTTTGATCTGTAATGTTGTTACTGAATACAAAATTTTATATGTTGCTTATCAAATGAAAAGTAAACATAATAAACATATCCACACTCTTATACATTAGGGAGAATTTTTCAGACATAATTTAATAGAAAAAGTTTTTATCATAATTACAAAGTACTAAAGATAGTAATTCGTCATAATAAAAAAAAAAAAAGAACAAACAAAAATTTGAATATTTTGACGAAGATAAGAGAAGCGAATAGGGTTAAATCGAATCAGTAAATCGTGCTAATCAAGAATGTCTGTACTGAGTCTTTAAAATATAAACTCTCCTGCTATCCCAGAATACGAATCATGTCAATGAAATAGATTGGGAAACGAGGAATACCTACTGAATACGGTGGCAGAGACAGTGTACTCAAGTACACAGTTGCTTACGCTTCCTGGACCGCGTTTACAATATGGGTTCGAGTATCGATGTAATGCGCACATCGCAGTAACAATATTCGGCGTGTTTGCGTCAGTTGTTTGTACTTTTCGTTAGCGAGAAAATAATCCAACGCTTCGTCGAGTTGAACCAGTTAATAATCTCATCCTGGCTTGCCCTGTTAAAAAGCAGCAGCAGCGCTCTTCTTCGAATTAAACAGTAAAACTAACGTTTCTCGCGCGTGTTGTTTTTTTTTTTTTTGGCGCTGATAACTTGGTTTACATTTCGAGCTCTTAAAAACTATATGGCGTACGTTTCAGTGAGATTGCTACTACTGGTGAGTAAAGTTGAAAGAGTTCACGTTCACATGCAGAAATGGAGTGTTGATAAATACTCACAAACAAAATAAAGCCACATCCGACCGAATCTTCGATACCACCCACCACATTTATCTTAAAAAAGATTAAAAAACTAAAAAAAAATAAATTTTCATTCTCTATAATATAAGATGGACGTGGCCGATTTTTCTCTTATTTTGCAGGACATACGTGCAAATTCGTATCGCACATCTAACAAAACCTAGAAGTTTACTATAAAAACTCTCTTGATAAAGCAATGTATGTGTATAAGTGATTTTTTTATTCGTTTACGATGGCAGGAATCTAATCGGTCTAAGGTAAATGCTCTGATTATATGCCTTGCATTTTTAACTAACTAACGCTACGCCCAGTACCGTTATTCACTCATTTTGGTAATAATATATCAAAAATCGCATAATATTCTCGTGCAAAGACATACTTGTCGTGAACGCTTACCTATTGTTGGATGCCCGAAACAACGCATGGTATGATCCATATATAGTAAACGTAATTTACTTTCCAAAACTTATATTATTCTTCAGTTTCCGTCAAAAAAAACTGTAAATTAAATTTTCTCTTCATATAAGGACTTACGTTCCGTTGTAACCCTTATATATGTTCGGATTAGACCTATGGGATCCAAATCCCCTACTGTTAATTTCTTTTCGCTAAATTGCTACTATAGAGCAACGTTAATCCCTCTTTCTTAAAGGTCTTAACATTCAAAAGAAATTTGGGGTAGAGTCCAAGGAATAGACTCGCGTAGTTCAAATTTAGTCCACCCAATTTTGATGTCAAAATGCTAACATGAACAAATATTCAGCATAAAACATTAATAATTAGGCCTTTAGGCATACAAGGGCTAAAATTTCCTGAGAATCATTATATGCGGTCGTATCCAAAAAATGGACCTACGTTGTCTAAAGTCGGTAAGGTTGATTTCTTTGTCAATTTATTAACATGAACCAATTTTCAGCAGAAAATATTGAAAGTTAGACCTTTTTACCATATAAAAATTCAGTTTCCGTGGGAACGCTTTTATGAGAGGGCGTTCAAAAAATTACCCTTGCCGAACTAAATTTTTTATAGCAATTTAGAATGGCGAAATGGTATCACTCAGCAGCTTTTGTCGACAAGTTTCAAAATTTTTATATTTTTTTAATAAAACGACTTTTCAAGATAAGATGAGTGGTTGGAAAAGTATAGCGATCCGAGCTATTTTCAATAGTATTCATCATTAGGTCAACCCACATCAGTGTGCCTGTGCGACCTGTAGGTTGAACAGAAATTTACAAGGACCGACATCAGATGGACAGATGCACTGATGGACAGACAGGTTTAGATCAATTTAGGAAGTGATTCTAAATCGATCGGTGTGATAAAAAGTGAGTTTTTCTTGAGCCCTTCTGGGTGTTACACACGTCCGCACAAATTTAATATACCTTGCACTATAACTGATATAGGGTACACATAGTAGTATGTTAAAATCTGTTCCCATACTAAAGTACTGGAAATTATGGAAAAGTTGCCAATACGCTCACTTTGTAAAGCCATATGTTAAACATTATTATCACTTAATGGAATTCGAAGGAATTAATTTCTAACATTTGTGTTCAAGTCCATTCATATTGGCAGTCAGCGCACTATGTCTTGTCTACAGAAGCAATTGAATGAATCTAAAAGTTCTGGGATATGGATTTGTAAAGATCAAGCAATGTATCGATTACAACAGAAGTATAAAATAGAATAACTTTTGATTTAAAGTCGATTAACGGTATATCGATATTTATATTTTCTTGTAAAAACTATTTGCAAATTAAAAATGGAAACGATTCTGTAATAATCTAAATGACGTTATAAGGCTCTTATTAATAAGTATTCCTTCTTTATTCTCTTTATATTATTACATAGTATGCGATTTTGCCAACATGCCTCTAAAATGCCATTAAATGGCTGAGGCAGTAATTAAAGTGAATAGTAGATGTTTACGTATAGCAAATTAATTAAATAAAAAACCCTAAATTTATTACCTTACTTTTGTTTTTCCTTTATCCCAACATGTACACAATAAAACGTGTGAAAAATGATTGTTGACTTCAAAATAGTCGAAATGGGTATTCAAAAATAGATCTCCCACAATTGGAAGATCTACGAATTTGCGCTCTAAGGTTAACTGTGCCGTTTGCTAGAGAAATCCCAAAAAAACTGTTTTCAAAGCTAAAACATCTTTTTTTTTAGCATGTGTTGTATCACAACTACATTACGAGCAACTCTCATAGCTGGCGGTTACAATTTCGTTAAAATGTTAACGATTTTATTAACTTTGTAAAATTTTATTATAAATTGATTTTTTTTTTTTTTTTTTTTTTTTTTTTGAAAAACCAAACTCTAATTAAAGTTTAGAAATTTCCGGAAAAAATAATTATTTTAATTTTTTGACATTAATTTATTTGGAGCAAAAGTTTCACTTAAATTTTTGCCGGCAATTGCATAAATTTTCCCAAAAACTCAGCGAGAATAAAATTTAGTTATATAGCTTCCCATAACGAGCAACAAAACGAACACAATGCCTGGATTGTTGTTATTGGTCTGTATGTTTGTGTGTGTGTTAGTGTGTGTGTATAAGCGTAAGGGTGTATGTTTATGTGTATATATATATATATATATATATATATATATATATATATATATATATCTCGAATAGAAGGAAGGTCGCCTAACAAACAAATTAATTTAATGGCACAAAATGCCAAAAGGCCAAACAAATTATCATGTAGTGAGAAGGTTAGAGTTAAAAAAAAAAAAACAAAAAAACAAAAAAAAGTTACTAGAAAGAGTTGCAAGCATGTCAGGGTGAAAAGTTTTCTAAGCCCAAATAAAACAATTTCACGTTATTATTATGAAGAAAAATTAGTCGAAAAACGTGCAATTAATTTATAGCTTTTTACCATAATTTTCAACTAAAGAAGCAAAATTAAATATTTTAATCAAAATTTCAAGGAAAACGAATTTTGCTTGGCCTTCGGTGCTTTTCACTTATCCACTTGGCTTATTTTTTTTATTATTTTTTACTTTTTTACTTTATCGAAAATGCATTTGTTATACAGTTATTACCAACGTGCAAAGGAAGGTTTATTTATTTTGTCATTTGATTTATAAGCCGGACGCATTAAATTCTCCATAAGCTGCTTTTGTGTATACCAAGGTTGATCGGAGTAAAGTCAATTCTACAGAAATGGCAATCAGGGGGGGGGGGGGGGGGGACAGTTCAATAAGAGCAGAGGTGGAGGTAGGTGAGAGTAAAAAGTCTATGTCTGACTAACATAGTTGCTCTGCGCGAATTAATTTAGGATTTATTTATGGGAATTCCATTAAGGAAACGATCGGGAACATTCACCGAGTAGCCGAGAGGACGGAGCACGCTTCCTTCACTATATTAGGTTGTCCGGATAGTCATTTGTTTTTCATGAAGATGAAGGACAATTTTGCTAATAGTGACGTTCCCCGTCATCATTCAGTAGTCGAATTCGATCAATTTAATCTGTTCGCGATCTCGAGTTATTATTCGGCAGTTTGCCCTTTCAGAACATAATGAATCTTCCTGATCGAAGTTGCCGGATCGAAATTTTGTAAATCGGTTTAGACGCTGGCGGTCTGTCCGTACATCTTCTGCATACACAAGGGATAATTTGTTTCTTGCTTGGACAGCATTTTTACATTTTACATAATAAAAAACTAAAATATAACGAAAATGCTGCTTTTCACTTTCCACATTTGAAAGGGTACTAATCAAAAACTACTGCGTAGAATCAATCGAACTTTTTCACAAACAAGCCATGCTATGTCAGCTGCCAAAACGTATAGTGCTTAAGTGTAAGGTTGGGTGTGAAAAAATAGAATTAAATCCGGAACACAGTGAA
The DNA here is from genome assembly GCA_000688715.1 of Glossina pallidipes. Classification (NCBI taxonomy): domain Eukaryota; kingdom Metazoa; phylum Arthropoda; class Insecta; order Diptera; family Glossinidae; genus Glossina; species Glossina pallidipes. The sequence goes on along the minus strand of KK499877.1, from coordinate 22,708 downwards.
ACCTCAATCACAGAGACTTTGGTATCAAATACACTATAGTTGTCTGAAGGGAAAGGGCAATAATAAAGCACCTGGCGTTAACTGTCGCCACGAGTACGAAAACTTCAGAGGTAAGATGATGAAATAAGGGATAAATGTATCTAACATCACTTGCAGCTAGAGAACTCCATTATCGTTTTCCATTGAATATAATTTGGAATGTTATTAAGTATGCTGTAAAGTCTGCCGTCATACAAGAGTAGATTAACTGCTTTTCAAGCTCGCGAAGTAATGCTTAAAATGCTTAAACATTGCGTGCAGTTAAGAAACGATTCTCAAGTTTTAGCGATTTACAATCCCGAGTTTTTGCCTTTAGAAAGTTTCTAAGTAAAGTGAAAAAGCCTCTGACCCGTATGGTAATCTTAACGGTCGCAAACTGATGAGTTACGAAATCACAATTGGATGCATTTCTTTCTAGTTGATGTGAAGAAATTATATTAAAAAAATTTGGATCTTCTCAACTTGCTGTTCAGGTGGTACAGAACTATAACTGGAATGAATTATTTGAAAATCTAGCGTAATTTCTACATTCAGAAGTAATTATTTTTCGAGTTGTTTCGAGCTTTCTTATATAATAGACGGCTTCTTTGCACATTTAGTTTGTCGAATTTTCATTTAATTCTTCTTATAGGCGAATATAACGGACAACGAGCACATCTGGGAATGTATTTTTCGCATATATATAGAAAAACGCACACTAACGACCAAGTGCTAACCAAAGAACGGACGCATAAGTATTATAAAGTATTTAAGAAAGAGTTCTTCGCCACGATCAAGTGTTAATATCGTTCACTGAGTAGAGTATTTGCTAACCAGAGATGTGCATTAGGAAGGCGTGATTTAATCGTTAAAGCAGATAACCTTGGGAAGTGCATATGCCGCATGAATATGTTTAGCATAAAACGTATTACAAAGAGTCTTGTGCCGCAGAAATCTTATTATTTTCGTAAAAAGCGGCGACCAACCAGTACAGATTTTATTCAATTGAACGATCAGTTGTAGCACTTTTTGGCTAAGGTTTAGCTGTTTCGTAAGTTGAAAAACTATTTCGCATAAAGTCGCATATATTGCATGGTGTCATAAAAGAAAATTTGAAAAATAAATGTGACGCCACTTGTAACAACCTCTACCTGTACCTATAAAAAATATTCCGTTAACTATGTTAAACACCTTTTTATAAAACATAACATAAACACCTTTAAATAGAACTTACTTGAATCATGCTCGAAACATTTCTCAGAATCACTTAGACAGTAAAATCCGTATTATGAAATGGTCCACATCGGACCGTGGGCATGATCATGATTAAGAAAAAAACAAAGAAAACGCGTTGCGATAACGAAAGAAACCATAGTTTGCTTGGAAACTTATATAAGTTTTTTTATGTCTTTTTCTTTGGTACACTATTGTGAGCAGACAATGTTTGCATGAGTTTGTATTGCGTACTTTTCTCTTGGCTTTCTCTTTCTGCATGTCTCTGTTCACAAAAAACCAGAATATTTTTCTTATCTACAAATTTTTCGAATTTTAAATCTGTTGTCTGCAAATTTTTTTTTGTTTTTTTTTTTTCGTCTTTAAAATAAATCTTTGTTTCATGTTATTTTTCATATCTTTTCTTAACGTATTTCCGACTTTGTCTGGTCAATGTGGGCAATGCTTTGAATTCTCATTTCACTTAAACTTTTAAAAGCATGGTTTGTTTTTGTGTTTGAAGTGTGTTAACAAGTATTAAAAAAATACGACACTACTCAAGAAGAAAATATCCTCTTGAATTTCTTCTAAAGATTTCGTTTACGATGTTCTTAAGTATATTATGATTTTAATATTTACGAATATCGCCTTAGTTTATGCGTATTTTTCCATATCTTAGACCACTTGTGACACAGGGTATAAAGGGTACAGTTGTTCGTGTAGATGATGTAACAGTAACAACGATTTAAGATATTTAGACATCATTGCCTTGTTTATTGGTTTCTTCGATCTTTGGCGCGGTCCTTTTGTGTTTCACATACTGATAGAAATTTGTCGAGAATTTTTGATAAGATTTTGTACCCCTATGAATGCAGCCTATTGGAATAGATTGGACCATTTCCCGCGCGTAAAGTCATATTGTTCCACTGAGATCGTCATATTGGTCCACTGAGCAATGTAAGGTATTTAATGGTCGACCTTGCCTGACTTCAATAATTTAACTTGTTTTTGACTTCTGACATAGAAATATTCGCTTTTAACTTACGCTATGAGAACTTGTAGTGTGAGGAGAAGCGTAATAAAAACAAAAAGATGATAATTTATATATGGTTCGGGCTTGAAAGCCTTTAATTATTTAAAGCTACGTAACCTACGTTTAAACTAGGTATGTAGTCAATCGTATGTGCAAGGCATTTGATTTGAAAGTGAAGAGTAGATTGAGCTTTTCTAATACGCGATGTTAATGCATTAGGGTCCAATCGATAAGATATCCTGAGAAGCGGATGGACGCACATTTAAAAAAACCACATCTAAATGCTCCGAGTTACTTATGGCATGTGTATGTGATATTTTTTTCTTTTTTGGTAACTGAGCGTGGAAGCTTGGGACCAAAAGAAAAAAAGATGAAAGTAATAGTTGAAGACTTAATTTATTGTTGTAACCTAATTTTTGAGATCGGAAACATGATTTCTTCGGAAGATTTGAAACTTCACTTACCGGTTGTTTCCTAATTGCGAGCGAATACTGATTTATCTAAACGACTTGCATGCCCTTCTGTGTGTGTGTGTATGATGAACAAGAAGTAAATCGACACGATAAGATGACCAGATGTGTGTGTCTACAGAGCATGATGCATTTTTTCTTTTTCACTTCGCAAAATAGAATTCAAGGAGTTAAAGAAATATAAGACGGACTTGTTTATTTAATTAAAGGAAAGGTCATTGGCCTTCCCGGTACAAATGTATCTAAAGATAGTTTTTAAAAAGGCGAAGGTATAAATTTCTTACTGTATTCTCCCTCTAACAAAATCTTCTGATATATGGATTTTCCTTAGAGATTAATATGTATGTATATATACGTATTGGCTCTTGACTCAACTACTAATTACAATACGTTTTTACTAACAAAATCGATGGCAGGATTCCGAGCTTTGTCTGCTTGACGAGTGGTAATTGTCTTTTGAACAGGTTTTCTTAAGATAATAGCGATGGGTACGTCGTGGTACCGAAACCGATAGAACAAATTTTTTTCATGTGTGAGAAATAGGCAGCGGTCTTCATTCGCACAACTGGGGTGATCTTTCACGCCATCAATTGAAAGATGTTAAGCCGATCAAGTTTTGTATCATCCATAGCAGAGGTCTGGCAAAGCTTTAGGGCCTTCCCAACAAAACTTGTAAATAAAATAAGTGCGATATGTTTTATTAAAGACATGATGTCTTATTTCTTTTGTAAAGTCTTGCATGGAAAAAATACAGGATCGCAATAGAGCCAATGGGCTAAATTTTTCCCAGCATTTGGACCTGGTTAATTTGTGCAATAGCGACTGTAAGCTTAGCTGTGGACCCATTTTTAATTTTTTTACTCGATTTGTGTCTGTCTAAAATAAAAATTCAGACTATAAGTCTTCATTCCTCCTTTCTTTCACTTCTATTCCGGCAGCAAACATATCTCTACAATCGCTTGCACATCCTTTGTATATACTAAGGCAACAAGTTATCGCTATACGTGGATTATAATACAGTGATTGGGGCTACGAGCAAAACAGATGCAATACATATAAGCACGCTAGGAGTTGCAAATAATAAATTTCGCATACACAAATGCGTGCGATTTGATTATATTGGTCGGCAATAGACGTGTTTGTCTGTGCTTAACAAATATACTGTGACCTCAGATCTGTTCGTGTAAAACGGTCACGGTTAGAGACAAATGATGAAAGAGAAAGACATAGTGGAGGTGATAGCCGCAATCTAATGGATGTGTGTCCAATTTTTATGCTTTTGCCGGCTATAGTTGCAACCCATGTAAACTGTACCGCACTTGAGATTGGAACTCGTGAAAACCGATTTACAGGTCGCCATTCTTACCTACTCGGCTACTCATGCGGATGTTAAAAGAAAGAATGATTTTTTTTATTTGTTTTTTTTTAGAAAAAGTGTGTAGTTGTTTCGAAGCGGGCGCTTCCTTTTAATTTATCCGACTTTCATATCCTTTCCTCACTTGACACCTAAGCTAAAGTCCTAAAATCCTTTGAGAGAATTTTGCACGTCTCAATCTGTTTAAGGAGGACTCTTTCGAATCCAGGATCTGGTCTTCTTCAATGTCGAAGAAGCACTTAATAATGCGAAGCTTAATGATATCATCGAAAATCTGAAAGCATAAGATATTATTAAGTAAGATAAGATCTACGTCTATGAGTAGACGGAGTCTAATAAGAGTGCTTCGTGTTACGATTTTCATGAAAATTAAGATAATTTTTAAAAATTTTTGCAACGCATTCTTTAACACATTTCGCGGAACAATTTAAAAGGCGTATCCCTTCACTTGATATATATGTTCATGCATATGTTTGCTTAACAGGGTTTAACTGACTGTGCGCATTCTAATTTCATAGAAAATTTAATATCATTAGCATTAGTAAACATTTCATCAAATCAAAATGAAAATCTTTTTGTAGCTTATACCACTTAAGACGATGAATTGAATTAACAGCTTAAAAGATGACAAAGTGATTGCCACAAGGGCAATACGTACGTACATCTACTGTGAAGATTTGTGGTATACAAATGCTCCGATATGAGTATAGCTGAGTGTTTTTGTGAATTGCGTGCAATAAATTTGTTGATACACATATAAAACTTAATGGTTTTTTGCGGGGAATAAGTACTCGAATTTATTTGTGATACTGGAAGTGCTTTTGGTGTATCCTTAAATTAAGCCAATGAAAAGCACATGGATATCCTCATATATATTATATAATACATATATACACATATTTATGTAGTAGTGATAAGATGCTATTTTTTAGGTATTAAAATGGTTAATGGGCCAAAAAAAAGAGCTTTTTTCTAGCATTTATATACGATTCAAGATAAAACCGCAAACATGTATAAATAAAGTGATTGGGGATAATGTAAATAAAAAAAAAAAAAGAAAAGAAAAAAATACATAAATAAATAAATAAATAAATGAAAAGCATGAAAGAGAAATAATGAATTTTAAATTTGCTAAGTATTTCAACATTTATTTTAACACTAAACCTACCGTGCGCGGTCAAATGACTGTTTTTAAAATTTCGTTTAAAATTTTTCGCATACAACGTTACTGTATCATCATGTAACTTATTGAGTTTTCCTAAAATATGCATACAAACTATTTTTTACTATTTACAACTTTTTTTATTGTTTACTTTCCGAAAACAAACTATGTCATGTCTAGTCCACCGCGAACGGTCATTTGACCGCTTGAAAAATTTATGTTATTTACGACTATATTCTTCGATAATTGCATTCTTGAAATTGTTTTACGAGTCTAGAATGTAACTGTAGACTCGTTTCTTTGATTATTGATCATAAAATGATTGAACATGTAAGAGAATATACGGAATCAGAGGCATTTCGAGTGTTCAAAACGAAATGGAATTTATTATTGCAAAATTTTATGCATTTATTGGACTTCTATATGCACGCGGCGCATATGAGGCTAAAAATATTAATTTATCATATTTATGGAACACGAAATGGTGTCCGTCATTTTTCTCGACAACTATGAGTCGAAATGACTTCGCAGAAATCATGAGATTTATTCGATTTGACAACAAAAATCAACGAAGCCAACGCTTACAAAACGATAAGTTCGCATTGATTTCTGAAGTCTGGTATAAATTTATCGAAAACAGTCAAAACTGTTATAAACCAGGAGCATATCTTGCTATAGATGAACAATTGTTCCCTACAAAAGCACGTTGTAGATTTACTCAACACATGCCCAACAAACCGGACAAATTTGGCATAAAATTCTGGTTAGCGTCCGACGTAAGTAGTAAATATATAGTAAACGGCTTTCCATATTTGGGAAAAGATGAAGGGAGAGAATCATCAATCGCACTTGGAGAGTTTGTAACTTTAAAACTAGCAGAACCATATACGGGGCATGGGAGAAACATAACGCTTGACAATTTTTTTACAAGTGCGTCACTAGCGAGTAAACTTCTAGCAAAAAGAACGACGCTTGTTGGAACTATCCGAAGAAATAAAAGAGAGCTGCCAAAATTAGCGAGACAGGCAAAAGTACGCTTCTCAACAATATTATACAAATCGAAAGATTCTATTCTTACAATTTATAAAGCCAAGCCCAATAGAAAAGTATTGATACTTAGTTCAATGCATTCATCCGTTGAAAAAATGCCACACAATAGCACAAAATTCGGTGTACATGTAACCGATCAAATGGTCAGAAAATATAGTGTAAAATCTAAATGTCAAAGATGGCCCTTACAGGTATTTTTCAACATCTTAGACTTAGCCGGGATAAATGCCTGGATTTTATATAAAGAAACGACGGGTGAGGAAATATCCAGGCAAGAATTTTTATTTCAATTGGCAGAAGAACTGGGGACCGAATACCAAAAAGAGAAACAGATAAGCAAAGAATGCTCATCAAAAACAACAATAAATACAAATACTGTTCCTTTGAACGGAAATCTTGCCAAAGAAGATATTGTAAAATGAATAAAACAAATAAAATTTGTATAAAATGTAGAAAATACGTATGTGGAAAATGTGCAATACAAAATGCTGTAATTTGTAAAAACTGTGATGAAAATGCATGATAGTAAATAAAACATACAACATCGAAAAGCGGGGAACGAGTTTTCATTGTAGCATCAGAAAAATATTTTATTTACTATCTACTTTACTAAGATACATATGTTTTTACATATGCGGTCATTTGACCGCTCATGGTAGAAATAGGTATACAAGGAATGTCGGTAGGTTTAGTGTTAAGCAAAAATTGTTGTGCCATGTTGGAAGACAACAAAAATAACAATTATATTTCTTAGAAAAGGGAACATGCTCCCACGTCATATTTCAACTAGAAGCCTGTGCATTTTCTGCTTTAGCTTCTATCACAGCTTCACTCAGTCCGACGGTAAGGTGCCTTTATCGGCCATAGTAGAGCACCTTGGCACTCTGAATGAGCCTTAAAACTACCATTAAGTGTACCAAATATGAATTCTTTGCGATTCGATGCTCAAATCGCAACCAAATGAAATGCCCGACTATTTAGCAGACAGCGAAACTCGAAGAATGATAATGGATTCCTAGTCTTCTTTTGGTCATATTAAAGGCGAATCGAGGTATGGGAGCGATGGGCACAGATGAAAGTGGCTAGCCATTGCAAGCATATTGCAGGACAATGGCAAGCAACGATATTTCTTAAATCTGCCAGAATAGTTTACATTGCTTGTGGAGTGCCGGGGCAGCGACCTACGCTTCACGGCTACCTTCTGTAGGGCAAGTTAAACACATGGAAGCACTGAATACCGATTTTCGCAGACTCGACGAAGAGACAACTTAAACGTCCCATCACATTTTTTCGTTCGACATTCCCTCGAACCAAAGTGCAATTAGACAGATTCAAAATTCAGCATTTCTCCTTCCGATTTTGAAAATGTATAACTTGAAGCCCTTAGGATCACTTTTGCGGCCGGGCCCAGTTCAACTAGTTCAAGCTGTTGGTGAAACATATTGAACTTTAGAAAAAGCTTACAGAGAAGCAAGTCTCAAAGATAGCATGCGTTACCTGCGTTATAAAGCAAGTCTAAGAGCTAAGAGATTTTCTTTGCCATAATTATAATTTTTTTTATTTTGTCCTTATTAAGGGAATTGTTTTTTTTTTTTTTTTTTTTAACCGACTTGTTATTTGATAATAGTGTTTAAATTTAAAATTTAAAGACCGAGGTCAAAATTAAACTGAAACGAGTTTATTCATTGGCTTAACAGTCAATACTAGCTAACGAATTCATTTTTCCTAAATTCAAAACAAGAAAAATGTCGTTCCTTGATAAACGATTATTATGAAAGGATAGATGCAAGCGAATCGATTTTTGATTTCCTTATTTGTACTTCTTTCACAAAGCCAATCAGAGATATGTAGGTTTTTGTAATTGGTTTCTGTTCTTTGGAGTTTAGAGAAGAATTTATGGTGAAGAGAGTATAGACGAAAAATTTAAAAATATAAATATTCTTCTAGCATAACATATACATACATACATACAGATAAGTTTCATATATAATTTGTAACAAAACCACAATGATAGGAATAGAAATGAGTTGAACAATTGTTTCATGTTTTACGTATGTCTAATATTAGGTCATAGATAACTGCGAAAACTTTCTTGGCTTCTAAGTTTTTCAAATAAATTGCTCTTGCATGCGGTTCAATTTTTGTGAAAATTCTTCAATTTCCTCGCAATTTCCCTCTACTTTATATGAAATATAACAAAAATTATTAATTTCTCGCTTGAGCACAAATTTTTTTTCACAATTAATTGTAAAAATAATTTGTTGTTAGCACAAATCTTTCTTTCATAGGATCGGCGACCACTTAAAACAAAGTAAAAAAAAAAAAATAAAAAAATATAAAAAAAAAACAAAAAAATTACGAAAAGTAATCGCTGCCAAGTAATTCAATTTAAATTAATTATTATTTGCTCCACAAGTGTTTTTGGCGCTTTATACTTGTTTCCAAGTCATGCCGCACACACAACTTTTAATTACGATGCCCTAAGCTAAAGTTTGCCCTGTGAAAACAAAAATGCTGCATCAGCAGCAGCGGCAGTAGCACCCAGCTATCAGCAGCAAGTAGCAATTTCATCCTTTCATCGTCTCCACATTGCCACATAGCTTTATAACTTTTTTTTTTTTTTTTTCGTTTTTTTGAACCGGTACCGTTTATATGTGTATTGATTAAAACATATAAAAAGTGTGTGGATAACAATTTAAAAAAAGAAAAAAAAAATAATTTTTTCTTTTTTTATTCACTACGCTTAACTTTTGCAATGAGTTTTATGGTTGTTTTTCTTCTGCCTGAGAAAAAACTCTGTTGCTAATGTGAGTTATAAAACTGTTGTTGTTGCGTTGTGAAGTGTTTCTTGTTGCACTTAATTTAGCACCAATGCAGTTGGAGACCTTTGTTGTTGTTGTTGTTGTTGTTGTTGTTGTTGTTGTTGTTGTTGTTGTTGTTATTGTTACTTGTTTTACTTTTTCAATGTTTCCACTTTTTTTTCTTTTTCTCATCATTTTTATGTGAATTTTAAATGGTGTTTGTGTTCATTCATCCCTTTACGCCGCATAAGCAAAAATGGAGAAATGACTATTGTGCAGTGTATTTAATCGAAACGTGAAAATGAAGTTTGTTTTGAGGTAAAGCTTGAGATAAAAGGAAGTTGTGTTAAAGTGGCAAAAAAGACGTAATTGAAAGTTTTACTTTACTCCGTTTAAATGATTACGAAATAGAACTACGCTGCGGTACTAGCAAGCGGTGGTTGTAATAATTTAATAATATTCATTTTATCTATGAATAAGGGACTTGAAGAGGGTAAATATATATATATTTAAAGGTTTTTCGATGATATTTACAGCACTGACTAGCTAACAAGATATTCTGCTCTCAATTACAAAACTAATATACGAATAACTCGTAAACAGATTAATTCTTTTTACTTTTCCATGCGCAACGATTTCTCAAAATCGAGTTAAGTTTTGCATTGCCTGCAGGTAACCAAGTGTTAAGTGAGAAAAAGCCATTAGAAAACCACTCTTCTTTAAGGTATCATGCTTACATAATCGAATTGTCCGATTTGTAGGGGGAGGGGGAACATAGAAGTGCATCATTTTTAAACCTTATGCGAGAAAGCGAAAGTTGTAACCAGCAAAACATTTCATCCATTCTCTAATAAATATGCCGGGAGCGGTAAGAAGATGGATTTAGCATAAGTGGTAAAGTGTACGCGGGGATATGTGAATATTCTAGTGTTGCCCTATTGCTGCCTTTTTCAAAGCAAACCCCCACCTCCACTTCATTTCCGCCTAAGGTACCCTATTCCATGGTTACTCATGGTAGGGCTGATTTTTATTGTGAGGACTTATCCTGGGCATGATTTTAATGCCCGTCTTCTTAATTTGCTAGTTACCTAAGGGTTGGCTGTCTTCACTGCCCTGCTGTTACTCAGCGTTCAGATGACATAGATCATAGACTAATGCTTCCTTCTACCGTATTGTAAATAATCCTTGTTCTTTTTCTCCTCCTGATGATGCCTACAGTGTAACACGGTGACGGCCAGAAAGAAGAAGAAATGAAGAAAGGGTATGATATAGGTTCAGTTGCTCTTGCGGAGGACTCTTGGACTTATGGTCACCGGTGCAAACCCCGTGGTCGACTTGATGAGTTCGGTTTTTGCTATTCATCATCTATTCCGATGATTTTTTCCTCGCTTATAGTATACGTATTTGTAGAAGAAAAGAAAACAAAAGATGTTTTATCCGTCACTTTGGAGTAGTTAGTCGTGTGGGTTTGTTCAGCTGACGAGTGCAATTCTTACAAAATAAAGGTTACTTCAATCTCGTAATGATATTACAAACAAAAACTGTACCTTTATAATGATCCATGGATACGAGCACTATACTACATGCAATCAGTCGTCGTGTACAATGGACCATGTTGCCCAATCTGTGTTTTCCAAAGTATGCATGGCTGAGTACAAACATTGTTCAGTTGATTTCGTTCCTTGTGCCGGTCTTTTTCACGATTTCAGAAAGTTTTACATTCTTCTTCTCTGGCCATACTGAACAAGTCTCAGCTTAATTAGTTTTCTCAGCGTTGACGTACGTAGTGCGCAACTTGTCTGTAGGCGTTTATTCTTTGGCACATATTTATCGTTTTTAATACGTAAGCACACACCGTTAATGCAGAGTCGATACACCTGAGAAGGTCGAGAAATTCAAGCGCTTAGACGCAAATGACAATGAAAAGGAGTCTATAGCAGTGGCACACTTTGAAATGATTAACATTATGGTATGATCTCGTTTCAATCAAAAATCTGGCAAATCCGAAATTAGTTCAAACAATTAATCGGAATGGTTTGTGAGCTTAAGCTGAAATCTCCGTCACCCTACCTTACTTAATATCTCGCATCTTTTGTCGTTTTGACGACCTTGTTTTAATAATTTAAGTAAGTTATCAGACATATGCTGGAACAACAACCCATCGAGGTTGGATTTCTTTAAATTCATTTGCTAGCGCGTCGCACCTACGATTAAATGAAACAAGTAATACACAACGGCCATGGGTAACAATTTGATTGTCAGAAATCGAAGTTTATTAGTATGTGCACTATATTTAATTTAATCATTGATTAAAACTTGAGGAAACTTATTTTACGGAAGTGTTCAAAAGTTAATTTCCTATTTCGATTAATGTAAAATGTAATAAATCACACATACATACATATATATATGTGTATGATATAAAAATCCTTATTAAGCAAATTTTAAAAGTCAGAATGGATCTAAACCTGCTATAATTAACGTATCGTTTCTCTTATATGTTGTACAATGTGCGTAGTAAACTAAATATGAATATCGCTTTAATCAATTCAATAACTTATGTTTACACAGCGGTCGAGTAGTGTATAGAGAATTACTAAATGGTTTTTAAAGAGTTACTATAATAAAAATGACGTATAAGGCAGGGGAATATCTCTGTTTTAGCAAAAACTCTTATTCACGCACACATACGTTTATTAGTAGAATTTTGTTACTGATTTTGTCGTTATATGTTATGACATGTCTTTCTATTATGTTATAGAAATGATGCTACAATATGTTACCTCCATTTCATGCTCTCATGTGCATGATTACTTTTCTCTATACAGTCAAAAAAGAATTTATACACAAAAGTACGTACACATGACCATACGAAGCGTTTTCAAACACTTTACTGAGATTTTTATGAAGTGTTGCCTGTCAGAGACATTTTATTAGAGCTATTAATTTAAGTGGCATTGATGTTGGACACAATTCACAAACACACAAATAGGCATCTGTCTATGTGTGTGTGTTTATATATTTGTACATATGTATGTATATATGTAGGTATGTATGTATGATCATCTTTATATATATATATATATATATATACATGTGGATGTGTGTTCGTATGTGTTTCGGTATGTTTGTGTATATATATGTATATATATATACATATATATATATGCATATACATATAAGCATATGTGTATCTGTGTGTGCTTATACGTTTATGTATCAGCTGTCTAGCCAAGGATATAAAAGTAACTTTAAAAAATTGCACATATATATGTATATATGTGTTTGCAAAAGAATACGTATGTATGCCTGCCTGTACGATGTCAACTGTATATGAAAGTGGATGTTGGATATAAAGAAAAATTAAGCTTATCAAGAGTTAAATTGTTTAGAATGATATTTTATAAGCTTAAATATATAAAAGCTTATAAAGAAAAAAAAAAAAAAAAAAAAGAAAACTGGACACTCTATTAAAATGGATTTTGCATAATGACTCCAAAGGCTACATATGACATATGTGAAATTTTTAAAAGACAGTCATAATAATGCTAACATTTTGGTTTCTTCTTTTTTTTTTCATTTTCTGTTTATAAAAAACTAGAATTTTCTCAAAAAGAAAACAAAATAATAGAAAAATGTAAAATGACTGTAATTACCGCTTATTTAAACAGAGCATAAAATTTGCTACATTTTTGTGATCATTATCGGAAGATGACAGTTTGCTAGACGTATTATGGCATTTGATACATCTAGGAGTGTTTAATGGAAGCTCAGTACGAGACGTGGTCCACGGACAAATACGAATTTCTTCTAATAGCAGGCGCAACGCTTAACGAAACCCTAAAGTAGGAAATATTAGGCGCATTTACAACATGAAGCGTTGAAAACGGTCTGCAAAGGTGTTACGAATGTGCTAAAGAGAGAAAAGAATGGTTCGATGGTCAACAGTCGGGAAAGCAATGCTGAGCAATTACATAATTCAATTCTAAATGTGCCACGTATTTCAGACTCACCCAAAGAGATTCATTTACTCTGGTATATCGCGTATCTCGATTGCGCGTCAAAAAGGACCAACAGTGTGGCGGAAGTCGTTTTGCAAATAACATAAATTCAAGATATTAAGAGTCGCTTAAATTGATTTATGCTGAGCACCTGTGATAAGTGTGATATTTGGTTATGTGCTTACATCATGAACCAAGAACTGAGAATGAAATTGTGATATGACGAAAGAGGAGGCGATTGAGACGTTAATGCTCATTAAATCTCTAAAGAGATGATTGCACAAATTCTCTTATTGTGACAAGATTTAACGGCCATTGCGTGGAGGTAAGCTAGTGAAATGTGTGTGGGCGTGTAATTTAATCAATATATGTCACAAAGCAAAGACACGGAGAGATAGTATCTCCAGTTTGTAAGTAAAAACAAAAGAAAAGGAATGACGATAATATTTTCGATTAGTTTGGGAGAGATTACAAGTTAACCTAGCAAGGTACGTTTGTCTGTTCATCCACTTCGTTTTCGATTTGTCACGGTTGCAAAGATTCAAGGGCAAACTTAAACCTTGAGAGAGATGTTTGTTATCGGTAACCATAGATTCTTAAATATTTTGATTTAAATTTTAGTAGAGAAGCACTTCATACCGCATTCATATTTTATTAACTTGGGTGTTCAAGATTCGCCTTCAGTTTCTTAGTTTTGTTGTTTTTGTTGGTCCTTTTTTTGCGTTTTATTCTGCTTTATTCGTATATATGCTATAATAATGATTCAAGCATTTTGTAGAAGACCGTGTATTTGTATGAGTTCACGGAAGCATTCCTAGACAAAACATAGCAACTTAAATGAGTTGTTTTATGTTACATTGCTATCCCATTTTCATTTTTTTTTTTTTTTTGTTGCTTTCTGTTATGCAACATCCGCTTCCGCCATACAAATATAAGTATTTTACGGTTCTTTTTTTTTTTTTTGTGTAGCGCGCGTGTTTTCTGTTTTAAGAGGGATTGAAAGAAAAACGCGAGTACGTACACAAAGTGGGTTAACATAATCTACAAACTGAAATTTTTGTTAATATTTTATGACTTCAAGTGGCTAAATGGTGGTGCGGTGGCGTTTTCAGTTATTTTACATGACCATACATGACCTTCATGTTTCACTTTATGAAATGAATTTTTAACCAGAAGGAACGTAAACATAAGCTACCGGTTATTTATTTTCTTCTTTTTATTTTTTTCCCTCTATAATATTAAATATTTCATATTTCTTTTCATCAGATTTAAAAGCATGTTGCTGAATAAATTTAACTTAATTTAGATGTCAAAAAAGAGACTGTTTTTTTTTTCTTTTATTTTTTTTATATATCAAATTTTTCAATGAAGAGTAAGAAAATCACAGAATTACGTGCACGTATGCCTCACTACGTCGTAGTTATTGTCATCAATGTATGCTAAAGGAACATGTGCTTCACGTTTGTCTCATAAACAAATTGAGTTCATATTAAATCTTTACATGCATACATATATACATATATAAGCACACGCACACACAATCATCCGTGAACTCAGATACGAGTATCCAACGTTATGAATATATTTGCAATGACTTGCTAGGTGTTACCTTCTTCCTATGAAAAGACTCCATTTACGGTACGTGTTTATAAGTTAGGGTTTTTCTTTACTTTTTTTTTTTTTTTTTTTTTTTTCTATACCTAATACAGGTATCGAAAGGTTAAAACATTTATACATTTGCACATATATAGAGTATTGTTACTACTGCTGAACACAATTTTATAAATTTAATAAACAAGAATTTCATTGAAATATGAAAATGGAAAATAAAATGAAATGTGTAGATAGCTTGAGGGTGGGTAAGCAATCAGCGGCATTGTTAACAATAACTAAAATGAAATAAAACAAAAATATGTAATGCATGAGAATAGTTTTCTTACATTCTCACAATAACAAGAAACTTAACATACCTTGAACTGTGTTTAATAAAGAATTGCAATAATATATATATGGAGAATAGGCTGAACGAAAGAAGGATTTATCCAATTGAAGCAGAATGTGAAAAAAATTGTAAAAATTATTTATAATTTAATTAAAAGAAAAATGAATAGGTTAGTTATGGAGGAGGCCTTAAGGCGAATATTGGACTTTCATCTTTTGAACAACACGAACAAATCAGTTTGAATTCATTAAAGAATTCATGGTTAAATAATCATCGTTTCGATAGATTCAAATAGGTTTCCTTGGCTTCTTTCATGTACTGAATTCTTTTAAACTTGTTGATGAGGATTCTCTTACAACGAAGCAAATCACTTTTATTTAACTTTCATATTCCGTAGCCTTTGATCATTCAGGACCGTTCGAAAACATTTCGATGTTGGCAAGTAGTTTCATCTAATATTGCGTGCAACTCTTTCCTACCAAAGTTTCTGTAGCTTCTAATAGGCTCTTTTCTTATTAGTAGGAGAGAACTTCGTCTGCTCTAATTTATAGAGAAATTATTTTCAAAGAAAGTTTTCACTTTCAGATCTTAAGTTTTCGCTTTCTCTTCGGAGATCGAAACTGGGATATATATGGTAAACGCAAATCAAGATTTCTCAATTTTTGACGAGTCATTTTATTTATTTATTTGCACACGAAAGTACATAAACAGAAGTAAAGAAAAGAAACAAGAAGACAAGAAGAGAATTAATGTATGAACAAATAAGACAGAAAAAAAACGAAAAGAAAAACAAGAAAAAAGCATGCACACATCTGGGGCAAAGGCACATCCACAATCGGTACAGATCCGAGTTACGAGTGAAACCCCAAGCTTGGCAACCGATAACAGTGAACAACATGAAATAATTTTCGAATCATAGTAAGATGTTAAGATTGCAGGTTAGGCAAATCGCGCTTATTACTGATAGTTGTTTTGATAGAATTCAAAGAGTCCGATATTGAGATGAAGTGATTACTATGGTTTAGGTTTCTGCAAGCAACTCTGAGCGAATTGAAAATCTCATTGACTAAGCTTGACGAGAGTAAATTTCCTAGAGTAGTGATTCGTTGGCATTAAAGTTTATCTAACAAGTAGTGTGGGCGAATCGATAAAACCATTTATTAACTTAATTAACAAGAAAACACCAAGAATCAATCTATGTTTCTTTCGTAAGTGACAATAAGGTTAACAAAAAAACTGCGTACCAACCCAAAATCCTAAGGGCAAACAGCAACAATTGCTTTTGAAGGTATTCCGTATGACATAATATCTATAGGAAGGAGAACACATAACAAAGGCATACTCAAG
This sequence comes from Glossina pallidipes, assembly GCA_000688715.1. Classification (NCBI taxonomy): domain Eukaryota; kingdom Metazoa; phylum Arthropoda; class Insecta; order Diptera; family Glossinidae; genus Glossina; species Glossina pallidipes. Next base: position 6,297 of record KK499877.1, on the reverse strand, counting down.
TATTGGTCTGACTAAGTTTATGTATAGCCTTTTTGCAATGCAAAGATCGTTAAGGTCTGTAGACCGCCGTTTAATGAAATCTAGCGTGGACCTAGCTGTACTTAAATAGAGCTCAATGTGCAAACTAAAACGTAATCTTCGGTTGAATACAACCCCTAAATCAATAAACGCATCTATGTTTTCCAACTTTTGTGAATCGATGATATACTCAGTATTTGATGAATTCCTCCTTGAGAAAGAAAGTTTTTTGCATTTTTTTTGATTCAATTTCATAAAATTTAATGAGCACCATGTAACCAATTTATTTAAGTCAATTAAATTTTTCACCATTCATGCGGTGCTCAAGAGCCGAGCTTTGTTATATATCCAGCTTTATGTAAATGGTTCAAAATCGATTTCTACTCAAATGTTTATTTCAGTGGTGATGCTACAAAATGAAATTTGCCGGTTTTGTTCAATTCTTCAAAGAATTTCAGTAACTTTATCAACAAATAGTCAGCCAAAGACGTGCCTGTCCTTAACAATGCATTTTCCAAAGCAGAAATGCATAAAGCGTTTGTTTGCTGTCGATTTTGTTAAAACGTCTTTATCATAAGCAAGACGAATTTCTTCCCAAATGTGTGAGACCTTATCGTCATGGTGGCTGAAATGATTTTGTGAAATAAGTCAATTTTGTCCCAAACATCCCCCGCGATATGTAAAAGAGATATATGTAATAATACATTTCCAGCAAGAAGGCAGCTAAGCGATCGGTTTCTTCACTTCAAGAGGAGCTGGTAGTTTATTCTTTTGGGGCGATATTTCTGCAACGAACGACACAACGAACACAATTTCTCTCTCTCTTATCGCACGATCGTGTCCTCTCTAATGCCAATTATCATTAGTTGGCCTATTTGAGTATTGACGGGTCATAGCGTTCCCAGTATTTCCAAATGCCATGCTCACTGACATACGGCTGCAGCATATTTAGTGTATTAACATCTTAACACTTTAACTGCTCTTAACAAGAATTTGCGTTATTTTCCATGTTTTGAATGGAAAATGCTTTACAGTCTTTCTATTGTGTGGACGATTGTAACTTGCCCAAGGGTGCAGTCATGTCAATTTGACTGTATTGCTTCTTCCTTAGTACGAGAACGGAAATTTTACATTTTTCTTACATTATTTTGGTACATGTGTTATAAATATTTCAAGTAGAATTGCTTGCTAGCATATGTATGAAATTTAAATAAACTTTGGGTTAAACATTACTAGGTTTAAAATATAGACGTAAATATGTGTATTGGAATAGAACGTCTCATTTCACCTCAGACTGGATAATCAATTGTGTCAATCTAACGGAAATTGAAAAATTTTTTTATCCTCTTTCCGTGTGCGTCTCTTCATGTTAATATATGCTTCGATGCGATGTGTTATGGAATAAGAGTGAAAAAGGTCAAATATAAAGAATGAAAGATGATTCAATAGATTGAATAGAATGAGAATTTCAAATCGCCCATTGACATACGGTTTTTCTCGATGATTTAAAGTATTAAACATGACAAAGCTCGCACATAAATAAAATTTATGCTAAAAAATATCGTAACATCTATAGACCATAAACTAAAGGGACAAACATATTAAATTGACCGATGTTTTCATCATAATATGTTAAAACCCGGAGAAGCGCTTTTGACCCCCTCCTACTTATACGAATAACTGAGGAATTCTTTTGCTTGTCTATAAAAAATTTCGAAAAAAAATATTGAATTCATGTAAGAAGAAAATCGCTACTCCGTTATAAACACTGTCTCGTGTCTATTATGACATTAAATAGTCATTACAATGACATTTTGAGTATTTTGTTTCTTAAAATAAAGCATGAACATTTTTATTTCATGGTATACCACAAACACATACACTTACATCAATCTATATGGGGACATGGGTGTACCGATTAATAAAGCACTTTTTTTTTTTTATTTAAAGAAAACGCATTCATTTCAGAGTTATTACGATTGTTAGTCGTGTGTTTGCACCTTCCTGCAGTGCACTTTTTCAATTAAGATTTTTTTTTTCTTTTTGAAAGCAAAAACATTCCTCTCCGTCAGCTTTCAATTTCGTCCTTGAAACGAAGCAACAGTAGCTAATTGGGAAAAGGGAAAATTTAAAAGAATGAGGCCTCGAAAATGTAAGAGACGACAGTGCGTCCATTCCATTACCTAACTTCTGTTAAAGAGGTGTGATGATAGTTTACATTTCTTCTATTGTTTGAAGCATCAAATGTTTTAAGTCAAATGTAGAGCTTATTAGTCTTTTCGGAGAGCTTCAACGTGACGCCACTGTGCCTTCAATTTGTATGAACTTGCAGGATTGGTCTTACGAGTCACGTTTCGTCATTTTTAGTCTTCCTTATACGATCAAAAGCAAAGTTCTTCTTGCTGAGGTTATTTATTTTTTTCCTTCAATCCATTTAAACAATGGATTTTGTTGAGTTCTGAATTCTCGTAAATATTTTCGTCTCTTATTATTAACTAGAATTTGGTAACTTCTACCAGACGACGAAAAGAGTTGTGTGAGAACTCCCTCAAGTTTTTATCGAATCGTCAGAGAGATGTGTGTTGAGGACGCGTTTCCTATTCATCTATTCCGGTCATTTTACTTTTCTTTTTTTTTTTTTAACCGAACGTACTACGTTCCTCTACCTACCTACAATCCTTTGTATTAAAATAAATAAAAACAAAATGAAATTTCTGCTGAGAACGGAAAAATTGCCTAAAAAGCATTCATATATGAACAAGAAAAGGCCAACTTGTAACCTACATTTTCCAATAATAATTCAAATAGTGTTTACAATAAGAGTAGAATGGAACCGTATTACACATTAATAATACATTACGCGTAAATAAATGATTTAATAGAGAAGAGAAGGAAAAGAGACGAGAAAAACAAGAAGATTTCTGTTGTTCTATAACCGATGGCAGATGTTGGTTGATTGTACGCTTTGGTTAAGTTGGAAGTAGCTTAGCTGTGAACTCTAACAAAAGGTATAATTAGAGGCCAAAGTAGCGGTGGCAAATTTGATAGAAATTCTAAACTCGGTCCTAATCTTGGTATGTAAATATTTACCTTTTCGGGAGGAAAGGCATTTTCGTTTTTCTAATCGCAATGGAAATCAGAAATCTCTGATAGAATATTTGCTTCGCCCTGTCCCGTTTTGGGGCATAGTGTTTATGTGCTTTCTGTGGAACTGTTTACGCGACTTATAGAAGTGCAGAGTATCGTGAAATTTCGTACTTAGAAGCTAATCACGCGTGAAACACTTAATGTGTTCCAAAATTCGCTCCAAGCTCTGTAAAACCATATGATACGAACAGCCCCGCAAATACTTCTGGAGATGTCCATCTCTATATACACACTTTAGCTGACTTGTGTCGATTTTACTCTACAACTGAAAATTGACTAGCATTTCTGTAATTTAACTATTGACTAAAAGGATGTTTAAACTCTTGACTACCATCTCTAATTATTTGTTATGATATTTAAAAGTAATTGCATTACTAATGGGTACACCCGATATATGAAACATTTAATATGCCTGCGTAGTGAGTGAAAAGTTTGCTCGTAAAAGTTTGTGTATTTTTAAATGCCTTTATATGCTGTCACAATCATCAAGTATTTACGTTGTGCTTATATATATGTACTTCTCTATGTACATGTGTAATTTTATTTGCTTGACTTTTTTAAGAAAACAATGGACTTGAGTAAAAATCTATGTTAAGTGACATTTCCCACTTACGTATATACGAAACGACAGTTTGTTAAAGTGATTTTCATATTCTTCAAAAGGATTTGGTACGAAAGGTACGAAAGCGTTAACTAACATACACAAACAAGTACATGTACGTGAGTAAAATCTTAATACGACGTGTAGTATACGTTAGGTAACGCTATTAGCTTTGTTTTTTGTTTTCTTTTTCTTTTTTAAACAATTTTCATTCCCAAAATTAATATAATTCAAATAAAAATTATTGCGCCCTGCTTTTACAAACGAAGTTGTAAGTCTTGTTAATCGTTTCATAGGACTTCGTAACGCTGCGTTGTAGTAGCAGTTTATTGTAATACAATTGTAGATATGAAAAAAGTGAACTTATCGTCGCAATGTCGTGCCTGATAGTAGAGTGTAAACGTACGCAATACATCAAATCGAAAATGGTCTCCTTCCTACACATATACAGTCTTTTTAACAAATTTTGCGTTTTTCTTTATTTATTTATTTGTTTTCCTTCGCTTCCGTGGCTCTTCACATTTATTCCAACTGTTTATAAAGAACAAATTTTCCCAACTCGTTTATGTAGGGTGTTTGTGCAAGTTTCGACTTTGTCTCCATTTGTGCTGGAAAGTGTTGGGAACCCCAAAGAAAAACAGTTTGTCATAAACAAGAGAACGACGCGTTTTCATTGTAAATTTTGAAAACATTGAAAATTTCAATAAAAGAATGCATATGTCTCAGTAAAGTCGTCGAGGCCATTTGCCTCGGATATGCTATTCCCCACATAATCCTATCCTGTGTACATTTTGAATGAACAAACAACGTACGATTAGAAAAAAACAATCCGGTTTCTATTTAATGCAAACCTTGGGCAAATTTTGGCACAACCTTTACGCCTCATGACACATAAGACACATAAACTATTTTCGAAAACTGTTCAATATTGTGGTATCGCCAACAAGCAGTTTACCTTATAGATTAGAGTTTGCGATTAAGTTTCGCGCATACTTTTCTAAGCCAACAAGATGAGGGCGGGCATTGTTAGTCTTTGAAACTTATAGAACCTTATAAATAGCATCAATAGAAGAATTATGTGTGTAATTCACAAATAAAATAATCAATGTTGACTACGACAGTCACTTACTGTGCCTTATTTATTGTCTTACCTTCATAGGCTTCGTTTTTTTCGTTGATTTCTATTGAATCGTTGAACTTTTTACTCCGACTTGTACAGTGAACGGATTGACTTTTACTTTTATAATTGTATTATATATAATATCATCTGACAACTATCTCTAACATCTTTATGCACATATATATACATATATATATTTTATATATATATATATATATATATAAAACATATCTTGACGGAATTGCGCATGTTACCGTAGAATGCTTCAATTGTTCTTAAGGAGAGATGCCATTAAAAATATTTCAGAAATTTATTTTTTATACCCACTACCCAAGGAGGGGGATATACTTATTTTATCATAACGTTTGCAACACCGAAAAGGAATCTCCAGAGCGCCTATAAAGTGTATATATTCTTGATCAGCGTGAAATTCTGCATCAATTAAGCAAAGTCTTTCAGCATTTGTCTGTGTGGTGTAAAAATCCGTTAATTTCACAATAAATATGGTGGACGTCATGTGGTGATAGATTAATTTTTCTTAAGGTTGAAGATAAATTTTATCTCATTCACTTGCTTAAGACCATAAATAGAAGCTAAAAACAGGGGTTAAAAATTTGAATGGTGATGGGTATGCGAGATTCGGCCTAAGCCAATTATAATTTTTTTACTTGTTTTTACTATTAACATATCTCATTATTTGGCTCATAAAAAACAGCAGCCACTTTTACTATACAAAGCAGCTTAAAGTTGCTCTATTTTGTAGCTTAAATATATTTTAATAGCATTAAATGTTGCAGTAAATGCGCCTGATTACTCTATGAAAAGCAGTTTAACACATATTATGATGAGTGTATTATTAAAATTTTTTGTGGTCGCCTGATCAGAAAAGGAGGATAAATTTGTTAGCGTTTTTTCAAGCCACGTAAAATTGTTTAAATAATTCATAGTTAAAACGATAGAATGGTAAATTAATAGGTTTATAATGCCTTAACATACGCTGCAGGTTATTAAAATGCATTTCACTAAGTAAAACTGGTATGGAGCTTTCTCCATTGATCATTTTAGCTTTACAGATAAAAGCAAAAACAATTCGATAAAAAGTTCATTGTAATAAAATAAGAAGAAATACAATATATGAACATGTCTACACATACATATCTCTCAAGAATTTAAACACACTTTTCGCGAAACATGATTATTCGAAACGATTCACGCAACGTCTCGCTTCGTCAAAAATCGAAAAAAACGAATTTTTCGGTCAAAAATCGAAAAAAACGAATTTTTCGGTCAAAAATCGAAAAAAAAGAATTTTTCGGTGAAAAATCGAAAAAAACGAATTTTTCAAATTTTTTCAAAAATTTCGTCAAAAATCGAAAAAAACGAATTTTTCGGTCAAAAATCGAAAAAAACG